>JARHVA010001255.1:1832500-2390000 GCA_037957365.1 Torreya grandis
ATGGACATAGTTATTAGTAGATTCAATGGGCACATATAGATTTCATTGAGTGAGATTGTACTTCCTCTACAAGTTGGTCCAACACACATGGACACACCATTCACTATTGTTTCTAGTGTAAGAGTTTTCAATTTCTTACTTGGTTGACCATGGATTTATAAAATTTAAGAAATACCTTCTAAAATTTATAGCTACATCAAATTCATTCAAGCTAATTAGGTTTTTACATTTGATGGAGTTCTACATGAGTTACCACTCCCCACTTCAGAGCCATCTTCTACTTTGCAATTACCAGTTTTAGTTTAGCCACCAATTTTAGTTTCTCCACTAGTTTTAGTTCTTCATCCAATTTAAATTTAGACATAGTTAAAGCCTCCATCACCAACATAGAGAGTTTATACACTTCCATAGAGGTATCTTTGAGAGCAACCACAATTTTAGAATTCTAGATAGCTTTCAGCTACAGTGTTCACACCCAAGGCAGTATCATTGAGATCTCATGCATCCACTCACAGAGCACATGTTTAGAGAGATTATCTTGCTACTAGATGGGTCCCTAATAGCCCTATAGTTGTGTCTACTTATCAAATTTATAGGGGGACCCCATAGTTGGTTTCTACTTTAGATAATTCAAAGCACTTAAAGCATACATAGTTTTCAGAGCCACAGTCTCATCCTTTCTATCATGCTTCACAATCACACATGATCCTTATCCTTGATACAAGACACCATGATAGGGAGTCTCATATGAGACTCATTAGTTAGTATTATTTATTCTTTGTATTACTTACACATAAGTTTTTGTTGATTTCTTGTATATAGTCTTCTTATGTTTGATTGTACATAACTTATTTCAAAAATACCAAAAACAATATAACATGTCAAAAATCCAAAAACATTCAAATATGTCAAAAATCCAAAATAATATAACATTTAAAAAATATAAAAACATTCAAATAATTCAAAAATTCAAAAACATTTTAATTATATGTATTCTCCATGCTTTACATTTCTACTACTATGCTAGACTTACATATCGCTTTTATATGCTATTGTTTGTCTATCTATCTACATTACCATGCTTCACTTGATCTTCTTTGAGTGTGTGCAGTTTCATCTAGATCCATGATTTTTTCACTCTATCCATTGAGGGGGCATCCTACTACTACATTCAAGACACACATTGATAAACATACCTACTGGGGGCATCTTTTACATGACTACACCATCTAGGTTATGTCATTCCTATACCACACACTCTAGGTATCATGTTGATGTACATTATTTACTAGCTTACATAGATTACTCTATCGACATCTCATTAGTATATAGCACTTGTGTATTTATTAGCATATACCTAGTCTTGTACTACATGTCTTGTATACTTTCATTTCTTGATTTGATTAGTTAGATGTGATTGTATTTCTAGTATATTTACATGCTTTCCTTTTTTTCTTTATATAGCTAGATTTGATTACATTTCTCAGTTCCTTTTTGTCCCCTATATGTGCCTTAAGACATTTATCAATGTCCTTTGCTTCTATTCTTGTGTGTGACTTAGGACATTTGCCAATGTCCTTCACCTGTACTCTTCTCTGTGATCATGGCTTTCATGCCAACCTTACTTGTTTCCAATTGTGTATGCATGTGATATTTTAACATGCCTTGTATGTTTGCTTTCTAGTTTGAGTGACATGTGCCCATGTCCCTTATTTTTTTTCCCCTTGGCCACTCTTGTAGGCTTTTTCTTCTTACCTTGCGTGCTTATTTGCTTCTCATTATTTTCAATGCCATGATCCATATCATGCACTATTTTTCTTTTTTGGATGCCATGATGGACATCATGCTATGTCCCTCCTTGAAAACTAAAAACTAACAATTAACCAGACTTTTAGTTATAATTTAGTACA
Organism: Torreya grandis; assembly: GCA_037957365.1. Classification (NCBI taxonomy): domain Eukaryota; kingdom Viridiplantae; phylum Streptophyta; class Pinopsida; order Cupressales; family Taxaceae; genus Torreya; species Torreya grandis. Next base: position 1,834,411 of record JARHVA010001255.1, read on the forward strand.
TTACACATGCTATTACATTATTATATCTATCTAGGCATATCCATGTTGATCTAATAATCTCTCATTACACACTATGCTATATCTTGAGATGTCTTGTCAATTATCATTGATATATTATGTATCTTTGTAGCATAACACACTTGTAGGGATCTTTATTTTGAGTTCAATCATTATAGGGTCTTCATTATTACCCTCAAAAGAGGGGGTAACAAATAGGGGTTTTCTCACAGAGATCAGAGCTCCTAACAGTCAAAAAAATAGTTTTTAGAATACCCAAATAGTAACCAGACTTCAAACTAGGCAGAATAGACCAAACAGATAGTGAAAATTATATAATAGTCATTAGAATTAGCCTAGGATAATAGTTCCAAGATTGGACTACAATGTCAAATAATAGGGTGTCCATTTTTGGCATTCCTAGATAAATAGTAAAAAAAATAGTTTTTCTAGAAACAAGTAGAAAAGTAGGATCATCTATAGTTTTGCACATTTAGACCAGTTCAAATATAGTAGTTTCATTACATTTTTTCTTAGATAATATAGATATAGGGAGAATCATGCATGGCATGATGGCTCTCACTTCCATTTTTAGATAGGGTAATTGGTATAAATTCTAAATCAAAATCCATGTTTTAGACACCAATGATTAGGGCCTATGTGCACAATACATTTGTCTTCTTTTCTTTTTGAGTTCAGTACATACCCAAACATTCTCAATAGTTGTGTTCCTTATTCCATCTATAGGTGGTTGGCATCATTTTGGAGTGGCTTTCATACAAGCCTAACCTCCACTTTTTGGAATGGATTTCGTATAATCTTAGTGCCCAGTTTTAGAGTGGCTTTCATACAAGCCTAATCTCCACCTTTCGAAGAGGCCAAAAGTGGCCTAGTTTTCATCATACATTTAGATATACACACCATATTGTTAGACTATAGATAATTCATAGGCTTTAAGAGCCATCTCATATGATACATAGTTCATACTGGTATCAGTTCATAGCTTCACTTCATAGAGCAATGATGGAGCCAAAGGACTAGCTAGCCTTTGTATTCTTGAGCCACCTAATCATAGGTATTGGACAAACAATCCAAAAATTGATTATCACACACATGATCATGTAGCTTCACTTAGTAGGTGATGATAGAGCCAAAGGGCCAACTTTTTACATTCTTGAGCCACTCTTAGGGAATTGAGCACTCAACTCCATTCACAATATTACTCTTGATAAACATCATCCAATATTACTTTGCATTACTCAACATCACTCAGCATCACAACATGTTTTGTATTAGTTCACATACCTAGTGAGGTGTATTCATTCCTTTCTCTTCCTCTCTCTCTCTCTTACCTAGCTTTGGACATTCTTATTTTAGATATAGTGTATCTAGTTAGAACTGATCTACTCTTTATTTTATTTTGTATATTTACACTTCACAGCATGCTCTTTGTATGCATACCCAACATCACACAAATTCATGAGCTTCACCCTTACAATTAAGTTTAGATACACTTTCTATTTTTTCTTTATCCTAGTATTTTACTTTGCCTCATCACTAGAATAAAGGTGGGGGGGGGCAAATGTAATCATATAAAATGTGAAAATTGGTGGCTTGAGTGTGGCTTGTGACACCCAACCAATAGGTCCCTCTTTCTTGCTCTCATGACCCTCATAGGCATCTTTTCACTGATTCCTAGTCATCCGTAGCCTTCCAAATAGTGATTCCACCTCCTCCAGGTAGCATTTCTAGTGATGATTCCATCCCCCTAGGTCACATTCCTTTAGGACTATAGAACCCAACTTGGACTATAACACTGCACCCTAGGGTGTTTATTTTTGGTAATCTTATCCAAGTGCATTTTTACCTCCAATGGTATATTCCTTCTAGTTCCTATTCCTCTTCTTTTCAACCTAATATGAATACATTCAACCCATGACCAATAGATCCCTATAAAATCCCATTTAAAGTTCATTTATAAGGGGTTGGAAAATATCACAAAGTAAGCAAGAATACAAGTAAGACTACTCAGGCATACTTCCCTATTCTCTACATATAACCATCTAATACAGCTACAATCACATCCAAATCCTTACACAAGCCCCTAGCCACCTCAAAAACACCTAGTTTAGTAATTTGCATCTTCATACACATAATTTCAAAAAACACATCAAGTGGGAGAACTATATATGGCTTGATTCCTCTTTAGAGTATTGGTATGTAGGCAACGTGCCCAAATAAGGGGTGTAGATACACATTCAATGCATCTTACACACACTAACCCCCCCCCTCTTCTTCAAAGTTTGTCAAAACATAATGGAGTCTAGGGTTTGAAGACTAAATCAACTCTATAAAGAGTTGTGTGAATATCCAATAGTCAAAATTTCATAGGCAGGCTCACATAGACACATCAAATAAAACACAAAAAGCTCAAGTCTCTTGGACAATAGAAATAGAAGAGGACTATAGTAATAGACCCTAGGGTGTCATATTTTGACACTCCTATTAAATCCTAATTTGTGATAGTGTCCTAATCTTGCATAGTAAAATTTATACCCTACAATAATCATCTCAGTCAATTTCCAACTAAGTCTTATTTTCTCTCCCTTATTACTATTTTTAGTAAGATTCAAATTATAGTCAAACTATACAAATTATTAGCTTAATTATTGCATATATATTTACTAGTTCAATTAACTCAGACCCTTAACTAAATTAATAATAAGACTCCAATATTTCCAAAATTGGTAAATCAAACTCATTATTAAGGAAACCATTGCCCAAACCACCTTTCCTTCCCCTCCACTTATTGAGGTAGTAGAGTCACGTTCTATTCCTTTAGAAACCAAAACAAAGGAAATAACTATTCCCCTTTCTCAATTTGTTGAGGTAATGGAGCTACCAGCCTCTCCTATAGAAGACATACTGAAAGAGGCAACCATTATAACCATATCCTTCTCTTATATCATACAACAATCCACTCTTCTTTTGGAAATCATTCCTACAGAAGAGTTCACTTTATCTACCTCTCCCATAGAAGACTCACCATCCTAAACCTTAGAGCCTTTGATGAAGGAAAATGATAAGGTGACCACTCCTCTCTCTCAACCCATGGGTTTGTCCTTTGAGATCAATATTTAAGTGATCAAACCCATCTATAAGCCTTTCTCTAGACTAAATCAAAACTTGGACTACCTATCCCAACCCAATGTAGATCATGCCACATTTCAGCACCATCTTGAGCTTCCTTACCCAACCTTCCACTCCCACTATTAAACCCACCATCATCCCAACCAAACCATTAAAAACTTCTTCCTCTCAAACCATAGTTGAACTAACCAAATTGAATCCACCCAAAGTAGCCCAAGCACCTTCTACTATCCCATCCAAGCCCATCAAAAACCTAGGCGTGATCCATACTCAGATCCTTACTCACCCTCTGTTAAATTTGGATTTAGCACCACCTATCCCACCAAAGAAACCCCAAGTCAAACCAACCAAGAAAGAAGAGCCACCTAAGATCCTAAAATCTAGAACCTTGCCACTTATTTCTACCTTGCCTTCTATTTTTGGATCACATCCTTCCTCCATCCTAGGAACTCATCCTTTCATTGAGAAAACACATCTCCTAAAGACAATTAAAACCTAGCCTCCTCTTCCAGCTATTCCCTTACCTATTATTTTCATGCCCTCTACCTCCAAACCCTCCACTACCAAACATCCTACTTTTAAACCTTTTATTTTTAAACCACCCACTACCAAGCCTGCTATTTATAAAACTTTTGCTTCCAAACCACCAACCACCAAGAATACTCCACCACCCAAAAATATCACTACTAAACATACTCCTAAGAAGGATTCCACCCCAAAATTCAAAACCAAAACTCTAACATCCTTGCCACCTTTGCCTGAGTCTTACTCAACCATCCTACAGAGATTATTGCAAGATTATTTCTTGACTTTGCCTCCCATTAAACCATTTGACCCCCATAGTTCTAAGCCATCCTAGTTTGATGATAATCTAATTTTCTCATACCATAGAACATTGGTACATGATATGAAGAACTATAAAGCTATCCAAGTCCTAGTCTATCAACTATGTGCTGATGATGACCTATTTTCAAAAGAACCATCCATAACCCCACAACCACTCTAGGAACTATAAGCCACCACCTCAAACCTACCTACTCCCATGCTCTCATCTAAGAGTGAGGAGGAATTAAAGCAATCCTCTATCCTAAATCTTCCCCAAATCCATACCATCCATGTGGTCACATGATCACAATCCCAAAAAAAAGGATAAGGGTAAGGCAAAGGTGTCCATTCCATGCACATACTCTTCTTCTACCACCCAGTCACTCAACCAAACCCAAACACATGCACCTTCTCCCAAACCTAATATTTCCATCTTAGGTACCTCTCAATCCTACCCTTTTGAGTCAATCGAAAGAGTAGTTCTAAAGTAAATTTACCAAACACCAATGAAGATGAGTTTATATGAACTAATCAATACCTTTCCCCATCATTGCTAGACAAGAAGCTCTACAGTCCATAGAGCTCCAATCAGAAGATCCACAACCTCTAACCACCTTTTTCAGATCCCTCCAACTTTCTACCCTTGTTACCTTTAAATATTTGGAAATACCCTCCATTCATCCCTAGGATCTAGATCATCCTCTCTTCATCATTGTATACATCAACTGAATCCACATCAAGAGGATTATGATTGATGGAAGGGATAACATCAACATTATATCCTCCCACACATATGAACAATTGAAATTTATAGAGAACATCATGTCAGAAACCACAACAATACTCTGTTACTTCAATGACACTATGGAAATAACTCTAGGAACCATCATCCTCCACATTCATTTAGGACCTTGCACACTTTCAAAGCTATTCTATGTATTAAAAGGCAAGTTCTAGTATAATGTTATACTTGGATGCCCTTGGATTCATTCCATGGTATTATGTACCATCTAACCTATATCACTGCATCAAACTTGAACACTAGGGTCAAGTAGCTACCCTACAAGCTGACGCAAGTCCTTTTGCATAATACAATATGATGTACCCCCCAAATGATGTTCTCCTCCTTCCCACCACCAAGTCTTCATCAATTAATGATGATTCCATGTATTTTACCAACCAAACCTTGACTATCTCATCCATTCCTTCTACCCAAATCCTCACAAAGGACCCCTTGGAATCAACATTCCAACATCTCTCACTTGGGGAATATCACCTCTTGGCCTTGGATGCTTTCCCTACTCCTTAGGAGTATGATAACCTTGACCAAAACCCTAGTTATGACCCCAATATCATAACCACTATTTATTTTTGGCCTCCCAATATCAAAATGAATATTACCTATGAGGGACTTGATTAACCACTTGCCGCCTCCTTGACCTCCTCTTTTCCTCAATCATTCACCTCTAATTTCTCCTATCTAGATAAATTGGAGTTTGCCAAGACATACCTCCATAGGTGTGCTTATAAGGGATTTTGTCTATGACATTACAATCATGGACCACATGATTTACTCTATGTAAGACTCAAAATCCTCATGAAAGATTTGGTCTTAGTTTCACTCCACCTAAAGAGCTAACAGATTCACCTCTCATTACCATCATTAACAAGGAAGTCTTATCCTCACCATCTAATCCACCATCAACATCTAAGGATTTTGACATCATTCCCCCTAACATTTTTTCATCAACATGATCAGCCTTGGACCCTCAAATTATCAAAAGGATGGGGAGATAGTAACTATTCCTCTAACTCATCCTGAGATGGTGGGATATAACTCTCCTACCATTAATACCCTTCAGTATCAAGATGATGATTCCATTCTTTCCTATCTTGGTGTAGAATATTATTCTATCCATAAATCCCTTCCTCTTGAGACTTCAACCATGTTAAAAAAATCCACCATGGATATCAACTTGGTAACTCTGGATAACCTATGCATTGTCAAAATCATCCAATCGCTAGATTCTCCAAAGCTTTAATATTTTCCATCCTTCCTGTAAGACCATAACATAACATTTGCTTGGTCTTACAATGGCATGCTAGGAATCAAACCATCCATCACTACCCATAATATCATTACTACCTATGATGCTAAACTAGTTAGGAAAAAACTTCATCAGATGCACCCTTGCATATCCCTTCTCGTCAAATAAGAACTTTAACACCTCATATCCATAAATTTCATTCAACCCATCGATTATCCCCAATGGGCCTTGAACATCATCCTTATCACCAAATCAATAGGGGGACTTCACATTTATGTAGATTTTCATGACCTTAACCTTAATTTCCCAAAGGATGACTTTCCTTTGCCAAGTATTGACCATCTTATTGATCTTAAAGTTAGCCATGAGATGCTATCTCTTATGGATAGGTTCTTAGGTTATAATCAGATCTTAATTTTCCTTGAAGATCAATACAAAACCACCTTTATCACCCCTGGGGAACTTTTTGCTATAGGGTCATGCCTTTTGGTTTGAAGAAGATTGGTGTAACCTACTAGTGTGTTATGACCTACATCTTCCATGACCTTATTCATAAAATCATAGAAGACTATGTTGATAACCTTCTTGGGAAATCCAAATGTCATAAAGATCATTTGGCCATTTTTAAGATTATCTTCGAATGCCTCATCCATTACCATGTTCGTTTTAACCTCAATAAGTGTATTTTTGGGGTCTTATCAAGAAAGCTCATTGGATTTATCATCTTACTTTAAAGAATCAAAGTCAATCCTACTAAAATCAAAGTAATACTCAATGTGCCTCCTCCCACCCACCTCAACCAACTCCATAGCTTGTATGGGAACACCAATCCATTTATTTCTTTATCTCTTAGAGCTTTGATTGATGCCAACCTTTCCACCACCTCCTAAGAAAATATGTATTTTAAGTGAAACAAATACTATAAAAAGGCCTTTGATTCACTTAAAGAGTACCTTCTATCTCCACCCATCCTCATTCCTCCCAAGGAAGATCAACCTTTTTACCTTTATATTTCTACCACCGACCATTCCTTAGGAACAATTCTAGTGCATTGAAATGAACAACATAAAGATCAATCTATATACTGCATAAGTCATACACTTATAGAGTAAAAAATTTGATATACCCATACTGAGAATCCTTTCCTCACTTTAGTTTTTAAGGCCACCAAAATTTGCCATTACCTTCTCAACCATAAGACCTATGTCATAACCAACACTGACCTACTCAAGTTTATGCACTCCAAGCCATGCCAAAACCAATGTATGGCTAAGTGGATCATGCTCTTATCTGAGTTTGACCTTGAGTTCCTCTATTAAAAGTTAACAAAATGGCAAGTCATTTCCAATCAATTGTCCAAAGCACCCTTAGCAAATAACCAACCATCTCCATTTGAATTTCTTGATGAATCCATCGCCACCCTTTCTCAAGAGGACATCACCAATTAAATGACCATGTTATTCAATGGATCAAAATATCAACATGGTGGGGAAGCCCATATCATCCTTATTCCCCTTGATGCTGAAACTCTTCCTTTACCTTTCAAACTTGAGTTCAATTATATCAATAACATGGCTAAGTATGAAACCCTAGTGATAGGTCTCTAAATTGCTTTAGCCTTGGGACTCAAAATAATCATCTTTAGTGACTCTCAACTCATGGTCAATCAAATAAATGGCTCTTATCAATGTAAGAATGATGTTTTTCAAGGGTACAATCAACTAGTTGATGTACTCTTAGTGTCATTTAAACACTACCATATCCAAATCATTTTGGGATCTATGAACAAGTTTGCTAATGCAATGGTTTCTCTTGTTTCCCAAATCCATTTTGTACCCTCTAACTCTAAGATCTATGTCATTATCCATCATCTTACTAAGCCTTCTTATCAAATTAGACTCTCTAGCCATCTTTAATGTGGAGGATACCCAACCTAACCTTTGGTATAAGTAGTTCTTTGACTATCTCAACCTTGCCATCATTTCTTCCAACTTTTCTAGGAATTGCTGGAGAGAATTCATTTAGGGTACCTCTCATTACACCATATTAGGGGGAATCATTTATAAGTGTATCTTTGATAGATTTCTTCTCCACTACCTACATAACCATGATATCTCTCATGTTATCAAGGAAATGAATGATGGGATCTGTGGGGGACACTTTAGTGGCCTAGTCATTTCTAAATGTATCCTTCACCTTGGCTACTACTGGCTTACTCTTAACTATGAGTGTTTTGATTATGTGAAGAAGTGTATTAAATGTCAAAAACATGCTAATTTACATCATATACCTATCCATAATCTCCAAGTATCCAAATATTTTTAGCCCTTCTCACAATGGGGTTTGGATCTTATTGGTGAAATTAACCCACATTCTTCACAACAACACCATTATATCATCACTATAATATAATATTTCACCAAATGGGTAGAGGTTATTCCTCTCATCTCAACTAAAGCTAAAAATATTGCCAATTTTATCAACCATCACATTATCTATCATTTCAGTGTTCATCATAAAATAATCACCAATAAAGGTAAATATTTTAAGAAAAAGAGAGTCCCAGGCCTTGGTGATGCATTTGGTATTAATTTAAGTTTCTCATCGCCTTATCACCCATAAGCTAATGGGTAACCTAAAGTTTTTAAAAAACTCTTAACAATATGCTAACTAAAATGGTTAATGCATCTGGTCAGGATTGGCATTTAGACATCCCTTTCACCTTATGGGCATATCGTATTAGCATTCAAACCCCTATGGGTATTACCCCTTTCTCTCTTATTTTTGGAGCAGAGGCTATCTTTCCCCTTGAAGTCTAAATTCTCTATCTTCATAAATACCTAGATGATATCATTTCTAAATATGATTATCATTAAAAATGTTTATCCCAACTTGAGCTACTTGGCGAACATCATTTAGCTGTGCTTACCCATATTCATGTCTATCAAGAACAAATCAAGTGTGCTTATAACAAGCATCTCAAAAAGTGAGAATTAAATATCAAAGATCTCATCTTGAAGGAAAGTCAAAATGTAACCAATATGGAGAAAAACAAGTGAGGAAAGTTTTCTTTCAATTGGCTTGGACCTTATTTCATAACACACAAGTATGGATCGAGAGCTTACCGATTATCCTCTCTTGAAGGGAAACTAGAACATGAACCCCTAAATGCTTTGCATCTATGTTTTTTATTTTATTAAATAATATAAACCTCATCTTTTTTCCAACTTAAGATCATCCCTTGTTTTCAACGACCTTTATCTCCTTATTTTAAGGATAAATGATTAAATATGGATCATGTGATTATCCATCATAGCCTTAACCTAATCTTGAACATGGGTACCATAAATCTACCCATGGCATGATTCTCATGATACTCTCTACCCCTTTATAGGATGGGTTCCTATGGTTTTTCTTGCTTAAACCTCTTTTACCCATTATCAACCTTCATGTGATTATCCATCATAGCCTTAACCTAATCTTGAACGTGGGTACCATAAATCTACCCATGGCATGATTCTCATGATACTCTCTACCCCTTTATAGGATGGGTTCCTATGTTTTTTCTTGCTTAAACCTCTTTTCCAACTTAAGATCATCCCTTGTTTTCAACGACCTTTATCTCCTTATTTTAAGGATAAATGATTAAAGATGGATCATGTGATTATCCATCATAACCTTAACCTAATCTTGAACATGGGTACCATAAATCTACCCATGGCATGATTCTCATGATACTCTCTACCCCTTTATAGGATGGGTTCCTATGGTTTTTCTTGCTTAAACCTCTTTTACCCATTATCAACCTTCATGTGATTATCCATCATAGCCTTAACCTAATCTTGAACATGGGTACCATAAATCTACCCATGTCATGATTCTCATGATACTCTCTACCCCTTTATAGGATGGGTTCCTATGGTTTTTCTTGCTTAAACCTCTTTTACCCATTATCAACCTTCTTGTACTTTAGTCCTACCTTCATGAAGGTGAACCATTTAAGCCTATATAAGCAAATCCATGTCAATAACCAAAAAAAATCATATATTCTATGGGTGATTTCAAGCATTCACAGACTACCCCCTCAAAAGATAGCTACCAAAACTAATCAAAATTGCTCAATATAAGGTAGACTTCTCCCTTGAAGGATAGTTATCAAAAGCCTTAAAAAAATATCACAAAATAAGACCACTCCCTTGAAGGATGGTTAAGTAAAGCATAACAATTTATTGGAAGCTTCTCACATTGATTAGCTTCCCCAGCTTCCCAATGAATAGCAAAATATTACAAGACCCATTATGAAAATTATAAAAATCAAAGATAATTTTGGAAGCCACAATTGGCTTTCATAAGTAGAATTCCCACATCAGTGAATTTACACCTCATGTGACATTGACTTGTTTATACTAGCTCTTTGGTAACCTACAAAAGAGGCATGCTAGTCTCACAACAAGATTCCATTATCATCCATATTCCTTTTATACCTATAAATAAGATATTTTTTAGCCTACTTGACATCATGTGATCAAGAAAGTATTTAACCAACTAATGAGTACTAATGTGAAGCATTCGAAGGGATTATGTTCATAAGTTGATCTAACTTTAGTTTGTTTTATTCCTTGCCAAAGAAGAAGCATCATGCATTATTCTTATTCTCTCATACTTGTTGATGCATTCATTCAAATGCTTATCTTTTGATTGTCTTATTTTTCTTATCTTTCCTCACATTTAGTTTTGTTATCCAACTTACTCTATGTGTTTTAAGATTAATTCACCTTCATCGAATCAAATGCAAAATTACCAATCTCATACATCAAACATTATTTCATCCTACTAACCAAACACATCAACTAATAATAACCTTTTAATCATTTATTTTATACATCAGTGAGTCATCCACATATGTTATCCATCACATATCTATCTAGATAAGGAAGCATTAAAACATCCACATGTCCAACAAATCATAACATCACATCATAACAAACATAATCTAATCATCACAAATATAATCTAATCATAATATCATCATAACCATAAGTAACATCACATCATAAACAAACATCATCACATCATGAACATAAATTAAATAATCGCATCCATAAGCCATATCCACAACCATAACCATATCATGAACTCATAATCACAATAATTATCATATATAAAAATAATGTCTATATCTCTCAAAATGATATACATCTCGCTACATTGGCTCATAGGTTGGTATCAAAATCATATAATATATTAAAATACAAAATCTCATGATAATTTAGGGTGCTGAAACACTGCTACTCCCTAGATCCTATACATCTTTACGACCTATTTGCATACCTACAAATGCTACCCACTAACCTGGTGTAGAAATTTTGGCTCTCCCACCCCCTTGTTGTGTCACATACTCATAAAAGCATGGCTCATCTAGAAGGTGGGTAAATAACAGTGCCTCATAATATCAAAGCTCCTCTACTATAACAATGTATATAGACATTACAATCATCCTCAATGGTCTTACAGGTGCCAATGGTCATACTGATCCCTATCTCAAGGTGTCCCTCTCCTGTGTAACCAAGGATATCTACCCTCGTGCTTGGTCTCTCTCTTATGTGAGGGTACCCACCTGGCCTTGTGTCATGTCTATCTCCAATACCACTACTGTTAATGCTACCTATGTTGTTTCTAATGTTACCCTAGCCTGATCCTTATCTCTGATGAGTGCCTACCTATCAAGGGCATCCACATCCTTCTAGTCCCTTCCCTCTCCTCCATATCAACATCCATAGCCTGTTGCCCAACCTGTCTACCATCTATGTTAAAAAATGCCACATCATCATATGCCTAGAGCCAAACAAGGTACTCTTATGTGACCTCTACATAATCAATCTTTGGTCTCCTTGGTAGATCTTCATAATCAAACTCTATATCCTCTAGCTCTAGAGCTGGTAGTGGAAACTCTATGTCATCCCTCTTGTACCTCAAGAAAGCACCTAGAATACCCTACACTAACCCAAACTATCTCCTCACCCTATCAAAAGGAATCAACTCTACCTTAAGATCTCATCTTCCCTCAATCCACCTATAAATCTATAGTGACAAGATATATCTCATAAGACCTGCTATGCTAGAAATATGACATATGATCTCCAGATGGCATCACCCTCAATTAGTACATCTAACCTATCTCAATACCACTCTAGGTCTCATGCCCCTCCCCCTAGTCATGTGAGAGAATAATCACATATCCAACACATGAATCCAACTCTATAGTCCATCTATACCCATCCATACCATAACAATCCACTTAGTCAAAGCACCCTGATGTGCTCATATACCTACCAGTGAAGAACAAATTTGGCACTAATGCCATACTTCTTGTGTGACCTGTAGCCCTAAAGCTCTTAATATATCTAAACTAGTAGGATAGGTGCCCAATCATACACTATCTAATCCATCAACATACCTATTAAAATGCTTAATAATATGGAGGGAGATCTACCACTAGTCAAATCTAGTAGTGCATAACAAATCACCTTCTCCACTGACAAACCAACCACCCAATAAACCATACTCAAATTTTGTAGTGCATAAAAAAAATTCAATGCAATAAACCATTATAAAACACCTTATCTAACTATAAACCAACCACCCAATCACCCTAACTTGGTCATTTTGGCCTAACTTTTGCACTTTTAATGATAAGCTTGCCTTGGTCATCCTAACCACTATGACTACCTCACCATATTTGCATAACTTAAACTTGCACTCTTTTGTGCACCAACCACTTTTTTATCTTCCTGGGATCACATCCTCCCTTGAATACTTGAGAACACATTGACCTTATTTAGGAGACTTGTGTTTATGAGTGCAACCATAACCATAATGCCTAAATGTAGTCACATGGTCCACTTGTCCCTTGTCCTTCTAGTACCAACCTTGTTTTACCAACTAACTCAACTATAGAAGCCTAGTATATGCATGATCTATGATATCTTACTTAATCACATTTTGTGTGCATGTCTGTGCTCCAATGCCAAACCTATCAACTAACCTTGTTCACTCATATTTATCACGTACTTATCTACTTATCAAACCTAAAATTGAATCTATTTTATCTCATCACTTCTCGATTTAAGGGGGAACACCTCTTCCTATACTCAGGGCATATGACCTCTACCAACCTTCCATTTTTTGTTTTACAATTTGTAAGATACAAACTACATAAAAAAAGGGGTAAAATATAGACACTATAAAACCATACACTATGGTTCAAGATGTCACATTAACCCTTAGATCACTCATTGACCCCCTTGGTACCATTTATTGACCATTTATGTCACCAATAATTAGTAAAAATGCCTAAGTTTAGATAATTTTGACTATGACCCTAACTACCAATGGTTGACCCTTAAATATTGATGGTTAACCTCGACTGTCGACAGTTTGCCTTTAACTACCTCAAGATTTAACTTCAACTCAAACTCTAGCTTATTTTTTTAGTAATATTTGTTTGATCCATCATTTGTATAGTCAATGCATGTTAGGCTAAAATCAAATAGCTTATTATACAACTTGTTAGACTAATTGTTTCACCACTCCCTTCCTTGTATATTAAAATAGGAAGAAAAGGTGAAATATGAGGATAAATTATTGGTGCAAAGGATTAGAGATTCTTATGTAGGTATTCTTCTTACTTTTGTTAAATCCAAGAAAGCTTCTAGTGAACTAGTGACTAGGATAGAGATCAAAAGTGTTGTTACAGCTCATCTTTCATCAATTAAGGTACTGTCACTCTACCAAAATTGATTTAGAATATAAAACAAAATTTTAACCAACTTCAACATTCTTTAGACCAACAACAATAAAGTTAAGTATCTATTTCTTATCAAGATTCAATAATTAGTTTCTTTGTTTCATTCCTTGTATCACTTTATCTTCCATCCCACTTTCTTATGTTGGAGTTTTACAACTCCAAACACTTCTTCTCTTCCCCAAGACCACCCATGGCCTCTTTTAATCATCTAAACACCCTCTACCTAAACCAAACACTTTTGAACATTACCCTCTATCTCATAACCAACATGCAACCTCAACTCACTTTCCAAAAATTTCCTATAACCTTCCCAACCAAACTTCTCTTCCTAAGCCAAATCCCACAATAACCACCAACGATCACCTAACCACCAACGGTTTGACCCTAACCACCAATGATCACTAACCACTGATGGTCACCTAACTTTCAATGGTCACTATCTATCAATTTTCAATAACAAGCTAATTTGACCTATTAGACCCTAACAAAATTCCACTTTTTGAGTTTCTATTTTATCATAGAGGACCATTCTATTTTTTGAATCATGTTTGATTCATCTAGCATTTATATTTAATCATTTATTACTAAAATTATTCAAATTCATCTATCTCCCATCAATCACTTCTTGTATTTCATTTTAGTATCTTGTGTTATTTATGCAAGAGATTTATCTTTCATTTTCATAACTTGATTGTTTTAAAAGTGTGGATTGATAGCCTCCAAGGAAGCTTGTGCTTTGTAAATTTAGCTCGTGCTAGGTAATCCACCCTATTACCCAACTAATCAACCATTTCTTTAGTGCTTTCTTATCTGTAGATCATTTCTCCCTAGACAAAGAGGAGTCTCCATAATTATCTAAATCAATGTGCATACAACACATTAGGGTTTTCTACCATACCCTCTTTGAGTTTCTTCTCACTTTATTCTAAGAAAATAAACAAAATTTTATTGAAACAGTTCATACCAATTTTTCTATCCTAGATTGTATCAACTAGGATAATGTCATACAGTCAAATCTATGCCACCTAATTCACCACCTGAAATTACCCTAGATGTTAAAGTTATTATTATAAGATAAATATATTAAGTATGATAACAAAGTTATTCAATTCATTTATATCTAAGTGGATTTTAATTATTATATACCTTTACCCACATTTTCTAGTGATGAATCTATATTAGACCTACTTCATGCTAGAGAACCTCAATTTACTTTATGAATAAGTTTGCTTCTATCACCAATCCAAATACACATCTTACTTCAAAAATTCCTTCAACTTCATATCATTTTCAAGAGGGAAATGCCATGCTTATTGAGGAAAATACTGCAATAAATTATGGCACCACTACATATCCTATACTTATTCTTGTCTCTAAGGAACTTATTCCTACAAAACACAATAATTTTAGTCTTTTTTTTAATAAATATTTTAATTCCTTTTTTTGGTCATACGAAGATGTGCCTAGTATTGACCTTAGTATTGTTATCCAAAATATCATCACCTATTCTAATGAAAAATTGGTATGTCAAAATAAACAAAAATTTCCTCCTATGATTTATGTTGGAGAGTTTTCAATGATGTCATGGAGGTATCTTGGTGAGTGGATGATGAGCTTTGATAGCCTAAGCAATAATGATAAAGTGTGTAATGTACTTGACAAAGTGTGCTTGAATTTGGCTTGGTTTATCTTTAGTTTTGGCATGGTTAGAGATGCTTAAGGATGAGTATGAAGATTTGATCATGTGAAAGGGGTATTATAAGAGGTTTTATATGCTTGGAGAGCTTGTGTGCATAAGTAGAATTCACATAGATCATCATTGTTCTCATCTAGACATTTTAGGTCCAATGGCAAAAAATCTAAGTAGGTAGTTTGTTGATGTCACCATTACCATGTGTGGATGATTCAGAGGGAGTTGGTCATATGGTTGTGATCACATTAATCCCTAGTTAGTATGCACTAATTCTTAGGTTATGCACTTAAGTGCAATCAAACATATATGGTTGATAGCATTTTGATAGTGATTTTTATGTTCAAATAGATCTGAGTAAGTAGTTAATGATGTCATCATTTGCATGCATGAAGGTTTAAGGAGGAAATGGTCACATGGGTTTATTCAGTATTTTTTCTATTTCTTATGTGCTAATCCCAGGTAATGCACCTAAACATGACAAAATATATGCATGTGCAAAGTTGGGATCCTAGGAATTTTGCTATTATTTTCCCATACTTTTCCAAATTTGCATAAAGCTAGGAAGATCAAAGTAATAATTTTGATGGTAGCATACCTCACACATGTGGACATTTCAGGGGAAGGTGATCATATGGGTTTGCTCAATTTTATGCCTAGTTAATTTTTACTAACCTTTAGGACAAGCACCAAAGCGTAACAAAAGATATGCATGTTCAAAGTTGGCCTCCTAAACAATTTATAAGCATTGTTGGCTCTGTGATAAAAAAATTTGATAAGGAATTTTAACAACGATATATCTCACATGTGTGAGGGTTCTAGGAGTAGTTTATCACATGGTTGGATTCTCCTATGTGAGGAGATCATATGGTCTAAATTTGAGAATATGTGAGTGAGTGAGGTAAAATATATGACTATGTAAAGTTAGCCTTCCAAATAGATAAGCAAGGTTCCCATAGTCAAATTTTCACAATTTCAAGTTCAAGTAACATCAATGGAGTGCATTGCTCCAAGAAGTTAGGAAGTAGCAAGATGAGGTCAAGTACATGATGTTTAACATTAAGAATAGATAAAGATCAAGCTTATTTCAAGGATTAACAATGAGTAGATGATCATATAGATAGAGATAAATGGTGTGTATTAAAATAAATAAGTCAAAGTGATAGTTGTTTAGCATTGTTAAAGACTGAGTTACATATAAGAGATCGATGGAGCACATTGAGTCAAAGTTTCCAAATTGCACGAGATGAGGTCAACATGTTCAAGGTTTAACATTTGAGAATTGGAACCTATGTCTTAAAGTTTGGAGAAGATTGATGGTGTGAGATTGATCTAAAGCTGAGAGGACATGATATGCAAGCTTAGTGTTTGAAGTTTAACTATGACCGTTTACATTTGAATATTTGAGTTTACAAAGGAAGAAACTAGTTCTCTTTTTTTGGCTATATCTTTTGATCTAGGATGAATTTACTCATAGTGTAAAAATAAAAGTGGTAGAGGATTTTAAGATGCATCTATAAATATGAATTTTAAGGTATAATTATTAGTGCATTCAAAATTATGAAAGTCCAAAGTTGATTGTGTGTTCATCTATGTTCTGCAAGTGACCCAAGAAAGATGTTCAAGCTTGTGTTGATGTTGTTTCAATGTTTAATGATGAATTAGCTATTAGGAATGTTGTAAAATACATAAGGATGATTTGGGTGAATTATGAATATTTGACCAATTGTATGCAGTACAAACAAATGTTTACAAGTTGACTATGTATTCATTCATGGTGAATATGTACATAGAATATTGTTTAAGTGATTTGTGCTTAATCGTAAGGGTACTGTGATGGATGTTGGAACTTAAGGAGGACTTATAGATCATGTGGAATGGGTCCATGCATTTTTAAAGTGTTCTTACATGTTTAGATTGCTTGAAGAAGTGTCAAATAGCTAAATGGGTCTCCATAGGACCTAAAAGCGACTAAGGCATATTTTGAAAGTGAATTATGCTTACGTGTGACTGATGTGAGATGACTTAAGGGTGAAGGCATGTTTTATGGCTAATAAGGAAAGATTTTCATCTTGTTAATTTAGGATTTATTTATATATAGTGAAACCAAATGTGTTGGTTTCTAGGCTGGTGGAATATTTTTAGAGGCTTGCATGAGTACAATATTCATTGAAGAGAAGAAAAGAGGAGACTGAGTGTGCCCAATGGTTGGGTTGATGAACAAAGTAGATTGAGGCCTATGTGTATGACCTATAGGTCATAATTTTGATGGTATATTCATGTTCTTATAGGTTGAAGATGATTGAAGAGGCTTGTGTGAGTGGAGTATAGTTAAGAGTTGAGGAGCAAAGAGAGTAAGTATGCCCAGTGAATGGGTTGATGAGTAGATCTAGTTCATGATTATGTGTATGACCTATAGGTAATATTTCTATGTCATAACAAGTACTCTTATAGGTTTGATGATTTGAAGTGTGAGAAAATAATAGTGATGTTTAAGTGAGCTTGGAGGTTGATTTGTGAGGCAAATCAGAGTATGGTCTATGTGAATGACCTCATGGTTAGGTTACTATTGTGGTGATAAAGTTGTTGTAGGTGTGTTGAAGTGAGTGTGAGTGAAGATTTTGAGAGTGGGGTTAGTTGGGATAAGTAATGTTTCCTAATTGATCTTTTTGTGTTGTTATAAGTATGTAATGTGCTTTGTTTAACAAGGAGTACTAGGTGAAAGAGTGAAGGTAAAGAGTGACAATCAGAAGTCCATCATTAGGTGTTGAAGACATTAGTTTTAAGGTGGAGATGTTAATTTCAAAGGAGGGTCTAAAGGAAATGGTATTACTTAGGGGTAATTGTTCCTTGTGAAATAGGTGCACTAAAGGTATGTGTTCTAAAGGATTTGATCATCTTAGTGGTAGGTGCTCCTTATGGAATAGGCATTTCACTAAATATTGGTGAAGAGGATTTGGCTAGTATTTGGTTTGTAATACCTTATAGGATAAGTATTCTAAGTGTGTGTAAGCTTGAGAGTGGGTTTTATTCCCCAAGAGGGTTTCCCACATAGAGGATGTGTTGATGTGTTGTATGCTCTTATTCATGCTTTAGATAAATGTACTTTTATGTTTATGTTGCTAAGATAAAATTGATGTATGATGGAATGGTTTTGGAATTAAATGTGCATTTTTGTCTACTGATTCACCCCCTCTCAGTAGCTACTTTCAATAATTGGTATCAGAGTAGGTCCTTTGGAGGAAGCTTAACCACTTGAAGGAAAACTTAAGTATCATAAGATGGCTAAGCAATTGGGGAAAGAAAATCTTGAGTTGAGATCTATGGTCAAAAGTATTGAAGAATAGATTAGTCATATTGAGACTGGGAAGAGTAATTCTAGTCCCAAGGATGATGAGCAAGAGATGAAACTTAAGGATCTTAACAAGAAAAATCATAAAATGAAGAAAATGATCAAAGGTATTAAAGCACAAGTCATTTCTCTTAAAGTAAGTTTGTTAGGCAAGGATAAAGAAGATGAAGAGAAGATCAGTATTCTTGAGGATCAGTTATGGACTAAAAATGCAAATCTGAGAACTAGAGAAGATAAGTGTACTCAGTTGAAGGTTGAAATGGAGTCATCAAAGAGTGAGCATAAGTAGGTTGTGAACAAGTTGGACAAGATGGAAAGGAAGCATGAGAAGCTTGAAAAAGTGAAGGAGAATGCAAACTTGAAGAAAAATATCAAAAGGTCAATTAGACAACCTAATGTTACAAGGTAAGCTAATTTATTTCATGGTCATTGTTATACATGTAATAAGTATGGTCATAGAGCTAAGTACTATAGAAGGAAGTTAGTTAAGTATGGACATTCATAGAGATATGATAGAAGGAGTTTTTGGCCAAATATTGATCATTATTCAAAGATCTCAAAAGGTATAAATGATGTTATTTATTTTAGTTATCTTAAGAATGGACATTTTGCTAGATTCTACCCAAATGGCATTAAGATATCTTCAAGGTATGTCAAAGGATATATATCTCTTAGAAGGTATGAGATAGGATAAACTCATGTATAGAAACTAAAGGTAATCATTGCTAACCCTTATAGTTATGAGGTTGATAATAAAGTTACTCTATAAGGCTATATTACAAATTAGGATAAGCTCAAGGATCAAGTAGATAAGATGGCTGTAGAAGATGAGAAGATTCAAACTATGGTATAGAGACTTGAGGTAGTAAAGACTAAGGAGACTAACCCTATTATGTATAAGAATATTGATGGGTTATTTTCCAAGGTGGAAAAAGGATCAGAAGTGAAGGAAACTCAAGAGTTTCTATTGACAACATTTGTTGATAAGTCTGAAGCAGATAATGTGTCAAATATCTAAATAGAAAAGGAAAATCAAAAGTCTACTCATGTTTATAATAAAGAGACCAAACTCAAGGAGAAGACCAAGGTACTAGCTTAGGCTAGTTATAAAATGTGTATAGATCCAAGTGAACATCCTACTATTGCTAAACAAGTTTCATGTAAAGAACATCAGTTGTTAATCTCTAGTCATGAGATTCTAATAAGGAAGGTGGATTCTTCAGATGAAAAGGTATGTCATGAATCTATTTTATCTCCATGTATTGTCACTTCAATCTTAAAAGAGGAGAGTGATCTAGAAAAGGAACTAGTTGTCATAGTTTATATTAAGAAGAATTAGAAAAAAAGCAATAAGCCTTACATCTATAAGAGGATTTTAGTGGTTACTAAGATGTGGGCCACTCCTGGTTTCACTTTATTTTAGAGCATTGTAGTTCAATAGATGTATCTGTCTATGCTTCTTAAGAGACTACTTTCAATGGAGAAGCAAGTGTTGTTGTTATGTTCTTCAAAAAGTCCTAGAAGGCTAGAGACGAGTATTTTGAGTTGGAACAAGTATGTCTAGGTAGAAGATATGTCTAGTTAGAATGATGTCATAGCTTTAAATGTTCAATATGTAGGGTTAGATTGAAGTTTTTCAAGTGTCAAAAGAAGATTTTTGATTTTTCAAGATGATATTTTTCCATATAAAGGTCTATTGAACTTATTCTAGCATGTTCCAAGTGGTTTTGTGGTCTAAAGGTATGTTGAATTCAACTTAAAAGATTTGTGTTTGCTCTCAGGTTTCCTAGTTTATGTTCAAAAGTATATAGGTCCTAAAATGGGTTATAGGATGTATGGGTTACCAAAGATTTGGAATCTCAAATCTTGTTCTATTAGTGTGTAATTGTTGTCTCTAGGTGTACAAGAAGTTTCAGAGGTGGACGTTTACTAGAAGGAGGTTTGTTGACTCTATTTATTTTAAGATTTTAGGGTTTTGGGATTTGCTAGAAAAGTGATATACCTTATGATTTGAGGTATGAGGATTATTAATAATTTTAATGTTCCAAATGGGTTGTCAAATCGAGATTCATAGAGAATTGAAGGTTTGTGGTTCTCAAGTTATTCAAGTTTTTGTCAAATATGAGGCCTAATTGACTAGTTGGTTTGTGAAGTAAGTATGTTGCAAAGGTTGATCTAGTTGTTGAAAATTGGTGTGATTGAAGGGACATATGAGAATGATATAGATATGAAGTTTTAGATCTTAATAGTGTGTCTAATAAAATGTGTTGGCCATGTAATTTCTAGGTAGGGTTACAAGGAGACTATATATGCCTAGTGTGAAGAAGAGTATTTTTTAGTCAATTTATCCAAAAATAGAAAGGTATGTTTATTTTATGGAGAGTTCTTAGGTTGATTTAAATCATGTTTCCTATTTGGTGTGTGGCATGAAGTTTTGTTGGTGGTCATTAAGGTGGTTTGAGAGAGAAGGCTAGTAAGCTTGTATGGTGGTTCTTCATGGTGTATGGAGATCTAAAGATGATCAAGTGGTGTAATGGATTATAAATATTATGTGGAGTCCCTCTTAGATGTTTCTTGGTAAGTTTCATCAAATTTTAGCTCTTTTGTGTGTTATTTCTTCTTTTGTTGTAGTGCTTGGTTGAAGAAAGTGTTGGCATATAGCAAGAGGAAGGTGTCAAGGCAAGAAGAGGTAGGATCAAGGTAAGGGGGAGTTTGTATCATCTTTCTAAGATGGTCCTTTTCTATTGATAGTCTTTTCAAGTCTTTAGGATCAGTTGGTGCCCACTTTGTCATTGTGTCAAAAGGGGAGAAAGTTCTTATTGTGGACTACTTGAAGAGAGAGAAGGTGAGATGAATAATTTTTGTTGACATCAATGACAAAGGGGGATATTTTTGGAGAGTTTTTAATGATGTCGTGGAGGTGTCCTAGTGAGTGGATGATGTGCTTTGATAGCCTAAGCAACAATGACAAAGTGTGCTTAAAGTTGGCTTGGTTGATCTTCATTTTTTGCATGGTTAGAGATGATCAGTGATGATTATGAATTTTTGATCATGTGTAAGGGGTCCTATAAGAGGTTTTCTATGCTTTTATAGCTTGTGTGCATAAGTGTAATTCACCTAGATCATCATTGTTCTCATCTAGACATTTTGGGTCCAATGGTAGAAAATCTGAGTATGTAATTTGATGACACCACCATTTCCACGTGTGGATGAGTCAGGGGGAGTTGGTCATATGGTTTTGATAGCATTAGTCCCTAATTTCTATGCACTAATTCTTAGTTTATGCACCTAAGTGTAGTCAAAGATATGTGGGTGCAAAGTTGGGCTCTCAGGTATTTTGATTGTGTTTTCTATGTCCAAATAGAGTTGAGTAAGCATGTTGATGATGTTAACATTCACATACATGAAGGTTTTAGGAAAAAATGGTCACATGGGTTTGTTAAATATTTTGCCTAGTTTTTATGCACTAAATCTTGGGTCATACACCTAAGATTGACAAAAGATATGCAAGTGAAAAGTTGGGATCCTAGGTAATTTGATATTGTTTTCCCATAGCTAAATTTACATAAGGAAAATAAGAGCTAAGTAATAATTTTTATGGTAGCATATCTCACACATGTGGATGTTTCAAGAGAAAGTGATAATATGGGTTTGTATAATTTTATGCCTACCTTATTTGTGATAACTTTTAGGTTAAGCACTGAAGTACAGTAAAAAACATGCATGTTCAAAGTTGGCCTCCCAGACAAGTTCTAAGCATTTTTGTCTCAATGACAAAAATTTTTGAGGATGAATTATAATGGTGATATATCTCACATGTGTGAGGGTTCTAGGAGAAGTTTGTCACATGGTTGGATTCTCCTATGTGAGGAGATCATATGGTCCAAATTTGAGAACATATGAGTGAGCGAGATAAAAGATATGACTGTGCAAAGTTGGCCTTCTAGGAAAATAATGAAGGTCCCCATAGTCATATTTGCACAAGTTAAATTTCAAGCAACATCGATGGAGCATGTTGCTCTAAGAAGTTAGGAAGTAGTGAGATGAGGATAGGTTCATGATGTTTAACATTGAGTAGAGATAAAGATCAAGCTTATTCTAAGGATAAATGGTGAGTGGGTGATCATATAGATAGATATCAATGGTACATATTAAAATCAAGAGGTCAAAGTGATAGCTATTTAGTATTGTTATATACCAAGCTATGTATAAGAGATCGAGGGAACATGTTTAGTCAAAGTTTTTAGATTGCATGAGATGTCAACATGTTCAAGATTTAATGTTTGAGCATTGGTGCCTATGTGTTAAAGTTCAAAGAAGATCGATGGTGGGAGATTGATTTAAAGCTAAGAGGACACAAGATACGAGCTTAGTGTTCAAAGTTTCACTATGACAGTTTGCATTTGAATATTTGAATTTACAAAGGAAAAAATTAGTGATCTAATTTTTGGCTATATATTTTTATCCAGGATGAATTTGCTCATGGTGTAAAAATCAAAGTGGTATAAGATTTAAAGATACATCTATAAATATGAATTTAAAGGTATAATTATTAGTATATTCAAAGTTATGAAGATCCAAAGTTGATTGTGTTCATTTATATTTTGTAAGTGACATGAGAAGGATGTTCAATCTTGTGATGATGTTGTTTTGATGTTTAATGATGAATTAACTATTGGATCATGTTGTAGACTCCATAAGAATTCTCTATGTGAATTATGAAGGTTTGACCAATCATATGCAATATGAACAAAGGTTTACAAGTTGATTGTGTATTCGTTCATGTTGATTGTGTACACAAAATATTATTTAAGTGATTTGTGCTTAAGCAAAAGGGTATTGTGATGGATGTTGGAACTTAAAGAGGACTTATAGATCATTTTCAATGGGTCCATGCATTTGGAAAGTGTTCCTATGTTTTTAGTTTTCTTGGATAAGTGTCAAAGAGCTGAATGGGTCTTTATAGGACCTAAAAGTGACTTAGGCCTATTTTGAAAGTGGATTGTGCTTAAGTGTGACCCATGTGAGATGCCTTAAGGGTGAAGGCATGTTTTTTGACCAACAAATAAATATTGTGATCTTTTTAATTCATGATTGCTCTATATATAGTGAAACCAAATGTGTTGGTTTTTAGGTTGGTGAAAGATTTATAGAGGCTTATGTGAGTACAATATTCATTGAAGTGAAGAAAAGAGGAGACCGAGTGTGCCCAATGGTTAGGTCAATGAGTAGAGTAGATTGAGGGCTCTATGTATGACCTATATGTCATAATTTTGATGGTAGAATAGTGATCTTGTAGGTTTAAGATGAGTGAAGAGGCTTGTGCAAGTGGAGTATAGTGAAGAGTTGAGGAACAAAGAGAGGAAGTGTGCCCAATGAATGGGTTGATGAGCAGAGCTGGTTCATGAGTGTGTGTATGACTTGTAGGTCATATTTATATGTCATAACAAGTGATCTTGAAGTTTTGATGATTTGAAGTGTGAGCAAAGAACAGGTGATTTTTATGTGATCTTAGAGGTTGATTTATGAGGTAGATCAAAGTATGGTCTGTGCAAATTACCTCATGGTCAAGTTGTTGTTGTGGTGATAGAGTTTTTACATGTGTGCTAAAGTAAGTGTGAGTGAATATTTAGAGAGTGGGGTTAGTTGGGATATGTAATGTGTCCTAATTGATCTTTATTTGTTGGTATAATTATGTAATGTGTTTTGGCAAATAGGGAGTATTGGTTGAAAGAGTGAAGGTAAAGAGTGATAATTAGAGGTCCATCATTAGGTGTTGAGGATGTTAGTTCTAAGGTGAAGGTGTTCATTTCAAAGGAGGGTATAAAGGACTTGGTATTATTTAGGGTAGTTGTTCCTTGTGAACTAGGTGTTTTAATAAAGTGAGGTGGTCTAAAAGAGTTGATCATCTTAGGGGTAGGTGCTCATTGTGGAACAAGAATTTCACAAATCCCAGTCAGGAGGATTTGACCAGTCTCTAGTTTGTAATACTTTATATGACAAGTAGTCGAATTGTTTGCAAGCTTGAGAGTGGGTTTTATTCCCCAAGAGGGTTTTCTATGTAGATGATGTGTTGATGTGTTATAGTTCTTGTTTGTGATCTAGATAAATGTATTTTCATGTTTATGTTGCTAAGATCAAGTTTATGTGTGATGGAATGGTTTTGGAATTGAATGTGCATTGTTGTCTACTGATTCACCCCCCTCTTAGTAGATACTTTCAATAATTTCTACCTTATGCCACAAGGAAATCATCAAGGTCATAGATGTTAACTTCATCAAACCTATTGATTAATCAAAATAGATGTCCAACATTATTCCCATTCATAATAAATTCATGATGGTTATTTAAATTTATATTGTTTTTTGTAATCTCAACTTAGCACATCTTAAATATAATTTTCCTTTACCATCAATTGATGTCATTGTTGACTCTTTGGCTGGATATGAGATGTTATCTCTAATGGATGGTTTCTTGGGATATAATCATATCTACATCATTATCAAATGTCAACACATAACTACTTTCACCACTGAATGGGGAACCTATTATTATGTTAAAATGCCTTTTGGTCTTTAAAACATTGGCGGTACATACCAACATGTAATGACCCATATTTTTCATGATTTAATCCATAATATATTTAAAACCTATATAGATGATATTATAGCTAAATCCAAGCATTGTGAAAATCATCTTCACAATTTATCCATTATCTTTGATCGAATGTTTAAATATAAAGTATGAATCAATACTTATAAATGCATTTTTGGTGTCACTTCTGGTAAACTCTTAGGATTTATCATATTTGTACGAGGGATTGATGTCAATCCTAATAAAATAAAATCCATTATTAAAATTCCTATTACTCACTTTATCCTAGACATTCATACCTATCTTGGGAAACTTTGGGCAATCCATCAATTTATCCCTGAAATGGTTTATCATATTTATTTTATAAATTTCCTACTTAATAAAGGTATTGCTCTTGAATGGACCAATGCATGTCAAAAAAAATTGATAACACGAAGGAATAATTAATTCATAGTCCCTCACTTCAACCACTTCTAATTATTTCTTGCTCATCTTGTATACCTTATCCACCCCATATCAGTTAGGGCAATGCTTGCTCAACAATATGAAATAAGATGAGAATATGCCATATATTACATCAATTATGATTTGAAATATTATGAGACTCATTTCATGAAATTATAATGTGACTATCTCATAATTTATTTCATATCCAAAAATCTTCAACACTATATGCTTTATTCAACAACCTATGTTATTATCCATTCTGACCCCCTTCCTAACTTTTTATCCAAAGCATCCTGACCTAGAAATAAAATTTGTAAATAAATGGTACTCTTAATGGAATTTTACATAATAATTTTTATTCAAAATTTAGTCAAAGGTAGAGTAATTTATTATCATATTATTTTCACACCTACACCAACTATTACTCACCTCCACGATACTCTTATTGATGAAAACATCCTTTACATCAAAATTTTTACACAATAAATTTCTCTTAAATATTATTTTCAAAATTTCAATGTTGATCTTAAGTAAAAATACTTTGATTATCCAAAAATATCCACCTCTAAACCCAAAACTAAAGTAATCATAGAAGAACTACCCAAGGTTACCATTGACTTGCTTGAAGACACTTGAACCCTTCACTTTGATGGAGATAAATTCCTTCAAGGGGATAGCATAGGATGTGTTTTAGATGACCATCATGGTAAAATTTTAACTCTAGAGTTTTGATTAAACCTATAAGTCACTAATAACATGGACTAGAATTAATCCCTCATGTTAGGCATGCAAGCAACTATCGACTTAGACATCCATAGCTACATGCCTTAGGAGATTCAAAACTCATATGTCATCAAGTTAATGGTTATTATCAATGAAGAAGTGAAAATATCATTGTATATCATCAAATTTATTTTAATTTTTATTAAATAATTTTCATATTTCACTATTTAAGCAATCCCATGAGAACAAAATGTTATATCCGATTCCCTTACTTTCTTAGCCTCCCTTTTTCATCCTAACCAAACACTTCATGATTCACAATTTATCATCCACATGAAAAAATCATGTTATACTTTATAATTAAAATATGATTCTCTTCTTTTCCACATTTAAGTTGTCACTACTCATTAAATCTCATGATACAAAAATATCATCTAATTTACTAAACATCATACCTATCCCCAGAGGCTAACTCTCATGAAAAAACTCAACTTTAAAAAAAAGATTTAAAATATATACTTATATATAATACCTTATATTAGCATAATATATAAGGTACCTTAGTATATTGTCTTAATCAAGATGAATTTCCTTCTCTCCTTGAGAAATCACATGGGGGCATTTGTGGTGGTCATTGTAGCGAACACACTACAACCCATAAATGCCTACACATGGGATATTTCTTACCTACCATTAAAGAATATGATATTAATTTTTTTTTAAACTAAAAATATTGACAACTTCATGATGATCTTATTCACTCTCCTATATATAAGCTTAAAACAATGGAATCTCCTTGTCCATTTTATTTGTAGAGACTATATCTCATTGGTAAATTACCTAGATCTTAATATGGTCATGTCTTCATCATTACTGCCATATAATACTTCATCCAGTGGGTAGAAGCCATGAATCTCATAATGTTACTAGCATCACTATCTCTAAATTCATTCTTAATAAAATTAGATGACTTTTTTGTATCCCTCACACCATTATCTCTAACAATGGTGGGAATTTCAAAAATAAAGATATGAAATAATTATGTGCAAAATTTAAAATCATGCAAAAACTTTCTACACCCTACCATCCTCGGTGCAATGGTAAATTTGAAGCCATTAACAAAATACTCAACATGATATTACAAAATAATATTCAATATTATCATTTTGATTGTCATTTCAATATTTATTGCGTACTTTATGCCTATCATACTAGTATCTATACTACCACTAGGGAAACTCCCTTATCTTTAATCTATTGTTCTGAAGTTGTCTTACCATCAAAAGTGGAGTTACCTTCCTTACATATTTCTCTTAATGGCATCATTCTAGATAAATATATTTAATAATCTTTCCTTCATTCCTTAAATTTTATTGATGAACGATATATGGTGCTTTAAAACATAACCACCAACAAAGAGCTCATATATCCAAACAACATAACAAAAAAGTCAAAGTTTATATTTTTCATATTGGTGAATTAGTACTTAAATTAGATTATACCATGACAAAGAAGTCAAGTATGCCAAAAATTGGTGGGGTCCCTATCTAATAAAAGACATTCTTGGACCAATTACTTACCAACTTCAAACCCATGAAAGACACATATTTAAAGAACTAACCATTACCCATTTTTTAAGTAAATACTTTGCTTAAATTTATTTTCAATCGTAGTTTTACTTTCCTATACTAATTTACATCTCTTGTACATTTTACATGTATACTTAAATTTATTTTTATAGATACTATGGAAATAACATATTTTACAATTTTTCTTAAGTTTTTTTTTGTATATAACATTACATTAGCTTCAGTAGTTACATATTATCCTTAGTTCCAATCCTAGATTCTTTGGTCTTTTGTCTTTAATTGATTTTTAGTTTATAATTTTGTATTTTAAAATCATGGATAGGACCCTAACTCTCCTCATAAACATCAATATTATCACAAGTTTTTGGTTCCTTTGTTTTCCCTTTACATATTCATTTATTATGCTTCTTGGTTTTCTTATTTATGAGTTACATCGTAAGACCTTGGATAGGACCAGGACTTCCTCACAAATTTTCATTCCATACATCACTTTTGTTCTCAACCTTAGCTAGGTGTCATCCATAAAATATAAGTCAATGATTGAGAATAATATTTTCATGCACTTCAAATCAATTATATTCTTATATAGAAACACTTTAACACCCTATCTTCATGTCTTTGGTCACATACACCATTTATTATGATAACTATGCATGCCTACTTGTCATTATATCATCTATATACATTTTTATTTCATTTGGGGTAACCCAATCATTCTATGTTCGTTTCTATCATTCCCTATATTGCACACCACATTGGGCATACCAAGGTTAGTTTTAGGATTTCAATCTCATCTAATGTTTAAGTCTAGGAGTATTAGATACCATGGTCATGTGGTTCTCCTATCTAATTACCAAGTGTAATATCTCTTGTGATAGTCACTTTCATCACCAATGTTTGGTTTTCCAAATCCATATGGAGGAATAATAGAAACATCCAAAAGAGTTAAAAATCCATATCATATGAAAAAAGGCAATGATTAAAAGGTAAATATAATCTTAAAATTTATATCATACAAAAATATGTGATATTTATTTTGGCACATCTCCTATCCTATTCAAATCTTGAAATCTATATTTGTCCTCATAATAGAGATGAGGGTCATTGGGGTGTGATAGGCCAGTATACTAGTGTAGGAGATCTCATTATCATATACTATTTAGTGTCACTAATTTCTCATGCAAGTACCTAGTTTTTATAGTATACTGATTGTTCTATAAGGGGTCCTAAAAATTTGGAAACATATTGTGAGAAGGTAGGTCAATTTTAATTTTCATGCACATTAACCTTCATGGGACGATACTTATACTTCAATCATTATCCTAATCTTATGTTGTTAGGTTAATATTTATAGGGTCATTGATGTCAAAAATCTCTTAGTATTACCAAATTTATTTGAGTCTCTTGTTTATGATAAATATTATGGTTTTGCCTTGATGTCACTTTATATCCCCCACCACCCATTTCACTTCCCCCCTTGACAAGAACGTTTATTTCTAAATATTTTCCTAACTTATACACTTCGTATTCTCCATTTATTTTCAACATGTTTAAAATACAAAAAACTTTAGTATATCTATCATTATAATAAAAGTTGCATCTTTGATTTATTATAAGATTCTCTCTTTGATTTTACCTTATCTTTCTCATATCTCCCTTAGTTATGTTTTGGAACTTAAGTTTATATTCACCTATTTTCAAGTTGCTTATTCATGTTTATTTCTCCCATTTTTATCATTTATCCATCTTTTGATTATGGATTGGTACTACTCTTTCATAGATGTTTTTTGCAATATTTTTTTCTTGTTTTTCCATATTTTGTTTGAGTATATATGGTTACTTTTCTTACATTGGTGTTGATTGCATTGTTCTATTTCATATATCTTTAAGTTTGATCTGGATTCAAAAATTTCTTACTTAGGATGTATTTTTTAGGTTTTTTGGTCATTTAATAGCCTTAGATTTGTTGGTTACCTAATTTACTATCTCTTATTTGTCCTCCATGGTATTTTGGTTTTAACCTAGCCTTTATCATTATGGCTTACCAATTTCCTAAGTGCTTAAATATGTTTTCATGAATTTTCCATTTACTTTGTCCCTCTTGTGATTATTTGATCTACTCTCTAGCATTGTACCCATAGGCTTTATCTAATGTAGTTACTATGCCCTCCATGATCAAAACTATAAATACAACACGTGATCACTAAGTGATAAAAGTAAGTCAAGGTACATATATATGGTACTTAAAATTATTTTCATTTATCAACATTTATTTCAGTCTTTCATTTTCAATTTATCTCAATTATTATGTTGATATGTTCTTTCCCAAAGCATCATCATATGTTACAGTCTGGTGACACATGATAAGTTTCATGTGGGGCATATGTATACACAATATTTTTAAACTTTATCATTTATTGATGCTTTCTCTCTTGAAACAACATGTCAAGTTTAAATCCCTCTGAATGCACACCTTAAAGGTTACATTAGGAAAGGGTTGGGAATATAGATGGTGTTTTATGATAGATATTGTTGTTATAATTATCCCAATATCCATTATATCTTTCCTAAATTTGATTCCCTAATTTATCTTCTTTCATTGTTCATCTTCTAACTATACCAAGACCTATTATTTCCAACTATTTCACCCTGTTTGACATAGAACTATAACCATTAGCCATCCCATTCCAACTACATCAATCAGATTGATGAAATTATAAGATGCACACTTCACAACTAATCTAGCCTAGCTGACCCAATTTGAGGTTAGTCTACTTATTTAGGAATAAATAGAGTTGGTCGATATTGTTAGCTAAATATCTAGAATGGGTTAAGGTCACTCATAATTATAAATATAATCCACCATTTTAATCCAATAGAGAGGAACATTCATTTTCAATTGCTATTACTTGCACTTCTACCCTAAGTCTACATTTGGAGGAGTTATTGCTTAGATCTTGTCTTGGATGGAAAATATTGACTTGTGTAATCTTGGATGTAAATAGGAGTCTTTTTATCCTATACCTTAATTCATCCATTGATATCCTTATAACCAAAAAAATATCTTTCAAAGCACCATTGGCCAATGGAGAGATTGAGGCTCAATAAGCTTATTCAAGCTAAGTATTTCATAATCCTGGCTCTTTCCTTTTGATAGATGGAATTTGCATAATTACTTGGTTAATGAATGCTTGTCTCCTTGTTTAAATTCTCCCTACACTTAAAATTAGTGTGGCCATAATATTATTCAAACTTTCCATTTATACATCTTAGGTAGCCTAGGCCCCTATTTTCCTACCATGACTCCTTGCCCATGTTAATATGTTTCTAACCCTTCCCCTTACTTGCATTATTTTATTATGATATTTGATTGATTTTTAATTAATCCATGAGGATCCCCACATTAGATACATTCAAATGCTATGAAATCTTTCT
Source organism: Torreya grandis (assembly GCA_037957365.1). Taxonomy (NCBI): domain Eukaryota; kingdom Viridiplantae; phylum Streptophyta; class Pinopsida; order Cupressales; family Taxaceae; genus Torreya; species Torreya grandis. Next base: position 1,866,068 of record JARHVA010001255.1, read on the forward strand.
CAAACTACCCACACATTGAATAGAACATCGAGAGATTTCCAACATAATTTGAATAGAGTCAATTTAACACCGTATGTAGAAGTTATGGCATGTTGAAGGTAAAGACAAATAAGGGGAAATATGCACATGGTACAAAGATCATGTCATGATGTTGATTAGACTATATGTCATTACCTAGTGGACCAATTAGGGCCTAACACATGGACCAATCATATGGTGACACATTGTGGAGACAGAATATATGGGTTTGTTTGGTTTTAACCTTTGGTCTTTGATAATCATACCTATTTTCATGTGGGTCCCATAATATTTACTATTTGGGGGCCCATCAACCAAATTATTCCACTTTTTATAAGGAGGGGGGCCCTTTCACCTTTATTCACAACACTACAAAATTGTTTTTCCATATAAACTATGTTATAGCCTTCCCCACAACCAATATGGGATTAAACTTCCTCATATTTTCAATTCTTAGTGGTCAAGACAAATGGTGAGATCTCAAGCCACCATGTGGTATCCCTTTTGACTACCACATCCAAGACCAGCCACCAACATATTTATTATACATAAATGTAAACATAATAGCCCAACCTAAGCTTTAATCATGGATGATCTCTTGACCACTTAATAAAGGGGAACAATTTTCTTTTTAAATCCACGTTTTGGTATTATCCCAAGCAATGTGGGATTAAATTTTTGATGTCTACAAAGCATAATGCCTAAAACCAAGGTGACTTAAACTAAGTTTAATGTGAAAACCTTCAAACATGGCATACCAAGTGACCAAGCCTCTATAATACCAAGTGAAATTAAAGGATGGCCTCTTGATCACATTCTAATGCAAGAGAATAGATTTAAAACTTTTGTTGTATTCAATCTTGATAAATATGGGATTAAAACTCACCAAATATAGTAAAAGGGAGTCAAAAGCCTTAAGAAAAGGCTAATGCGTGGGAGTGGGAATTGAACGCATCACCACACACTACCTAATTATGATCTTTACCACTATGTCAATTTTGGTGGATAAAAAAATACTTTGTATTTATCCTTGGAAATTTCACTATTAAAATCCAAAATAAAGGCATAAGAAGGGGATTTGAACCTTAGTCTTTGGAAAAAGGATAAGTGGCTTAACCAATATGCCATAGAGGATGAAAACAATATAAAAGGTGTAAATGTATATTTAAAAGGTAATTTGTAACCCCTAAAAAGGGAGAAAAATCAAGTTTTATGTATTTTATTACAGGAGAAACAAATTGAAAGCCAAAAGCCCATTGCACAGACCTCCTAGTGATAGTGTAAATAATGCTTGAATCCCCTTATTAGGAGAGATATCCACTTATTGGGAGAAAAATACACTTATTAGGAGAGATATCCCCTTATTGGGAGAAAATTGATGTAAGAAAATGTATTTTGTATCATTTTAATCAATTGGTTCATACTTTGAGTAAACCTAGAGATGTAATCCATGTTGGACAAATTTTGTTATCAATTATCTGAGTATTATTCTTTATTCTTTCAATTTATTACTATATTTTAGTTTTAAATACTAACTTTTAATCAAATAAGCCAATTTTTACATATTTATAGGAAATTGAGAAAAATATAAAGTTTAGTATCCAAAACTGGTGAATTAGTGAGTTTTTGCATAAACTAACCATTTCATATCACTAATTAGAAACTTAGTTAGGGTTATTACATTGTGTTGATTTCCTAGAGGCTTTGGAACCCTTTATATTGACATTGTGTTGTATGTGCTCCTCTTGTTAGTTTTACCGGATCTATTGGTCATATCCAAATTTCATTATCACTGGGCTCTATTTGATTTACCTTCTCTAAATTTGAACCTTTAGATATTATAGTTTCAAGTCAATACCAACTCATTGCATACATAACCTATTGTCTCTCCATGGAATTTCTCTCTTTCAGTTTTTGATTTAATTAGAAAAATAAATCCATAATCTTTAGATGGACACAAGTTTATCATTATAGGGACTAGATATTTTACAAAAAGGGTGGAAGCAATACCCCTACAAGTTACAATAGGTGAAGATATTATCAATTTATTTCTAATACATATTATCACATGATTCAATTTACCTTCTTTAATTGTAAAGGATAATGGTCCATATTTTAAAAATAAAATAGTCAAAATATTTTGTGTTAAGTTAAAAACACACCAGGCTTTCTCCATGCCTTACTACCCACAAGGAAATGGTCAACGAAAAGCAACTAATAAAACAATTAATAAAATCTTAAGCAAGACTATTAAAAAACATGGATCAGATTGACATAATCATATCATCTAATCTCTTGGGCATATCACATAAGTTTAAGGCTAGACACTACACTCTTTTTTATGGAATAGAAGTTGTACTTACTCTTGATATATAAATACACTCTTTACAATTCTCATTAAAATATTTTATCAAATATAACGATCATGAGAAAAAATTCCTACATGAATTAGAAATGCTTGATAATAAACACATATAAACTCTCAAAAAATTAAAAGGTTATTAAACATGTTTCAAATGAGCATATGGAGAGAACATTCATGATCTTTAATTCTAAATTAATGATCTCATACTCAAATAAAATAAAAATAATACTAATGCTAACAAAGAAAATAAATCCAAATAAAAACCTAATTGGTTAGGTCCATTCATAATCACTCAAAGTTCGGGTATAGGAGCTTACCACCTAGCTAAACTTGAAGGTAAATTAGTTAAGAATCCCATTAACATCATGCATCTATGTCACTATTATAATTAGCTCAATATCCTTTTTTTTAAATGTTTCAAAAATTGTATATATGTCTACCATTCAAAAAAAATAAAACATTTTCAAAAATTCAAAATCAAGACCTCTAAGCATTTTCAATTATTGTTTTTTTAGTTTTATACATAGTTTTTTTATTATATGTTATGTATAAGCATATTTAAGTTTTAAAATACATAATGATTCTCATGAGGTATTTGAGTGTGATACAAGACATACTTTCACATGGTTCTTTGATGTCAGGTTTCCTTATTACCTAATAGCCTTGCTAAGTTAAGGGCATATATTCATCTTCCATTAACACTTCAATAGGTTGTATCTATTCACAACCTTTGTACGATGTTTAAATACATATCATACAAATGTTTTGATAATCACTCATAATATACATGCGTTATATGAACATGTTATTTTCTAACAATGGCATTGATACATGTGGATAAAGAAAACTAATCTCATTTGCCAATAGTTATTTCTTCACTGCATGATAAGTTAGGGCTTGATAACTTACTTAGTTACATATTTTAATTATTCTATGTTAGGTATATAACATATCTAAATTTTTAATACACATTGTTTTTCATGAGGTATTTGAGTGTGATACAGGACATACTTTCACATGGTTATTTTATGTTGGGTTTTCATTATTAACCAATAACCTTGCTAAGTTGGGGGCATCTCTTTATTTAGTATGAACACTCCTCATGTATTAAATAAATAAGCATAGGCAAATGAGACTTGTTTTCATTATCCATATGTATCATTATCATTGTTAGCAAATAACATGTCCATGTAACACATGTATAGTATGAGTGATTAAAAAAATATTTGTATGAGATGTAGATCAACATGATATAAAGGTTTTGGATAGATACAACATGTTGAAGTTTTCATAGAGAATGAAGAGATTCCCCTAAATTAACAAGGTTATTGGGTAATAAGGGAAGCCTAACATCAAAAGAACATGCAAAAGTATGCCCTATATCATACTCAAATACTTGGTGAAAAGTAATTTGTATTAAAATTTTAAAATATGTTATCTACCTAAATATATATATATATATGTAACTAAGTAAGCTATCAAAATTTGAAATGCTTAGAGGTTCTGAATTTGAATTTTTGAAAAAATATAATTTTTTTTTAATTTTTGGGAATATATGATTATTTTTGAATATTTTCCATATTTGAAATATTTAGAAAAACTTGAAATATTGGAGTTGAAAAGATTTTAAGAAGTTCCAAGAATCAAGGTTTCAAAAAATATAGGAAATTGGAGGGATTCGAACAATCCTCAACAAGGTGCAAAAAAATAGTTTGGTAATAAGGAAAGAAATATGCCCCCAATGTATGTGTGAATGAATCATATCAAAATAGCACAAATGATTAAAATAGAACAATATGTACATGTTAATAAATTGGGAAGAGGATATATGTGCTTGTCTAAAAATACAATGAATCTGTAGTATGGTGGGTATGCAATGCTAGGCAAGGGAAGTTCCATAGAGATAAGTGTTTTAGATTGTTTGAATTAGTTTGAAAATCAAGAAGCCAAATGCCCATAATGAAAATAAATACAAGGGATAAAATAATGTTTGGATTAAAGATATAAGAAGTAGCAAGTAATAAAATCAAGTAAGATATATACAAAGGGAAATATACAAATAACTAACTAATCATTTGATGAGAGGAGAGTTCCCATGGATTTATTCCATACGGGGTATATCCACTTGATTCATTTTGTGATAAACCCCCAATTTGAATAAGAAGCTATTGTGTAAAGTTTTTTGAACCACTAGATTGTATTATAGGTGTTGTATGTTTTATATTAACCATAATTGTATTAGATGTCTTTTTCACTGTATTCCTTACTTTGTGCTCTTATGTTTTTATTATGTTATATTTTGAAAGAGTGATCATTGCACTATCTTGATGAAATGCTAGAGAATCATTATTAGTGATCAAGATAGCTCCATTAATCTTTGAAATGGTCTTCCAAGGATTTCATTGTATTGTTATAAAATAGGATCAATGCGAAATAATTTTGAACATGATTTTTTACCACAAATGATTGGTAATGTGGTAGACCCAATGCAATGATTTGGTTATGTAGCATTATGGAGATGTTGTAAGAGCATACCCAAGATATATTTAAAAAGTTAGATTTCATATATTTTCATCTTTTAGGCATGTAAAAAAAACATTATTTCATTTTTTTCCATCCATAATTGGTTTGATAATTAGAGGATCTAAATAAGAATAATGTTGATTTGTTGCCTCTTTTTAAACCATATTATAGGAGCAACCTTAGATAATGATTGTTGATTAGAAAATCCTTTATTGAGAAATCCTCTTTGAAAATACTTTTATTTTGCATTTGCTATTATATCTTTGAATGTATTTGTATTTGATTATTTGATTTTTTCCTTTGTACCTTCTCTTTGGTATATGGGATCATTGTATTAGAAGTGTTAGATTCAACTGCTTTTGATAGTTTTACATCTATTTGATGAATTTTGTAGATCCACTTGTGTGGAAATGGGTGATTTACCCCCTACTTTATATAGAAGAGATATATCTTTATTCACCCACTCCAACACTTGTAAATAAAGAATAAGATAATTGGCCATCTTCATCAATGTGATTAAATTTTAGCTTACATAGTTGATCATATGTTATTTATTTTGTATCTTTATCATCATTTTTATAACAATCTTCAATTATACTATAATTTTTTGAATTGACCAATAATGGTAATTCATGAATAAGCTTTGCTAGTACTATATAAATTGGTGATTTTTTCATCTCTTATTTGATAGGTTCCTCTATTTTATTAATATTTTACACTTTTAGCATAACTTCCTTGATAGGCTCCTCTACTTGCTTAAGAATTTTCACTTTTTGAATAGTTTCCTTGATTACCTATGTTGTCTCCACTACTGTATATATTTATCTATGCATCCTACATTATACACATCCATAATATTTATAACATCATCCCTCTCATCCATCAGTTGAGGAGTTATCATTTATCATAGAAATGTAAAATACACAACCATATCTCTTACACAATAAACACAATAAAGGTCAAATGCCAAAATGGGGGAATCTAGTTATGTAAATAACCAAGGTAGCCTTAAAAAACCCTATGTAATTTGAGTGTTTCCTACATAGCTTAAATGAGCCTCAATCCAATGTATTTCTCCCTCCTAGATATGTGTGTGCAATCATGAATGCAATGTTAGATGTTCTTTATCCTATGATTACCATTGACACAAAAAATTTAAAAAATGTATTTATATTTTGACCTATAAATAACTCAATAATTTAAGAGTGGTAAGAAGATATACAAATTTGTATAGTTTTTTTATAAGAAGAAATTCATCCTTAACCTCTAACATGACCCCTTGCTTATATAGGATGCTTAAATTCTAATTTTGGGTTCATTATCATGCAAGGAGACCTAATTTAAAAGTCCAATGGTAAAAGTTCACATGACTTAGATAGGGCCACAGTGTGGCCTTGTCCGTGAAGTACAACCTTGTCCAAAAGCCACAAGACATAAATATAAAAGCATATACTAAGATTGGTGATCCCCGAGGTGGATTTGATAAGGTATAAAATACCATAAAGTGTTAAAACAAGAGAAAAAATCTTGAGAATCAAGATAGATTATGTTAATGAGCCCTTCATTAGCCATTGGTAGTCCTAATAGTTAATGTTGTGTGAAAATGTATGTTTTAAATGAGCTTGTGTCAAATTTGGATGTCTACATTTACCCATATTTTATTCTAGTGATACAATGAAGTGAAATTAATAGAATAAATTAGATGTAAACCTAAGTGTGCATACACACTTTGTATTTTGATGCAAATCTTGATTATGCAAGATGCCTAAATGTGAACCCTACAATAATGCCATATAAATTAGTTACTATCTATATTTTAAAGTTGAATCTAAAATTTTAAATAGAGAAAATAAATAATGAACTTGAAGGAGTATACATTTTGCTTGCTTTATAACCTATAAATGAAGATAGGGTACTTTTAATTTTGTTTGCTTCTTGGCTAAGGAGAAAAAATAATTTTGAAAGTGGTAGTAGGATGAGTGGTAGGCTATACTAGCTCATGGAGTTAGAAGCTATGGCGATGTGAGTTTGATCAAGTCTCAATGAGTGAAGATTTTGAATTAAACAACGATATGCTTTCAATTGTGAACAATGTTGTAAGGAATAGTAAACTTGTAACAATTGACTGTCACTAGACTCTTATAGGAATTAAAAGAAAGATAAAAATGGGGGGTTTGGGGGAGTGGGGGGCACCTACTAGATATGTAAAAATGTAGCCATAGACATTAAGTGTCACTAGAATCTAACATGGCCCATTTGTCACTTTATGAATCATATAGCTATAAATGGATCTAAAATTAATTTTTGTACTTAGTACTTATGCACTTTGAACAAGATAAATTTTGACAATTTTCAAATTTGAAACATTTCATGAATGAATATTGTGCCCCCTATATCTATACTGAATTAATATAGAATGTTATTGGACTTGTGATTATTTAAAAATTGTAACTTGTAATATTAGTATTTTGAAAATTGAAACATAGAAAAAGGGGAGTACATGAATTAGTATTATCCACCCCACATTTTATATTTGTATTAAAATATTCGAGACATTGTAGATTAATCACATAGAGAGGTTATATACCCCTATGGTTTTATAAATTTACATTTAATATTTGACTTGATATCATGTATTGCAAGATTTTTGAATTTTAAATCATTTGCATATTTTTATTCGTATGTAGAACCTAATGTGTGAGTATTTTAGCAAAAGTGTGTATATTTCCCCCTTTTTAAAGTGAAGGATGATAGCAATGAAATATTTGCATCAAAAGGAGAGTAATATGGAGTGATATAATACACACATAGTATATGTGTTTAGTTAAAAAGTGATAATTTGATCATTTTAAATATTTGGTGAATTTTAGAATGCCAAAATAGTAAGTATAATTGATATCATGTGAAAGGTGATATCATTAGTATTCTCATGAATTTGACAGTATGCATTTTGAACAAATATCATGCAAGATATCACAACTTCTATTTTTATTGATAGTGATTGATAGGAGTGCCATGTGAACAAGGTATAACCTTAGGGTAATAGTAAATAATATAAATAGGTTGGGTAAAATAGTTTTCACTATTCATTATCATTATAAACTGACAATAGAAATTTAAGAATTACTAAAATAGTAAAAAATGCCTCAAAGGAGATCAATATTATTGACATAATTTGAATGAGTATGAGTGGTGGTGGAGGTAGATATAGAGCTAGATCTTGTGAGTATTAATGCCATTATAATTATTAAATATTAGTTTTTTTTTGTTTCTACATTTTTATTAATTTATATGCTTTTGTAGTCATGTCATAAAGTGGATGGTCATATCTGAACCTAATATGACATTGTCTTGGATAATGCAACATTGTCCACAGTGCATTCCTTTATAGTGCATTGTCATCTACACTACTATCCTAAGCAGCATGGCCATATCTAAACAAAAAATCTAACTTAATATTATATTATTTAATGAGCATGGAATCTAGTTTATTATAATGCTTTGTGATTGTGGTTGTAGAGTGACCTTAAAGCATGGAAATTCCACCATGGGCATATTATAGAGACCATTTTTGGGTTCTCATTGTTAGTTGTGGAGGTTGTCATTATTAATTTCATATGATTAGGTAATATAAATTATGTTTAGACCTAATGTTGTATGATATGTATATGACTACCACCCTAGCAAAGTGGTGGGATTCATATTCATGTACCTTTTAGGTTCTTAAAAGATAAATGGAAATTTAATTAAAGAAAGTGCAACATATATTTTGGATATTGATAGTGGGTACTAGGGTTATGGAAGACACTACAGTTGATATTTACAAGTCACATATGTATAAGATTGGGCATGATAGAGATATAGGTTATGGTGCAGGAGACCACTTTTTTGTTTTCAGGGACCACCCAAATTTTGGTGATTACTATCCATTCATAATCAATGAAAGGTTGGGTTTAGGAGATTATCTCCTATCTACACTCAAAGGAAAACCTATCAATAATCCCATGAATATCATGCATCTATGTCACTATTATCCAAATATTTCAAAAATTAAAAAATCATATATGTCTGAAGTTCAAAATATTCAAAATATTTTCAAATTTTAAAATCATATATCTCTACATATTTTATTTATTCTTTTTTATGTAGATATCATATCTCAATTTTAAAATACACATTTAATTTTCATGAGGTATTTGAATGTGATAAAGGATATACTTTCACATGATTATTTGATGTTGGGATTCCCTTATTACCTAACATCCTTTCTAAGTTGAGGGAATCTCTTCATTCTCTATGAACACTTCAAAAATTTGTATATATCCAAAACCTTTCAACCATGTTGATCTACACATCATAAACATATTTTCTTAATCACTCAAAATATACATGTGTTACATGTACATGTTATTTTCTAACAATGACATTGATACATATGGATAATGAAAACTAGTCTTATTTACTTATGCTTATTTAATTACTATGTAATAAGTTACTAATTTCTTGTTTATTATGTGTGTCCTTTACCCTTGTATATACAAAAAACATTTATGTCATTATCATGTGATTTGAGTGTGGCCCTTGGCCTTGTGTGTTTATGCAACATTCACATGTCCCTTGTATGTGGCCTTTGGGCCTTATGTGTGGCATTATGTGACAATGATTTATTTTTCATTACTTTTTACTATGGTTTCATTATTCATAACATGCATTACTTATATATTTTATTATTACTTTATTTTCATGATGCATATTATGCACATCATGATTATGTTCTTCAATGTTATATCTCTCTAGCATATGTTTCATGTAAAATTCAATGTTATATTAAATATTATGATGTAATATAATTAAAATGAGTCAAATTTTAATACATGATTATATCTTTCACATATGCTTTATTTTGAGATAGGTGACTTGTAGGCCATGTCTCTCATCTCAAAAGGGGGAATCACAATGGGTTCATCTTGAGAAGTCAAAGTCTTTATGATAAAATTTTTTATTTATGGAACTATAGAGTTTTTATAATTATGACATGATTCAAAAATTTCAAATTATGGGGCATTTGACTTTCATATGCACTCATTCCTATAGTTATAAGTTACAAGTTTGAAATCAATTACAATTTCAAGTGGCATTAAATATCAATTCATTACAGTACAAATGGCATGATATTCATTCATATTCATGTTATTATATGACAATTTTAATTTTCTCAAGTTTTAAAGTTTTAAAAGTTGCAAAGTTTTAAATAAAATATAGATCCATCTGCAGCATTGTAATTCATGCCAATATTGCAAGTGGGCCACATTAGAGTATAGTGACAATCAAAATTTATGGTTCTAATTTTTCTATGTAAAAATCAAGCCACATATGGTGATTCTACCCCTTTAATTAGTTTACAAAGTACTCTAAACAACTAAATGAGAGTTGGAACATACAATTTTTCTAATATAATAGATTTCAATGGTTTCTAAATTGAGACTTGATTCCTCTCAATTCACCAAAGGTTCAAAATTTCTCCAAATGCCTCAATAATGGGGCAAACACTTCTATATTTTCAAGTTACAGAGCAATTATATTACATACTCTTTTAGGTGTGTATTCTTTCCTTTCTCTCATTTTGAAAATTTAAAATTTCAAAGTTTCAAATTTTTAAATTTTAAAATATGGATAGTAAGTAAATTCAATGGCATTTTTACAATAAAAATTCACATCAAAATAAAAGGTGTGTATACACACTTAGGTTCACATTTGCTTTAGTAATTTCATTTTGTTACATCACTAGAATAAAGTGGGGCTAAATGTAGGCACTCAAATTTAATCCTTAAGTGATTGATAATGTTTAACCTTGACATCCATCCTTACCTTGGCCTATTCATCATTATGCTAACTTACAATCTATACGAGGGCATTAATTACTCTAAAAATTATCATAAAAATACTCATAACATCATTTAGACATCCCTAATATTCTTATAGACACATTTCAAACTTTCTCGACTAGTCTTTATCCTTATAGAATAGGACCACCCTAGGTCAGAAAGAGTCACATTGTATCCTTGTCCACTAGTGTGCCCTTTCTCCACATACCCCAACACAAAATTTTTAAAATGGAGTCATTACACATAAGCCATCATGTACTTTTAGTAAGGTCAATTATTATAAATATTCAAAATATTCTCATATATAAGGACATCAAGGCTTCCCAAAATACATATAGAATTAACTTGTAGATTCTACTACAAACTAATCAAAAGTGCATTATTCTTTCCAAATTCAATTATGTTGCATTGTAACAATCATAAACCAAGTCTAAATTAAATCTATTGTAGGTCAAGGGTATATTTTTTCAAACATTTGAATCAATATTCTAGCTACATTCATACATTTTCATAATCACAGATCATACATTCACCCTAAGAGGGAGAACTACATTGGCATGAGGCCCATTTGGGCTATGTAGGTAGCACTCAGACTACCCATGGTTTTTTGAGGATAGCTTTGTTATTCCCCTTACCTTATTCCCCCATTTTGGAATTTGATCTCCTATTTAGTTTGTGTAAGATCTAGGATTTTAATTTTGTATGTATTTCACGCATCAAATTAGCACTTGTATATTATCAATAGACCCTCTCAGACAACATCACACACCTAGATCATAAAATCATTTGTCCAGTCAACCCAAACACTACTATAATAAAAATACAAAGTCACAGTGCAAACCTATCCTCTAAATGCACCTTTGTTCCAATACATTATAAAATTATGATTTCAAGAGTGATATAATTCACATATCATTCTTACTAGTTTCACACTAGTGACTAGATGGTATAGTCTACATAAATAAAATCTAAGCTAGGTTTGTATATCTATTGATCAATTTACTATTTTTAGCTAATTCAAAACTTTGTAAACTCTATATTTTACTTCCAAATCTATATTTCCTATATATTATTTTTAATAGTTTAAATCTATTAATATTATTTATTCAATTCAAAATAAATTAAACATTTTAGTAAACTCATAATTTTATTTTAAGAACATTACTTATTATTTGTTTGATTTTTATCCTAGGATTCATTCAAATTTATGTAAATTCTTGACACCAAAATAAAATAGCTTTCCACATTGGATATAATTATAACACTTCAAGATAAGCAATCTTCGATCTTGGATTTAATTTGACACTAAAATAAATTTCCTTATAACATTGGATAAATCTCACACTGAAGCTCTTTCTTTCAACCTTAGGCTAAAATTTGTTGATATTTATACACAAAAATATTTCAATTTTATTTTATTTTATTGTGATTATTTATATATGTGTGTTTTGATAGTTGTAAAAATACTCAATTAATATTATTATAGGGTATGCAATGATCTATCTATAGACATCATGGTGTGAGGGGTTTACCCCAATATTCATAGCCATTGTACAATACTAAATATAGAGTTTAGTTTCATTATACCTCACATTATATCAAAAATTCCTAGGGTCCCTTGTTTATATTATAAGAATCCTCTTTATCTTCTTGATTTGTGGTGCACCCAAGAGGAGCATATCACCCATATAAGTTACTCTCATTGTTCCCTCATAAATGGGGTTAGTGTGCTACAAACATGATTTTGCCTCTGTAGTTAGTGCTTTGAAACATTGGGATGACATTAATCAAAATGATCAATTATATTTGAGATCCCACATGATCATTAAAACCCTATCCTATATCACCTTCATACATTGATTTTTATTGTATTGTCTTCATAGTCATTATATCTTTTGTACATGTTAGATTACTTGTCAGTTATAAGCATTTTATTTATTCTATTTATTTTCATTGTATATATCATAGATTGTTAAAGTCGGCATGCTAATGATGTGAAAACTTTATATAAATTTGTATCTACTCATGCTATGTTTTTTACTTATCATGCTGATGTAAAAACTCAAAATTTAATCATTAAGTTCTTGATGATGTTTAACTTTGGCATACTTCCTTCACTTGGCCTATTTGCCATTCCACTAACTTGAAATCTATATAGTAGCATTCACTACTAGATGAACTATATTTAAAATAATTATAACATAATTTATAGATTCATAATATACTTACAGGAACATGTCAGATCTTTTCTAGTAGTTTTAATCTTTCTAGGATAGAACTACACTAGGTTGGACAAGACTGCATTATGGCCTTGTCCACTAGTGTGGTCTTGTCCCTCATGCTCAATAGTAACTTTTTAAATTTGATATATTTCACTTAACCCCTCCCTCAATTTTATAAAGGTAGGTTAGCAAAAATATTCAAAATATTCCCCCTATATAATCACATCAAGGATTTTCAAAATATATCTAGAAATTTTGATCATAATAATCCAAGAAGGGAGGTTAGAATAGTTTTAGTTCAAGTAAAAAAAACTCAAAGAAAAACACATTAACACTTAAACTCCAAGACTATAACTTAGGGGTAAGTTAGTAACAAAATTCAAATGAAAGCACAACTATAATGTAAAAGACACAAAATCCTTTACCTTCTTTGTGAGCTCTAAATGCTTTATTGAATGGCTTGATTGGATTGTGCATCAAGAAATCTTTAGAAAATGAAGCTTGTTGGATCCTTATCTCCTTGAAACCATATGGCTTTGATGTGATTTTATGTTGCTTTGGCTCAATATTTTGGCATTATAACACTACTTGCAAGGCAATTTCGGCATTATAACACTATATCAAATGGCTTATCTCTCTCTAAATTTGCATTATAAATTTGGATTATGAGAGCTTGTTAAAGATATTTGTGCATGATAACTTTGCACCAAAATATCTCATGGTTCAATAGGAAAGGTCTTGTATTTATAGCCTTAGGAATTAACTCTCACCCAAAGTGAGTTAGGGTTGAGTTAAGACTTGGAATGGGTCCAAACTAAACCTAGGTGAGTCAAATCTAACTCCAGTAGAGTTTATAGTTGTCATGTAATTATGATTTACAATTATTAGGCATGGATCTCAAAATTACATATTTTAGGATATTATCAAAGAGGTTGACAACTCATAAAGGCAATGATGAAAGGCTAAGAAATTTTACATTTTTTAATTTCCTTTTTTAGATATTCATTAATTTTAAATAGATAATTCAACTAGGAATTTAATCCTATTTAGATTGTTAATTAATTTTTATTAGCATTTTATATCTTTCAAGATTCAATTAAGTTTGCAAGTGCCCCACTTATTAGGTTCATAGACCAAATTGACAGTTGTGATGTTGCAAGGTCATTAGGGATGAATCTATGAGAGGTTATTGTTGCATACCATAGAATACTCCAATTAAGGATGTATCAACATGATTTTGAGCTTTGGTGAATGATGTGCAAGAAAAATTAGGATGTTCAATGATTCCTAGGATTAATTTGTAATAGTTAGTAGGAATTGATCTGAAGTCCAATCAAAAGCAAGTTGTGACTAGTTTTAATGGGATTTATAAGAGTCTGTACAAATCTAACATGAAAAATAATGATAAATCATAGAGTTGAATAAACAAATGTATTTAAACACACTGATAATAATATTATATTATACTCTAATTAATATTCATATGAATGATTATAAATTTATATAAGAAAAAATCTTTCCTATTATTAGGGAGATCATATCTCCACCAATATCTCTCACATCCCTATAATAACGAACACTAAAAAAATGACTATAAATGAATATATTTCTACCACAATTTATACTAATAACCAAATAATATAATCTAATAACTAACTCATTCAATATAATATTTACCTCTTGGTAAATATCCAATGCAATAAACTAATTTCTAACATTCTCCCTTAGTTTTTACATGGTACAAAAATATTCACACTCTCACTTATAATATGCTCACCCCTATGGCATGCCCTATTTGGATCATGACCTTGATACAAAGAAAGGACTATTCCTTTTATGTTTTTAATTAGGTTTAACACAAACCTTGACATGAACAAGAACCCATCAACTATTCACCTTCGATGGTTCTCTAGATCTACCACAAACCTTTTCAAGATCCATAAACTGACTTACATTGGTGTTTTTTGTTCTTTCATTATGTTTTCACATTACGGAATTATGTTTTAAATTTCTCACTAATTACATTACTTGAACATGCATGTACTTTTTTTCTTATTTATAAACATATAATGGAAACTATAAAAACACACCACACATAATATGTCACCAAATCATTTTGGGCCCCATCATTGGTGACTAAAGAGAGGCTCTAAAACCTCCAGTCTCTATTTCTTCTATCCTCTAGTAAAATAAGCTATTCACTTAGCTAATGAAGTTATGAAGCTCAATTGCATGTCACTTTGAATGAAATGCCCCTCCCATAATTTGGGCATATGACTTAAATTTAGATGTTAGATTTGATAGATATTGCATCCATACAAGAGATTTTTTGACTTTTTTTAACATAAAAACAACTCTTGACATACAATAGATTTATTAACATTTTTATAAAACATTTAAAAATATGGACTATATCATCATAACAAATGAATACAAGACTTGTATTGACACATCATTCCTCTAATACAATCCAAATGACTACTAAAACCCATCATCTAGAAAGTAATTTTTTATTACTTTCTAACAACAATTATATGGACTATAAAATTTTGACTCCAAAACTTATAATTTGAATATACTATGATCAGACATAGTGATTCAATGTTGATCGACTTAACGAAACAAATAAATAATTAGCATGACACAAAATGCTTGACTTAATATAAAATATTTTAAGATCTAACTAAAATATAAAACTCAAAACTATTATTATGAAATCATGGCACCTTTTTGGGAAGTGGTTGAGGCTCAATCTATAGAAGAGACTATGCATGAAATAGTTGGGCACTATTGAAGAAAGAGTTATTGGGTTAGTGATTTGTGGAGAGGTGAGTTGGGATTCGAATCTAAGACCCATGAATATCACATGGAAATATCAATTCATATAGAGACTTATTCTTACCATAAAACTTGGATGTTGCTTGGTATGTAGAGACTATCAAGACTAATGTTGAAGTCACTTTGACTGCATAGTAAATGCTCTTTCACAAGATTGATAAAAGGATAAACAGACTAGAAATTACATGTGAGAACCCAGGTGGGATGCTCCTTTTTATTTACTACATACATGTAAATGTATATTATGTAGTGGGAGGCAGAATGACAACAAATTATATTACAAAATGAAATAATGCACAAGTGTCAAATATAAATTCAAATGTCTCACACTTTGACGTACAAGAGGATTATGCCACTGAACATAACATAGGTAAGATGTCAATATCCAGGCCAAACACTTCAAATTGTAGGTGTAAAAATATTTTCTTTATTTTTTTAACAATAAATACCAAGGATCACATAGCATAAATGGTTTGTGAGTGGGATTGATTTCTTCTCTAATTAAGTGATGCATATATCCTAGATCATACAAGAGACCTACAATAGAAAGATCTAACCTATGTTAATACTAGATACACTAAGATATAAACTCAATAAATGATTCAGCTCATTAATCTAAGTTAATTATACAATCTAAGACATTTCCCCATTCATAATCTTAATCATCCATAATAGGTGTAAGACCAAGTTGCTCTAATACCAAATAATGGGATTTATCAGAGTTTGCACAAATCTAACATGGAAAATAATGCTAAATCATAGAGCCAAATCCATAGAGATATTTAAATACATTGATAATATAAATATATTTCACTATTAATATTCATATGAATGATTACAAAGCTATATATGAAAAACTCTTTCGTATTATTAGGGAGATCATATCTCCATCAATATGTCTCACATCTCTATAATAACTCACACTAACAAACTAACTATAAATGAATATATTATTACCACAATCTATTCAAATAACCAAATAATATAATCTTATAACTAACTCATTGAATATAATATTTACCTCTCGATAAATATCCAATGTAAAAGCTAATGTAATAAACTAATTCCTAACAAATTTTAGGTGTCTACAGTTTGCCCCTATTTAGGAAGATGTTGTAAGTTATATTCACATTAAAATCTTCTCAAATAATTAAATATTCCATTAAAAATGAATAAGGTAATGCTTGAAGAAGAAGCTCCAAACAACGTTTGGAAAGCCTATAATGATGCCTCCTCGAGGGAGTGGCTGACATATACATTTAATGCATGGTACCTCAAAAATAAGTACAAAAAATAATGAAATTAACCCATGGATAAGATTAATCCAATCAAGATAATTCTTGCACGAATTTAATTTAAAAACTATTGATTTTCCTAAATATGGTTATACTCAGTAATAAATTTTCAGACACTGATTTGTCCAATGGCAGTTATAATCAATGGCATAGGCACATGCCCTAGTAGGGCAGACGGGTCAAAATAATGATTTGCCCACATGAAGTTATAATCATGAAGATGACTTGAATTGAGAAAATTATATTTGATTATCCCCCATAAGGAAGATTGGAAAGCATAATTCAAGGATATAATCTATCATACATATTAAAGATGAGTGGGCACAAATGTAAATGGGATGGTCTAATGACTGAAGAAGCCACAAACAATTAGGCATACGAGGATACAAAAAATGATGAAAAAGATTATTATAAGAATAAGAATTGATCAATTTGAATAATTTGGTTATACTTGATAATGTGGAGATGCTTGTCCATATAGCATTGATACAACCAGAATGATCAAGGGGTTGATTTGATCAAGGTTTGTGGGAGGATTTACCAAGTTTACCAAGGAGAAAATTTTATGGTTTCATTGCTTATAATATTTAATAAGATTTTTTTTGTTATATCATGTGATGTTATGTATCATGATATAACACCATGAGAACTTAGCGAAAATATGCATAAGGACTAACTCCCAATCCAATAAATAATTGAAAATAATGAACCAATGATAAAAACCATGATGGAAATGTTGACATATGAATATGGATAGACTCAAGAATAATGCACAAGTAATCACCCAATGAATGCATATAGTTTGATTTAAGACACAATAATAAAAATAAACAAACAAATAACCAAACAAACAAAGACATAAAAAACTGGAAAGTAAAAGTAACAAAAAACATCATGTTATCAACCAAGTCAACATCTACACATGAAGGCTCAATGGAAGGATAAATGAGTGGTGCCCCCAAGCAAGGATAGATGAAAAGGGAAGGTCACACCCCTAATGGAAATGGAATTTATTAGGACAAACAATGGATTTTCCCCCAATAGGGTGGATCAAGGATGATTGACTAGGTTTAAATAAGACACATGTAATTGGATTTTGAAAATTTTGAATGTTTTTTGAATTTTGGGGTATCTTAACTCATTAGAGATTGACAAGACACCACTCACAAAATGGAGAGAGCATTGGCTTAGGTTATTCACAAAATGGATAGAGTATATGGAAAAGGGGGACTGAGTTGACCTCAATGTAAATTAAGCATGGCCTACATAGTATAATTAGGATTTTAAATCACATTAGTTCCACCCACACAA
The DNA here is from genome assembly GCA_037957365.1 of Torreya grandis. NCBI lineage: Eukaryota > Viridiplantae > Streptophyta > Pinopsida > Cupressales > Taxaceae > Torreya > Torreya grandis. The sequence goes on from JARHVA010001255.1 coordinate 1,884,525, forward strand.
AAGGTAGTGAGAACTGACTATGTCACAACAAGTTTAAAAATCAAGGCAAATGAGAATAGTAATGGAAAGGTGATGCAGTGATGCATGATAAAGGTATTGATCCTAATTTTCCCATAGGCAGTTATAATTAGGAAACAATGACATAGGTCAATGATATTAATTTTCCTATAGGTGATTATAATTAGTAACACAAGGTGGGATACTAATTTACCCATAGGCATTTATAATCAATGACACTAGTTAAATGTAAATGAAAGATAACTTACCATATCCATTGTCATACTACTTTCATAAACTATCATTTAAACATAGAATTCTAAAACCACTAAAACTATATCAGAATTCCCTTGTGGAAGGTGTAGGAAGAATCAAAGGAACCAAGACCAAAAGAGCTGGGTAGGGTGGATTAAAATGGGCTTTGGTCAATAGTAAAGGTATGGTATAATGGCATATGATATGGAATTTTTTAAATAAGATGATGTTATAATGGTTGGATATAGTAATAAGAGAGTTAAACCTGAGTGATAAGGTAAGGCAAATGGCAAGGTATGAAATAATGGTAAGAGAAATGGTAAATGAAAATGGCAAGGGGAATGGAAAATGCAAATGGAAAGGTAAATGATTATGGTCATGTAATTATTTATATTGTTCCTACTGATGTGGAGATGTATGTCCTAGTCAAAAAATGATATAACTATAATAATCAATCATGTAAATTGCTAGCCCACACCTCTTTTGAATAGTTTCTCTATCAATAAAATGTTATAGATTTATATGCCAAGAATGTTGTTGTGATATTCATTGGTCATTGATTTTTTTCCTTTAAACATTGAGATAAGATGTTTTTATAGCCTCTACAAAGGAAAGTATGGCTAGGGATGATAAATACAGATAAATAGTAGATGATAGGTTTGATTTTTTAATGTAAAGGTGGATGATAATGGAATGTATAATAGCTAGGCAACAAATAAACATTGGTATTTTTAGGCATACACAATATTTTTGATTATATATTCTACATAACTATAATTGTGGCAAGGCCAAAGACTTTTGAATATGATCTTGATAGGACCACCAAGTTTTTTTATTTTTTGGGCTTGAGAGTAGCTACCATCTGATTATGTTGTAGAGTGGAATTTGTATTGATTTCATATTTGATCATGTCTTCATTAAGCAGTGAATAACTATTGTGCTTATATATTGGCACTTTGATGAGGTTTTTACCAATGAAGTTATCATGATTGTGCCATATCACCTCTAAGAAAGTTTCACTGAGGAATGTTGACTTTTGACTTTGATTTTCTTATAACACCTCCAAAAAGGTTTTACTAAAATAAGTTGAGTTTGGACTTTGATCATCCCCTAACACCTTTGAAAAGGTTTCACTAGGAGATTGTTCTTCTATGTGAATGTGGTCTTGGTCCCCCTGATATGTTGCCATGGATGTATTTAAATAAGGTATGATTATGTAGGTCCTAATTGACACTTGTGAGAGGTGGAATGTCAATATAATGGCTAGGTTGGTTGGTGTTAATGGCATGTATAATGGTAATGGAATGAAAAGAGGCAACACAGTTCTCATAGAATATACTAGGAGAACTTATGTCAAAGTTGAAGTACTCATCCTCAAAAACCATAGAAGGATCACAAATATATTCAAACTAATATACAAGGAATGCATAACCAATATTATAAAAACCATGAATGTATTCTAATTTTATAGCTAAGTCTGACTCAAGAGACTCTAAATTTGATGTTGAGACTGACATTAATTCTACTTCTGATGCTAAATCTGATGTTGGTTCAAAAATAAAACCTAAATTCAATGTTGATTCTTCATTTGGTGTGTATGTTTCTATAATGATGTATTGTTGAATGTTTGGTATGAAATAATTAACAGCATGTGATGGCATAATGGGCTCCACAGAGACTGGATTGTCAAAGTGAGACTCCTCAGTGAAGTGAAAAGGTCAAGAGACAACTCCATAGAGACTAGATTACTAGAGGAAGGATATTTAAAAATATGGCAATGGTCAAGACAATGATTTTTCCAAAGGTGGTTATAATCATTAAGAAGTGACTCAGCAAAGATTGGCTTGTCAGAGTGAGACTCCTCGATAAAGTGTAAAGGATCAAAAGGTGATTGATCATAGGTTGACTCATCACAAATAGGTGTTTGAACAAAAACATCATGGCTTGGTTATTTCTCTTTGCCTTGGTTTACAAGCAATTGTAAAATACCAATTTTGAATATATCTTGGTCTTCGAATGATTGGTTAGGTTAGAGAGGTATTGGTGGGTTCGATTGTGGCTCAAAGATTAGTATGGGTTTTCTAAAGTGGGGAAAGGTTATAAATGGATGAAGAATGGTCAGTGATTGGATAATGATAGGATTATTTATGATGGGCTTAACCAAGGTTGGTTGTTGACCTAAGATAGTAACTAAGACCCGTCTAGTCATAATTTTAGAACCTTGTTGGGATAACAAGTTACCATACTTGAAAGGGGCTAGAATGGTAATAGTAGGGCATTGTAAAGCTTGGTTTCTTACACAATCCAAAGGATGATGTATTGTAATGGTAATGGTATGTCATTATAAATCTTGATTGCTCATACAATCTAAAGCATGAGGTCCTCATATGATAATGGTAGGGTGTTGCAAAGCTTGGTTGCTCACACAATCCAAAGGACAAGGTCTTGGAATGGAAATGGTGGGGAATTTCAAAGCTTAGTTGTTATTATAAGCCAAAGTATGAGGTCCTTAAATGAAAATGGTAGGGCACTGTGAAGCTTGGTTACTCACATAAGCCAAAGGAGAAGATCCTAGAATGGTAATATGTGGATGTTGTAGAGCTTGGTGACTCACACAATCTGAAGGAGGGTTAACAATATAAGTAGAGGATCGAATACCATGAGTAGTGAGAGGTCAAATATCATACATCAACCATCCCAAAGCATATATTACTACATACTAATCTTAAGGATCTTAGCTTTGTTCTCCTGATTGAGTATTGTAAGGAGGATAAGGATCTGTCTCACAAACAACATCATCTAAGTAGGGGTATTGAAAAAATTCATGATATGTGACCACATTATCATAACCAAAATTTTACAAGGATCCATTATGAGTGTAATAAGACATATCCAATTCAATGATAAATGTTTTGGAAAAAGGCCTAGAGTTATACAAACTTTGAAAAATAATGTACAAAGGACAAATGGTTCAAACATGGTCTAACTTGGTCAAAGGATGGAGCTGCATATCCAAAAAGGTCTATGCTAAAACTTAGCACAAAATAGTCTAACATCATATGTCTAATGTTAAATGTCTTACATAAAAAGGTCAAGTGGATGAAATAAAAACCAAAATGCCTAAATCTAGTTTCAAAGTTTTTCAAACAAGTCTAATATAAGAAAACAAAAGTTGCTAGGTCTTTTGTCAAAACAAGGCTCAAAATCTAGGCTAAAAAAAGGCATGTGCTAGGTCTTTTAGAAAAGGCACAAAATCCATAATTTAAACAAAATAAGATATGAGATTTAATCTAATAAATATAAAATACTTTGGCATAAACTAGGCATTTGGATTTAATCATGAACTTGATCAATTGGTATAAGGCATGAAATAAAAGGCATAAGGACGGTAGGCTATTTATCTCAAATAAAGGCACAAATAATAGTTTTCAAATTAAATAACAAATTCACCTAAGTTACACAACCCAAAAGAGAAAAATCAATGTCTAGGCCAAAATTACATAAGGCATAGGCAAAAATCAATCAATGTTTAGATTTGAACTTGGAAAGGTTAATTAAAAACTCAACTTATGAAACTAGGCTTTTTTTTTTTTTTAAAAGCTAGAAAATTTTGAATGACATAATTGTATTGGGTAAAGATCCAAAAGGCACACGTGGTTTCAAATCTAGAATTGGAATTTGGACACAAGAAAAACAAGTCTATGAAAAAATTAAGCAGCATAATGATGTTATCATACTCTAAATATATAATCAATCATTTTTTTCAAGACTTAAAGTCACAAATATTGAAATGATTTGGGTAGCGTAACATTACCCCTTTTGATAAAGTGACACACACACAAAGATTTGTCAAAAATACTAAGGCAAAGGTATGGTGTCAAGTAGATGGTGTAATGTCTTTTTAAACAATGGAGTGATGTTTGAGACAAGACTTGTTTTGACATGTCATAACAAACAAAATAGATAGTTCAACTCAAGACCATGTAATGAAAGGATAAAATGATACAAACACCTAAGTGTAATATCTTAAATCCTAAAACTAATAAGGTTGCATAATACTATCAAAATCCATTAATATACTCACTATTTATAGGATTTAGGTGTTAATCCAAAAATAAAATCACATGAAAAGTAGGTTTTTTAGGGCCCCTCTTCTCCCAAAAGTTTGTACTGTGACATAGAACTTCAATCTACTCGCCCTGTATCAATAGTATGTTTACGATAAGTGGATTTGTTCTAATCTATCATTTTTTTATTATTTCCAAATAGTCACAAGTGTAGATAACACAAGAGATGCTCAAATTATTTGGATCCATATCAAATATCTTGTAATGAAAATTTCTTGTCCTTTTCACAACCACTACATCCATTTCTTGCTCAGTGTAGTGCGATGTCCAAGTTGCCCCTATGATATGAGGCAATATATTACTAATAGATTTTGTTTAATCACTCAAAAAAACATCCCAGTAATTTAACCTCAATTTATATACCCCATCATGGATTGGGGTTAAAATGATGCTAGGAGATGAATTCCAAGGTCAACGCTTCCTTAGACAACCCATAAGGAGGGTACGAACTCCTGCTCATAATCCAAAATGCATAAAATTAAAATACAAGTGAAAAGACTTTAGGGTTGCATTTAGATCACCCAACTCATATAAATTTGGGGAGGGCTTTAAAAATATTATTTTTGTGCCTTTGGTAAGGCACAAATTCAAATAATGAGCACTTTTGGTCACTTGAGTTCCCTAAAGGGAATGGGGAGAGAGCATCCACGCATCAATCAATTTGCAAAAATAAACAACTTTAAAAGAGTAAGCATAAAACAAAATAGTTTTAAGAGTATGTATCTAAGTGTAAGAATTTATTTTATTTCACCAAAGTCAGATGTTCATGAAATTTTGGCCCCTTGGCCTTAATTGAAAAACTTGTAAAAACTTTCACAAACAACTTAGCATAAAATAACTAAATTCTTTTTAGGCACCAAATAAAATGTTCAAAACTTAACCACCTCCAAACTTTTGCCTTTGTATAACTTAGGTTATATAATTTTTAGAGGGTTTTTGCCTACTTTGAATCCCAAATGTGAATGAGAAAACAAGATTTAAAAATTTGCTCTCAAGTTTCTCTATTTTTCTATCTCAGAGATCGATGTCGATCCATGTAGGGATCGATAATCAACATCAATCAATGTTGTCCTACAAAAAACATAGAGAAACAAAATATGTTTTTCATAGAAAAATTGTTAAAAATGAGTTTAAAATCAACAAATAACACCACATCATGCAAAAAGTCAATCAAATAATATTCAGGCCTTTAAAAACAAAGCAAAAACTAGAAAGCTTAAGAAAAACTTGTTAAAACACACTTTTTCCAAGCTTTATTCTGCACATAGAGGTCAATGTCGATTCTAACAGGATCAATGTTGGTTAGAGAGAATTTACATTGGCATCTATGTAATCTATGTATCACTAAAAAATAGAATACATGAAAAAACAAGTTAAAACTCAAATTTTGAAGATTGTCAAGCATTCATTAGAAAAACTAAGAACTACATATTAATCCCCTTACATGTATGTTATGTTTTAGGTCCCACCAGGCATGCTATTTATGATCATAGGAATTCAAGAAGGGAGGTTGGTATAGTGTTAGTTCAATTAACAAAAAATAAAATAAAAACAAACTAACACTTACACTCCAAGCCTAGAATGTAGGGGGAGATTAGTAACAAAAGACAAATGAAAGCACAACTAAAATGTAAAAGACATAAAATCTTTTAACTTCCTTGTGAGCTCTAAATGATTTATTGAGTGGCTTGCTCAGCTTGTGCATCAAGAAGTATTTGGCAAATGAATCTTGTTGGCTCCTTCTCTCCTTAGCACCATATGGCTTTGATGTGGCTTGATGTTACTTTGGCTCAATATTTTGGCATTATAACACTACTTGCAAGGAAATTTTGGCGTTATAACACTATATCAAATGGATTATCTCTCTCCAAATGTGCATTATAAATTTGGCTTATAAGATCTTGTTGAAGCTATTTGTGCATAATAACTTTTCACCAAAATAGCTTATAGTTTAATAGGCAAGGTCTTGTATTTGTAACCTTAGAAATTAACTCTCACCCAAGATAAGTTAGGGTTGAGTTAAGACTTGGAATGGGTTCAAACTAAACCTAGGTGAGTCAAATCTAACTCCAGTAAAGCTAATAGTTATCATGTAATTATGATTTGTAATTAATATGCATGGATCTCAAAATTAGATATTTTAGGATATTATCAAAGAGCTTAACAACTCATGAAGGCAATGATGAAAGGCTAGGAAATTTTGAAATTTTGAATTTCCTTTTTTGAAAATTTAATAATTTTAAATGGATAATTCAAATAGGAATTTAATCCTATTTAACTTGTTAATTAATTTTGATTAGCCTTTTATCTCTTTCAATATTTAACTAAGTGTGCAAGTGCCCCACTTAATAGGTCCATAGACCAAATTGATAGTTATGGTGTTGTAATATGATTAGGGATGAATCTGTGAGATGTTATTGTTGCATATGATAGATTACCTCAATTAGGGATGTCTCAACATGATTATAAGTTTTTATGAATGATGCACATGTAAATTTGGGATATTTAATGATTCCTAGGCTTAATTTGCAATGGTTGGTAAGAATTGGTCTAAAATCTGATTGGAAGCCGTTGTGGCTATTTTTAGGTGTCTACAACAATCACTTGGTAATTCTAATGCACACTAGATAAAATAGCACTAATATTTCCAAATTAAATTCTACTTAATTATAATAGTCATAGGCCAAGTCTAAATTCAATTTATTGTAAGTCAAAGGCATTCATTATCAAACATTTCAATCAATCCTCTACCTACATTCATATCATTTTATAATCATGGACCACATGCTCACCCTAGGAGGGAGAACTACATTGGCCTCAAGCCCATTTGGGTTATGTAGACAACACTTAGATTATGTGGGGTTTTCTTAGGATAGTTCAAATATTTCCCTAACCCTATTCCCCCTTTTTATAATTTGATCCCTATTTTGTTTATTGTGTAGGATCTAAGGTTGTCTTTTGTAGGTCTCTACATGTTAAATCAGCACACACATAAATTGAGTAAACCCTCACAGATAGGAAAACAAACTTAGATCAAAAAATCAATCACATAGTTAACCAAGATGCAGTTGTAGTCAACAGATAAGGAAGTAGTGCATCTCTATCCTCCTAGTATATCCTTGTCCCAACAAAGTTCAGATTCATATTTGTAAATGTGACACTATTTGTAATGATTTTTATCTAGGTTTCAATCACAGTCAACCTACATAGTCAACATAAAATCTATTTGAGGAAGGTTTACATATCTATTAGTTAATTTACTAGTTTTAGCTAATTTCGAATTTTATAAATTTTATATTTTACATTCAAATCTGTATATTCCTTGTACATCACTTTAAATAATTTAGATTATTAGTTTGGTTCATCAATTCAAAATAGATTAAACATTTTGGTGAACCTATATTTTATTTAAAATAGTGATTATTATTTTTTTTATTTTCATCCTAAGATTTCATACAAATTTCTATAAATTCTTAACATTGAAATAAAACAAGATTTAACCTTGGATATAAATCTAACACTCCAATCCAATCAATCTTCAACCTTAGATTTAATTTGACACTGAGTAAATTATCGTATAACCTTAAATAAATATAACACTAAATCTCTTTCTTCATACCTTGGGTTGAAATTTGTTGACCTCTATACATAAAAATATTTATGTTTTTCTCTCTTTATTTTCTATTTGCGTGTGCTTGTTTTTAGAATTTATGTTCTAACAATTTTTAAACTACTTAGTGACTATCATTATGGGATATATAGTGATCTATATTATATACATCATGAAGTGAGGGGTTTACCCTAATACTCATAGCCATTATACAACACTAAACATGGAGTTTAGTTTCAACATATCTCATGGTATATTATAAATGCCTAGGATCCCTTATTTATACTATAGGAAGCTTCACTTAGTATTTAATTTGTGGTTCACTTGAGAGTAACATATCACCCAAAGAAGTTACTCTCATTATACCCTTGGAAATTAGGTTAGTGAAATATAAGCAGGGTTTTAACTCTCTAGTTAGTGCTCTAAAATATTTGGATGACACTAATCAATGAACAAGAAAGTATATTTGAGATCTCACATAATAATTCAAACCATTGCCTAAATCACCCTTATACCTTTATTTTTTATTGTATTATATTCATAGTCATTAGATTTGTGATTCATAGTGGGTTCAATTAATGAAATTCTCTCATATGTTTCATATGATTATATAGTAAATTGTTTCATCTTGTCTTCTTATTCAACATATTCTTCATTATGTTTTTACATGGATTCAATGTCAAACTAATAGAGAAGCTATGATCAACAAGGCCCAATATGATAGACTTCCTCTTTCACATAATTAAACTATTATATCATGCCATTATTATGCTCTAATAGTTTTTGTCAATTTTGAAATGACTTGGGAACAAGAGGAAGCATATGTTATACATTGTCTAAAATCTTCTAGTTAAAAATATCTTCCAGTGATTATCCCCCATCCTCTTGAGGGGTGTATTATGGCTCTAATTTCAAAACCCAACCCTCAATAATAATTTAGTGAGATTAATGATGCAAAATTTAAGGAATATATTCATGCACATCTAGAAAATATTGACTCGCTCTTATATATTGCTAGAGATTAACAAAATAAAGGTACCCAAGATAGTTCTTCCAATGTTTCTACTTCTACTATTGCATCCATTCATATTTTAAAATCATCTCTTGGTATGGGAACATCACTTGATCTCCAAAATATATTTATGCTTATGTCTATTCATTCTACTTACACTCCTTCAATTACCTCTGCAAATGCTACGCTTGAGCATGTACTTATTGCATTACAAGCCAAGCAATCTCACATTGATAAAACTATCTCTCATGCTAGCACCTTTATGGACTCATGTTATTTTCTATATAACCATTTTTCACCTAAAACTACATCTTATCCATTACCAGTTAGCTTTTGGGATCTTAAAATTCATTTATATGAACACAAAGGTGATCATGATATGCAAATAATGATAAATTATCCACAAAGATTTTTCCAATAAGTCTCAAAGAACATGCTCATAGATTATTAAATGATCTTCATATTCAATCAATAAATGATTTCAACCCTTTGGAAAATAATTTACTAACACACTTTTATATCAACATTAATGAAAAAATATCATATGATCAAATTGCAAAGATCAAACAAGGGTCTAATGAAACAATTAGTGAATATGTTCTAAGATACAAGAATATGATTGAAATAATAAAAAATCAAATGGTTGAAAATGAGATCTAAGATATTTTCACATAAATTTTGCTAGCTCCACTTCAATATTTTAGCATGTTTGATAAATTTAAATATTTTGATGAAATATGCCATCCAATCAAAGAGAATGAGGTCAAATTTATTACTTTTAAAAAGCTAAATAATGTTGGAGTATTGTCAATGATGTCATGGTGATGTCATGTAGGTGTATTGGTGAGTGGATGAAGTGCTTTGTTAGCCTAAGTGACAATGACAAAGTGTGCAATGTGCTTGTCCTAGTGTGCTTCAAGTATGCTTGGTTGATCACCAGAGTTTGATTGGTTAGAGATGTTCAGGGATAAGTATGGTGGTTTAAGCATGTGCAAGAGGTCCCTAAGATGTTATATATGATTTGAGATCTTGTGTGCATAAGTGGAATTCATCTAGTAGTCCATAGTTTTCATCTAGATAGTTTGGGTCTAGTGGCAAAAAATCTAAGTAGGTAGTTTGTTGACATCACCACTACCACATGGGAATGAGTCAAGGGGAGCTGGTCATATGGTTGTGATCATATTAGTCCCTAGTTTTTTATGTACTAGATCTCAATTAATTCAACAAAGTGTGGTCAAAGATATGAGGGAGAAAATTTGGATTATAAGACATAATTCATTATTTTCTTATACTTAGCCAAATTTGCAATATGGTCAGAAAGATTCAAGTAAGTAGTTTGATGGTGGAATATCTCACATGTGTGGACATTTTAAAAGAAGGTGATCATATGGGTTTGTTTAGTTTTGTACCTAGTTTATTTTCACTAATTTTTTAATAATGTGATATAGCGTGTCAAGAGATATGCATGTGCAAAGTTGGGCTCCTAGGCATTTTGACTATGTTTTCCCATACTTAGCCAATTTTACAATATGGAAGAAAGAGCCAAGTGAGCATTTTTATGGTGTTATATTTTACACATGTGAAGGTGTCAATAAAATATGATAGTATGGGTTTGTTTAGTTTTGAGCATAGTTGATTTGTGTCAAATTCTAGATCATGCATTGAAGCATGACAAAAGTTATGCTTGAGCAAAGTTGGCCTCTTAGGAAAGTTTTAACATGGTTGGCTCTATGATAGAAAATTTTGAGAAGGCATTTTAATGGTGATATATCTTGCATGCACGAAGGTTCTAGGAGTAGTGTGTCACATGGTTGGATTATCCTTTATGAGGAGATCATCTGGTCTAACTATGGGATCCTTCATCAAAGCATAAAATAATTTATTAAGGATCAAAATGGATACTTAGGCATATTGAAAGGTTCCCCATAGTCATTTTTTAAAGTGTTAAAACTTGAGAAATATTAACAGTGCACATTGCTCTAAAAAGTCAAGAAGCAACAAGATAAGGATAGGTGCATGATGTTTAATGACTAAGCAAAGGTACATTATAAGGATGCAATGGCAAGTAGGTATTTGTATAGATTGATCAAATAATGAGCATTGATCGTTAAAAACTAGGTTGATCTACAAAGATCGACAGAGCATGTGGAGTCAACATTATGAGATTGCATGAGATGAGGTTAAAGTGATTATTGTTTAACATTTGGCTTTGGAAGACTATGTGTTAATGTTTAGACAATATTGATGATGAAATATTAATCCAAAGCTAAGATGACATGAGATGTGATCAAAGTTTTTGAGGTTTAACTATGACCATTGTTATTCAAATATTTGAATTTAACACAGGGAAACCAGTGTCTAGTTTTTAGGCTATAAATTTTGATCTAGGATGAATTTTCTCATGTAGTAAAAATAAAAGTTGTAAAGAACTCCAAGGTGCATCTAGTAATATGGATTATAAAATTTTAAAGTGTGTATCGATAAAATTATTGATCTCCAAAATTGATTGTGTTTCCATGTATGTTCTGCAAGTAATCCAAGAAGGATATTCGAGCTTATGTAGATGTTATTTCAATGTTTTATGGTGAATTGGATTTTGGGGAGTGTTTTAGACTCCATGGGGATGCTCTATGAGTATTTTGGAGGTGTGATCAATCTATCTTGATTATGAACAAAACTTAATAAGTTGACTATATATTCGATAATGGTGTTCCTATTTATAAGCTCTTTGTTTGAGTTGTTTGAGCATATGCAAAGGTGAGATAAGGTGACTATGATCATTTGAGGATGTCCTAGGGATATAAAGAGTGGGCATAAGTCTCTGTAAATGGTCATGTGTTCTTATTATACTCAGATAAGTGTCAAAGAAGTTGTATGGGTCTCCATATGGCCTAAAAGTGACTTAGGCCTATTTGAAAGTATGTTGTGATTAAGTGTGACCTATGTGAGATGCCTTAAGGGTGAATTCATGTATTGTGTCTGATAAATATTATTATGGACTTGATCATTCATTATTTCTCTATATATAGTGGAACTAAATGTGTTGGTTTCTAGACTTATTTGTGTGAGACTTGGATGTGAGAGAGTTGAAGAGTGAAGGAAAGAAGAGGAGAGTGAGAGTGCCAAGATATTGGGTTGATGAGTAGATGAGATTAAAGAATATGTACATGAATTTTAAATCATTTTTTTTATGATAGTATAGTCCTATTATAGTATGAAGTTTTGTGAAGAGAACTAAGTGTGCATATGAGGAATGTTTGAGTAAAGGAGAGGTATTGTGACATGCATATGTGAGAGGCTTGTATGAAAAAGAGAGAGAGGTTGTAAAAGGGATAGATAATCAAAAGGTCCATCATCAGGTGTTGTAGACATCAGTTCTAAGGTGTAAGTGTTCATCTCAAGGAGGGTATAAAGGACTTGATCTTCCTTAGGGGTAGTTTCTCCTTGTGAAAGAGGGTTTCACTAAAGACCTTTGATTAGAAGGACTTGATCAAGGTTGTAGGTCAGAAGGACTTGATTATTTTCTTGTTTGTGATCATCTTATCGGACAATAGTCCATGTTTTTTCAAGCTTAAGAGTGGCTTTTATTCCCCAAGAGGGTTTCCCATGTAGATCTTGTGTTGTGTATGTAATATTGCATTATGTTTATTGTTCAATATTATGAATGATTTGTATGCTTCATAAATGCTTGTGTTTAATGTTTAAGTATTTGCAAGGGTTTATAAATTGAATTATATTTTTTTATCACGGATTCACCCCCCCGCCCGCTCTTAGTGGATTGTACATCTAATAATTGGTATTAGATCAAGGTCCTTTGGTAAAATCTTGATATCTTAAAGGTGATCCAAGGTACAATGGATAGTCAAAATGTGTCAAGTGGTTTTTATACTAAGAAATCACCAATGTTCAATAGATCTAATTATGTATTTTGGAGTGCTAGGATGAAGACATACATTATTTCCCTAGGGTTTGATGTATGGAAATAATTGGATGGTTATGTTGCTCCTACTATTTCTACATATAGTGTTGGACACAAGAAGCTATTTGAGAATAATTTTAAGGCAATGAATGCCATCACTTGTGATCTTACAAAAACTAAGTTCACCAAAGTAATTCATTGCATATCTGCCAAGGAAATATGGGATAAATTAAATACTATTTTTTGAAGAGATTCAAAGGTTAAGGTTGCTAAGTTATAGACTCATAGAAGGAAATTTGAAAGTCTCAAGATGAACAAAAAATATTTTGTGGCATCTTTTCTAAAAAAAATTATAAGGTTATGAACATCATAAAATGTCTTGGAGAGAATCTTGAAGAGACTACTATTATTTAAAAGGTATTAGGGTCTCTATCCCCCAAGTTTTATCCAAAAGTATCTAATATAGAAGAGAGTCATGATCTTACTCAGTTGAAGATGGATCAATTACATGGCACCCTTACTGCCTATGATATGAGGAAGAATGATGATATACCACCAAAGAAAGAAGCAAATTTCAAGACTAAAATGAAGACAAAGAAGAAGTTCCAAGGTAAGAAAATCAAGGAGGATGAAATTCTTGACATAGATGAGGATGAACTAATTACTTTGATTTCAAGGAAATTGAGAATAGGTTCATGAAAGTATGAAGGTAAACTACCCCTCAAATTCTTCAATTGTGGTGAGATAGGACATTTTGATAATAAGTGCCCTCATATGTATAATAAGGATGATGATGAAGAGCATGATCAAGGTCATGATGATGGAAAGAGATATTTCAGGTCTGATAAAAGCAAAAAGGGATTTAGAAGGTTTGATAACAAGAAGTACTTCAAGGACAAGAAGATTCTATACACCAAATAAGATTGCAGCTCATCAGATGAGAGTGAAGATAGTGTCTCAAAATATGATCATGAAGATGATGGTTTTACTAAAGATGAATCTTTGTTCATGGTTGAGGAAGGAAGCTACTCATAGAAAAAGAAATCTACTTGGAGTGATTTAGATGATGATGAAGATGAGGTGGACTATGAGACTACATTGACTAATGCTCATGAAAAACTGAATATTGAAAAGAAGATCAATAAGAAGATGTTATATAAACTCAAGGAATTTGAGGAGAAATTCAATATGTTTAAGGTAAGAATGGATGAATATGTCAAGAAGCATGAAGATATGGTCAAACATCTCAGTTGTCAATTAGAAATTCTATCTACAAGCCTAAAATCTAAATAAGATGAATGTGTAAAGTATATAATTGAAAATAAGTCATTGAAATATAAGTTAGAGAAGGTATCTAGTAAGGTAATGTCATTTGTGAGATTTGAAAAGATATCAAGTGATCTAGACAACATTCTGAATTATCAAAATCATGCAAGTAATAAAATTAGTTTTAGATACAAAGAATAACCAGAGGCTATAACTCAAGACAAGATGAAGACTAATATGAACAAGGTGGATCAGCCTTTGAAGACAAGTCATCAAATAAGGAATGAAGGTGCTGGAAGAATAAAGATAAATCAAATCAGTCAGCCAATGTCATGAGGTATGCAAATTTCAATGGTTATTGTTATACTTATAATCAGTTTGGTCATAAAGCTAGAGAATGTAGAAGACATGTTAAGAATGAATTTGCATGGAACTATGATGAGTGTCATTAGTCAAAAGGTGTAAGGAAGGTTAAGTGCATCAATTATCATGAAGTGGGCCACTTTTCAAAATGTTATCCATTTAAGGTAAGACAAGCTGAGTTTCCTTCAAGAGATATTGAGTGCTATAGTTGTTATGAACTAGGACACTTTGCAATATATTGTCTAAATCTTAAAATGTGGAAAGATATTTTTTGAAAAATTATGGTGTGCTTCAATTTTGAATAGAGAGGTCACATTGCTAGATTTTGCAAGCAGAGTCCTACAAGATAGAATAGGTTTTATCAAGATCCTAAAGTGAAAGATAGAAGACAAGTGAACTCATAGAGACCAAAGGTGGTAAGTAGGAATTATGATGAGGCTGAAGGTCCAAGTAATCTATTTGCTATGGTAGATAATGCTTTAGAAGTTGAAGAGTCCTAAGAGGTCTCGTTATCTACTCATTTTGATAAATAAGAGACTAAGCTCAAGGAGAAGACCAAGGTGTTGGTTGAAGCTAGTTCTGAGGTATGTATAGATCTAAGTGAACATCTTATTATTGTTAAATAAGTGCCTAGTGATGAGGATCCAAGCTGAAAGGAAGATTATTTAGATAAAAAGGTATGCCATGAATCTGTATTGTCTCCATGTATTGATAATATAATCATAGAATAAAAGGAGAATGTTGTAGTAGTTGAGGAAGTTGTTTCTCTAAAGATAAAGAAGAAGAAGAAGAAGAAGAAGAAGAAGAACTATAAGTATCATATGTGCAAGGAGGAAGAGGAATATGAAGATTTGTATTTTTTTATAACTTTGAGGTATAGAGGGTGTCTCTATCAATGCTTCTTAATAGA
Organism: Torreya grandis; assembly: GCA_037957365.1. Taxonomy (NCBI): domain Eukaryota; kingdom Viridiplantae; phylum Streptophyta; class Pinopsida; order Cupressales; family Taxaceae; genus Torreya; species Torreya grandis. The sequence continues at coordinate 1,899,984 of JARHVA010001255.1, forward strand.
CTCATTTCAAGTGGAGAAGCAAATGTTGTTGTAGTGTTTTTCAGTTGGAACAGTCTATAGGGTCAAATTGAAGGTTCCCAGATGGTGAAAGAGGATTTGTGATTTGTCAAGGTAATAGTTTTGCATATAAATGTCTATTGACCTTATTATAGCATGTTCTAGGTGGTTTTATGATCATAAGGTATGTTGAAGTCAAATTGAATATTTTTGTTTGCTCTCGAGTTTCCTAGTTTATGCTTAAGAGCTTGTTGGTCCTAAAATGGGTTATAGGAATTATAGGTTCCCAATGGTGTGGAATCTTAAAAATTGGTCCATAATAGTGTAATGGTTGTCTCTAGTTGTATAATAAGTTTCATAGGTGGACATTGATTAGAAGGTGTTGTGTTGACTTTATTTGTTTTGAGATTCTAACGTTTTAGGCTCTACTAGGAAAGTGATCTACCTTATGAATTAAGGTCTAGGCTTATTCATATGTTAAATGGGCCAAATGGATTTTCAAATCAATCTTCACATAGATTTGAAGGTTTGTAGTTATCAATTTATTCTTATTTATGTCAAAATGGAGGGTTAATTGGCTAGTAGGTTTGAGAAGGAAGTATGTTGCACAGGATGAGCTTGGTTATTAAAATTGGTGTGATTAAGGAGGTAAATGAGAGTGATCTAGATATGAATTTTTAGGTCTGGATTGTGTGTCTACTAAAATTTTGGGCTCTGCAAGATTTAGGTAGGGCTGCAAGATTCAGGTAGGGCTATAAGAGGACTAGACATGCCTATTAAGAAGACAAGTTATTTTGTTCATATTCTCAAAAATAACAAATCATGAATATTTCAAGGTGAGTTATAAAATTGGTTTAGAACATATTTCCTAATTGATGTGTGGTATGGTGCTCTTTTGGTGGTCATGGAAGTGTCTTAAGAGAGAAGGATAGTAAGCTTGTGTGGTGATTCTTCATGGTGTGTGGAGATATGAAGATGCTCAAATTGTGCAATGGCTCAAAAAAATTAGGGGGAGTCCATATAAAATGTTTCTTGGTAATTTCCATAAATTTTTAGTTTTTTGTGTCTTCTGTCTGCATTAGTTATGGTACTTGGTTGAAGTGATTATTGTCATGGAGCAATAAGGATGTTGTCAAGACAAGAAGAGGTAGGCTCAAGGTAAGGGGCAGTTTGTATCATCTTTCTAAGATGGTCCTTTCCTTTTTAATAGTCTTTTTAGGTCCTCAATATTAGTTGGTGCCCACTTTATCATTGTGTCAACAGGGGAGAAAGTTCCTATTGTGGGAGTGATTGAAGAGAGAGAAGGTGAGTTGTTTATTACTATATATGATGTTTGTTGACATCAATGACAAAGGTGGAGATTGTTGGAGTATTTTCAATGATGTCATGGTGATGTCATGGAGGTGTCACGGTGAGTGGATGAAATTATTTATTAGCTTAAATGACAATGACAAAGTGTGCAATGTGTTTATCCTAGTGTGATTCAAGTATGCTTGGTTGATCTCTAGAGTTTGACTAGCTAGAGATGATCAAGATTAAGTATAGTGGTTGGATCATATGAAAGAGGTCCGTATAATGTTATCTATTCTTTAATATCTTATGTGCATAATTTGAATTCATCTAGAATCCATAGTTTTCATCTATACATTTTGGGTCTAGTGGTAGAAAATCTGAGTAGGCAGTTTGCTGACATCACCATTGCCACATGGGAATGAGTCGAGGGGAGATGGTCATATGGTTGTGATCACATTAGTCCCTAGTTTTTATGTGCCATATCTCAAGTCATGAATTGAAGTGCATTCAAAGATATGAGGGTGCAAAGTTGGCTTCTAAGATAGAATTCATTGTTTTCCCATACTAAGCCAAATTTGCAATATGGCAAAAAAGAGTCGAGTAAGCAGTTTGATGGTGGAAGATCTCACACGTGTAGATGTTTTAGAAGAAGGTGATCATATGGGTTTATTTTTTTTTGGACCTAGTTTATTTTTACTATTTTTTATATCATGCAATGTAGCACATCAAGAGATATGCATGTGAAAATTTGGTCTCCCGGGCATTTTGACTATGTTTTCCCATACTTAGCCAATTTTTCAATATGGTAGAAAGAGTCGAGTGAGAATTTTTATGGTGTTATATCTTACATGTGTTAAGGTGTCAATAAAATATAATCATATGGGTTTGTTTATTTTTTATCATAGTTGATTTATGCTAAATTCTAGACCATGCATTGAAGCACAGTAAAAGTTATGCTTGAGTAAAGTTGGCCTCTCAGTCAAGTTTGGACATGGTTAGCTCTGTGATAGAAAATTTTGAGAAGGCATTTGAATGGATATATATCTCACACATGCAATGGTTCTAAGAGAAGTGTGTTACATGGTTGGATTCTCCTTTGTGAGAGGATCATCTAGTCCAAATTTGAGATCTTGCATCAAAGCACAGAAGAAGTTATTAAGGATTAAAAATGGCAACTTAGGCATATTTAAAGGGTCCCCATAGTCATTTTTGAAAGTTTTAAAGCTCGAGCAAGATAAATGGTGCGCATTTCTCTAAGAAGTCATAAAGAAGTGAGATGAGGATAGGTGCATGATGTTTAATGACTGAGCAAAGGTACAAGATAATGATCCCATAGTGAGTGGGCATTCATACATATTGATCGAATGGTGAGCATTGATCGTTAAAGACTAGGTTTATCCATAGAGATCAATAGAGCATGTGGAGTCAACATTATGAGATTTCATGAAATGAGGTCAAAGTGACTATTTTTTAGCATTTGGCTTTGGTAGTTTATGTGTTTTTTAGACAAGATTGATGATGCAAGATTGATCCAAATCTGAGATGACATGAGATGTGAGCAAAGTTTCCAAGGTTTAATTGTGACCGTTGCTATTCAAATATTTGAATTTAACATAGGTAAAAATTAATGTCTTCTTTTTAGGCTATAACTTTAAATCTAGGATGAATTTGCTCATGCAGTAAAAATCAAAGTGGTAGAGAACTCTAAGGTGCATCTATAAATATGGATTAGAAGATTTGAAAGTGTATATATACAAAGTTATTAATATCCAAAGTTGACCATGTTTTTGTATATGTTCTGCAAGTGACCCGAGGAGGATATTTGAGCTTATGTAGATGTTGTTTTAATGTTTTATGGTGAATTGGATTTTGAGGATTGTTTTAGAATGCATGAAGATTATTTATGAGTATTTTTTAGGTGTGATCAATATATCATGAGTATGAACAAATATTAAGAAGTTGATTGTATATTTGGTAATGGTGTTCCTGTGTATAAGGTCTTTGTTCAAGTTGTTTGAGCATATGAAAAGGTAAGCTAAGGTGATTATGATCATTTGAGGATGTCCTAGGGAATATAAGGATTGGAAATATGTATTTTTAAATGGTCATGTGTTCTTATTATGCTCAAAAAAGTGTCAAAAAAGCTGTATGGGTCTCCATAAGACCTAAAAGTGACTTAGGCCTATTTGAAAGCATGTTGTGCTTAAGTGTGACCTATGTGAGATGACTTAAGGGTGAAGGCATGTATTGTGACTGAAAAAGATTAATATGGACTTGATAATTCATGATTACTCTATATATAGTGGAACCAAATGTGTTGGGTTCTAAACTTGCTTGTGTGAGACTTGGATGTGAGAGAGTTGAAGATCGAAGGAAAGTAGAGGAGAGTGAGAGTTCCCATAATTTGGGTTAATGATTAGAGGATATTAAATACTATGTACATGATCTATAGATCATGTTTCTAATGATATTATAGTGCTCTTGTACTATGAAGTTGTGTGAAGAGATTTGAGTGTGCATATGAGGACTATTTGAGTGAAGAAGGAGAGAGATTGTGACATGCCTATGTGAGAGGCTCATTCAAGAAAGAGAGAGAGGTTGTGAATGGGATAGATAATTAAGAGGTACATCATTAGGTGTTATATAAATCAATTTTAAGGTGGAAGTGTTCATCTCAAGGAGGGTCTAAAGGACTTGATCTTCCTTAGGGGTAGTTGCTACTTGTGAAATAGGGTTTCACTAAAGACCTTTGATCATAAGGACTTGGTTGAAGGTTCTTGATCAAAAGGACATAATCAGTCTCTTGTTTATTATCATCTTATAGGATAGTAGTCCATGTTTTTTTAGGCTTGAGAGTGGGTTTTATTCCCCAAGAGGGTTTCCCACATAGATCTTGTGTTGTGTATGTGATCTTGAATTATGTTTATTATTCATTGTTATGAATGATTTGTATGCTTCATAAATGGTTGTGTTGAATGCTTAAGTATTTGTAATGGTTTGTAAATTGATATGGATTATTTTACATCACTGATTCACCCCTCCCCTCTTAGTGGATTATACCTCTAACAAAGATCATTTCAAATTTTCCTTATACTTCAAATGTTAAGTTTCAAATCAAGCCAAAATCTATTATCAAAACTAATGAAATCAAGAATGAAGCTAAGGTTATAGTTAACGTTATCTCACAACCAACACAAAATCTTAACTTAAAAGTTACACCAAAGAGGCAATTCTCAAGGTTACCAGCACCTCCTCATGTATTGTTGTAAAATCTACTTGAATGCAATCTAATCACTCTTCCTCCACCAATGTAAGTGGACATGTCTAGACCAAAATCTAAAAAAAATGATGGTAATGTGTATTTAGACTACCATATATGCATTAGGCATTCTACATATAGATGTCTCAAGCTTAAGCACAAGATTCAAGATATTATTAATGAGAATAGCATTGATATTATCACACTTACTAAAGAAGCTAAGCTACAAACAAATAATAATTCAAAGCTCAAAATGTACAAATATCCTATTTAAAGTCATGAATCAAATAATAAGGATAATTCTAAAGTATATTATGCATATTGTGCTCATCTTCCTTATCCTTCTCTATATGGGCATCCACTTGATAACATTATTGGTACAGTTACAACTAAACAAGCATCACATATTATGATTGCATTTGATGATAATGTCATTATTTATGATGATTCATATAAACACACACTCTTTATTTGAGCATATGTTGAAAAACAATCCATACATAGTGTTATGATAGACAATGGATCAGGTGAAATGTATGCACCATAACACTCATATACTCTCTTGGTAATATAGATTAACATTTACATGATACATATATATTTTTCAAATCATTTGATGGTCATATACATGATACTCTTTGGCATATAGTGCTACCTTTACAAGTGATCCCTCTAATAGTGCTCACTCCATTATTGGGTATACCAAGAACATGGGTATTTCATATGTTATTAGGATTCCCTTGAATATAAAATCTTAGAGAAATATATTTTACAATACATAAATATCTCAATTATCTTCATGATAATCAAGTGGTTAAAATTCAAAGAATACAATATAGATATCATTTGGAAATAATGATGTTTACTTCTCTTATATAATATTTTCCTTGTACAATCATTGAACAACATCGTAATGAAATAGTCTACAAAACTATTTAAGAGCATGATTTACATATTCCAAAGCATATTATAGAATCATTTTTTCCATCTATTTATGAGCATAAGTAAATTATAGAATCAATTTATCCATCTACTTATAAACATGATACAATTATGCATGAACATAATTAGTTAGTTTAAAATAACATCAGACATTCTCCTAAGCATAAAGTGACACCTAAAAAGAGGTCTTCATCTCCTAGAACATAGGTTACTCTGAAAACTTCACCACAAATACAAACAATTACATATCCTATTTCACTTGAGGATGCATGTTTACATGGGCATATGATCAGTGATTCATAGGGTTATATTACAACATATGACACTTATTCAAATTCAAATGTATTTACATTTTGTCCCCTTTTCTTAATAGGAAGTCACTCTTTCATATCATGCCATGGGATATAAATATATGCCTCCCATTATAGATATAATTGGTTAATATACTTGTACACTTTCCTTTGTACATAGCTTATTTTCTTTTAATTCCTTATTACTTATTCTGTCCCTTATCAAAGCATTCTTCTATACCTTAGCTTTATTTTCACTATGGACACTTGTGTTATTGATTTTCAAGTTGATTCAAACAATCTAAAACACTTATCTCTATGGCACTTCACTTGCTTATCATTGCATACCTACCATACTATGGCTTTCATTACATTTTAACATAAGCACATACAGCTTCTTCCCAAATGAGGAACATGTACATTATTATCTATCTTAATAATTTTTGTGACTCATTCACACATACATTAGGGTAACATTACTTATCTTCTTTACCATACTATGTTTTTGCACCTTGTTGAGGATTGTTTGAATCCCTCCCACTTCCTATATTTTTCAAAGCCTTGATTTTTGGAAATTTTTAAAATATCTTCAAATTTAATTTTTTTAAAATATATAAAATTTTCAAATATGTAAAATATTAAAAAAAAACCATATATTCCAAAAAATTAAAAAAAAATCCAAATATTTTCAAAAATTCAAATTCAGGACCTCTAAGGATTTTCAAATGTTTCTAGCTCACTTCTCTACATATGTTATTTATTTTATGTTAGGTAGATAATATATTTAAATTTAAAATACACATTTATTTTCATGAGGTATTTGAATGTGATATAGGATATACTTTCACATGGTTCTTTGATGTCAGGTTTCCCTTATTACCTAATAGCCTTGCTAAGTTGGGGGCATCTCTTTGTTCTCCATGAAAACTTCAAAAGGTTATATCTATCCACAATCTTTCTACCATGTTGATTTACATATCAAAGAAATTTTTTATTAATCACTAATACTATGCATGTGTTATATGGTCATGTTTGCTAACAATGACATTGATACATATGGATAATAAAAATTAGTCTCATTCGACTATGTTTCTTTCTTTATTGCATGATAATTTCATACTTGATTGCTTATTATGTGTGGCCTTAGCCTTATATGTGAAAATTATTACTTATATGGCATCATCATGTCATTTGAGCGCTTGGCCTTGTATGTTTATGTGATATTCACATGTCCCTTGTATGTGGCCTTTGGGCCTTATGTGTGACATTGTATGACATTTCTTGTTTATTCATTATTTTTTATTATGGTGCAATGATTCATATCATCCATTACTTATATATTATATTATTACTTTAGTTCCATGATGCATATCATGCACATAATGCTTATGTGATTCAACATTATATCTCTTTAACACATGTTTCATATACAATTCAATGTTATATTCAATACTATGATGCAATCTAATTCAAATGTTACTACATGATTACATATTTCACATATGCTTTATTGAGATACGTGACTTGTAAGCCACGTGTCTCATCTAAAAATGGAGACATCACAATGAGCTTATCTTAAGAAGTTAAAGTCTTCATAAGCAAATTTTAGATTTATCATACTATACAGTTTTCAAATTTATAGAATATTTCAAAATTTTAAGATTATGGGGCATGTGACATGCATATGCACTCATTACTATAGTTACAAGTTACAAGTTTGAAAATAATTACAAGTTTAAATGGCATTCAATATCAATTCAGTATAGTACAAAGGGCATGATATTCATTCATGTTCATGTTACTATATGGCAATTAAACTTTTCTCAAGTCTTTAAATTTCTAAAATTTCAAATAGAACATAAATTTGTTTGTAGCAGTGTGATTTGTTTCAATGTTGTAATTAGGCCACATTAGAGTCTAGTGACACTCAATGTATATGGTTACACTTTTTCTATGTATTAAACCATATTTGGTTGTTCTACCCCTTAAATTATTTTACAAAGTACTCTACACATTCAAATGAGAGTTAGAGCATATAATATTTCCAACTCAAGAGCTTTCAATGGTTTCAACATTGATACTTGATCAGTTTAAAATTGCTAAAGTTTTTAAAATTTATCTAAATGACTCAAAAATGGGGTAATGACTTATCCATTTTAAAGTTACAGGTAAACTAGATTGCATACTCATTTAGGTGTATAATTTCTTTTCTCTCTTTTCAAAAAAATTGATTTCAAAGTATCAGATTTTTATTTTTTCAAATATGGATAGCAACTAATTTCAATGGCATTGTTGTAGGTTTCACATTAAGGCATCTTGCATGATCAAGCTTCATATCAAAATACAAAGTGTCTATACTTAGGTTTGCATCTACTTTACTTTGGTAATTTCACTTTGTTACATCACTAGAATAAAATGGGGGGAAAAATTAGACACACAAATTTAATTATTAAGTGTTTAATGATGTTTAACCTTGACATATTTCCTTCACTTAACCTACTCACCATTCCAATAACTTGAAATCTATATAAAAGCATTTATTACAATATGAATTATCTTTCACCCACTCAAAATATCATCCAAACATCCCTAATATATTTACATGCACATTTTAGACCTTTTATAGTTGTCTTTTTCCTTTTAGAACATGACTATGGTAAATCAAACAAGGCCACATTTATGGCCTTATCCACTATGGCGGCCTTATCCACTGCACCCAGCAATAAAATTTTAAATTTGAGATATTTCATTTAACCCCTCTCATAATTTTATCAAGGTTAGTTAGTAGAAATATTTTAAATATTCCCCTATATAATAACATTAAGGATTCTTAAAAAACATCTGACAATCACTTGTAAATTCTACTACACATTGAGCAAACGAGCACTATTCTTTCCAAATTCAATTTTGTTGCATTATAACATTAATAGTCAAGTTTAAATTCAATTTATTTTAAGGCAAGCGTATATATTATCAAGAATTTTATTCAATATTATAGCTACATTCATACAGTTTCACAATCATAGATCACACACTCACCCTAGTAAGGAGAACTACATCGTCATGAGGCCCATTTGAGTTATGTAGGTATAAATTATATTACATGGGGTTTTTTTATGATAGCTCAACTATTCTCCTAACCTCATTCACCCCTTTTTCATTTTATATCTATTATGTTTATTATGTAAGATCTAGGGTTTTATATTTTATAGGCCTTTTTGTGGTAAATCAACACACATAAAAAATTAATAGACCCTCATAGATAAGCACATAGATCTAGATTAAAAAAATAACCACATTCAAATAAGTTGTAGATCAATAGATGATCCCTTAGTGTGGCTTATCCTCTTAGTGTATCCTTGTCCTATAAAAGTTTGGATTTTTATTTTTGGATATTACACAATACTCATGTATTTTCAGGTTGTTACCAATCACAGTCATTTGAAGATTTGTTTTAAGGGAGGATTGCATATCTAATGATCAATTTACTATTTATAACAAATTTCTAACTCTGTAAATTCTATATTTTGCATTCAGATATTATATTTAATGTATATCAATTTTAATAGTTTAGATCTATTAGTTTTATTCATTTCAATTTAAAATAGATTAAACCATTGTTATATTGACTATTCATTGCATTGTTGATTGATATATTTATCTTGACATGAAACTTGTATGCTTAGCATACATGTCTCATATATACTCAGATTTTTTATAATTATTATGATGACATATTCTCCACATGTTATTGTATGATTATACTCATATTACATCTTTTCTATATAACACGATGCCTTAACTATTATCTTTTGAGATTGGCAATTTTCAAGCTTCATTCATCACCTCAAAAGGGAGGAATACATAATGGCTTGGCTTAGAGACTAAACCTTAAAATATAATTTTTTTTAGGTATTTGGGTACATATCAGTTCATAATGATACATATTTACGTAAATATTACAATTTTTACTCAGATTATGAAAAATATTGACTCAGATTAGGGGGCATTTATCACAAATTTCATGAAACTATCAGATATTTCATAAATTCTTATGAGATATCAAATAGATTAAAGATTTAATTTACACATATTATTACAATGAGGACATATGGATGGCATATGTTCACAATTTTCACATATATCATGATATATTGGCACATGTCATATGACTCAAGTTACTCAAATTACTATATGCAATGAAAACTTATGTCATTCTCTACTCAGTATTATTGAGATTCGATCTAGAAACTAATTATACTCAGTCATTACTCAGATTGAATCATATATCCATTTGTAATGGATGATTCATAAATGTATACTCAAACTCTTAGAGTTTACTTATATTTATTGGAACCCTTAGTTGATTTCATTTAATAAAATGATTGGAGTTGCATGGGGTTGAATTTATGCATAAGATAACTTCTAGGAACTTATTCATTTCAAATAAGGGTTGGGCATATTAAACTCAACCCATGTTCTTACTCAGGAATTGTTTAGACATCTCCATGGGGCATGAAACCCCACTCTCCATTATATTTTTGAAGACAAGTTTGGTTCCCATATACACAGGTGTATTTATTCATTTTTATAATTTATTTTCACATAGATTTAATATTGCTACTTTGATTTTTACATCATAAGTAAGGACTAATTTATACATGTTTTATTGCAATTTTTTCTCTAAGTTACCTATATAAATTAGAGTGTTCCTTATAAATACAAAGTGTGTTACACACTCAAGAATAATTTTATCCTTTTAATCTATGAAATTACATTTAATAGAATATAAGGGGGGAAGTTGTAGACACCCATATTTGGTATTAGGCTCTTAAAATGTGTAATTTGACCAAAACTTAACCTGCTTTAATTTTTCTCATGTACATGACTCTTATTCACCATTACTCTAGACATTTACTAATATATGGGCTTGAATCTTCAAAAAATTATTATTGCTTCAAAATAATTTCCAAGTCTTTTGCTCAAATTGATTTATATCATTCTCAAATTGTCTCCCTACCTTAGGCTAATTGTTCCTACTTTTATGTGATAGGGTTGTGATCTATAGGTAGGTTTGACATTTTAGATTTATCCACTCAAAGTGGACTTATCCCCATGCCTTGTAACAACTAGTTTCCAAAATTTTAAATGTCTATAAAGGTTAACCTATATGTTTTTCAAGTTGGTTAAAGGAAATTACCCAAAAGAGTTCCCTATATAAACACATAAAATCTAACCAATTACATATATCTTATCATGGATTCACATTGATAAAAACTTACGAAAACCTTCCAAATATAAAATCCCTCAAAGGAGAAAGCCTTGAGATAAATCTGAATCATTATTCACAAGGTCAAGTTGTGAAATCCATATTCAAGGTTGCACAACATATTAATATTTCATAAGATTGCAAACACTCACCTAGGTGGGAGAAATAATGTAGTTTGAATGCTCCTTAGTATATTGGATACATAGGCAACACTTAGTCACATTGGGGTGGATAAGCTTAGCTCAAACCATCCCTTTCTTTAGTTATCCCAGTTCACTTTTGTCTTATAATTCAAAACTAGGGTTTGAAGTAAGGAGAAGGCAAATAGATATATTTGTACAAACTCATGTGCATCCAAACCTAGATTAATAAATCTCAAATTTAGTATTAGTGCATGGTAAAATCATAAACTAAAAAAATTACATAGGATTGTTCCCCGATTAGAAGATAATATCATAGTTGTCAATTTGTCTAGCTATTTTACCCTAAATTTAGATATGAGGGGTTTATCTAGGGTCAAGAATATAGAAATGAATAAGAAAAATGGTGATAAATATATCTATATTATGTCAATTAATGTTTAAACTCAAATAAATAATATGTTGGACTTAAATTTTGAGATATGCCAAAAATAGAAAATATAACTAGTGATTGTTATTATAATAAATTATAAACAAGAGTACTTAGATGATTTATTATGTGCATTCAAATCTAGGTTGAAATAAGTTATAAGTGGACTAGATTATAATCTTGGAACATTTTTTATATTCTATAATTTTTCACTCTGTGGCCTTGAACACTTTCATCATATTTGGACAGTTGTGTCGATGCTAATGTATAAAATAGATGCATGTGTCATGTATAAAATACTAACTAGATTTGTATGTGACCAATTAGAGTATTTTGGGGGTTTTTTTGCCTTTATTCTTATATATACATATCACACACAAGTTGTCATTATTTTTCAAATGATTAAACGCTAATTTCTTCACACTTGGATTGACTATGCAAAAAAAAGGTTAATGGGAGCATGGTGTCAAACTACCCTAAGGACCCCTCTATCAATGGGAACTACCTACATATCAAATACTCTCAATAGGGCCTAATAATTATGTATTTATCCCCAATGTGTTGTCTTGTGTGTGCATAAGGATGAAATTTGTGATAAGCAGTACATACAATTACCTAGCTTTTAACTTGGAAAATATGTCTCATGGGATGCTCCTTTACTAATTTATACTTACAAGGATACTAATCCTATGACTGATGTGTAAATAGGGAGGAATATGGAAAGTTTTCTCACTTCAATGCTTGATTGGGTGTTTTTTGGCAACTTACCTTGTGAGTTCCTAGTATCTACTACGTGAGGAATGAATGAGGGTTGATCTAGTATATATACCAATCTCTTTTGAAAATATCCCACACTAAATTACTTAGGTTGACCTTTAGGATTGTTTCATTTGTAAATTAGATGAATTTTATGCACTAGACACTTAGTTATAAAAGGGATACCTATGTCAACATAGGCATCTAGCTACGATGTAAGTGTTCAAGAAGCTAGAAAATAGGCACAAGTTTAAAATTAGTAGATAAGGATAATGATTAGGTTTAAATCATTTTTCATAGTATAGAATCTTGATCATTATAATAATAGTTGTTTGACTAAGAGATCAGTAATTTGGCACAAAGAGATAGTCAACATTATCATTTTAGAAACAAAAAGGTCTTAGAATTTAAGTGTAAAACCATGATAGGTATTTTCTAAATGTACAAGATTAAGGTGATATATAATTCAGATTTAGTGTCAATATCCACCCTTTAATCTAGTAATGAAATTACCATTTTAAAGGAAAATAAATGCATACATAAAACACACCTTGCCTTTGTGTGAGTCCAACTTGAGTGTTTTGTTGGTGACTAACCTACAACCAAGAACATGTTACAATATATAATCAGTGTATAAAAAATGAAAATGAAAGAATTTGAAATGTTTGAAAGTAAATAGAGCAAGGTTAAGAGTACACTTATGTATCGATGCAACCATCTTGCCTTTTGACAATTTGATTTGAATATATGTTTCATTATAAATTATTGGTGTTGAGATTAGGATAAATTTAAAATGTATAAATGAATACATATATATAGATATTGGAGGAAAACATGCCTCTAACCTTAGAAAAAATTTGAGTTTCCACACAACTAATGATTTGTTCTCAATCATGTAACCCGATCATACTTATAACCTGGTGAGTGTGAGGGAACCAATCAAATCACATCATATATATCTAGTGAAGGTGGATGTTTTAATCACTCCATCCTATAAATCTAATGAATTTAGATGATTTAATCAATTCTAACTTATAAAATTAATAATATTGATTGATTTAATCACCTCAACCTTTCTAAAAGGGTAAACCAGCAAATACAATAAATTCACTCAATAAAAGTCCATTAAAATCCATATTGGGTATGACAACAATCCATAGTAGTATTTAAAATCTGAAAGCTGATTTGATTTTAAAATTTTAGGTGCCCTTTGCATGGCATATGCACCTCATATATGTCTCAAGTTGAGATTTGGGTATAATCATAGTACTAATGTATAAAATGCTACCACAAATGTGTATCTAAATCATATAACTGTGAAATTTAGCCAATTTAAATTTTTTATAAGTGTGGAGGACATGTTCCTATGACATGCCCCCACTAAATTTGGAGAATTTGATAAATGATATAATTGTGGATAACATTTTTCCATAACATGCCCCCCACTAAAATCTAAAACTTTGAAAAATGTGGAGGTCATGCGTCTATGACATGCCCCCACTAATTTTTCCCCATTTTGATGTGAGGGAAGTAAAAATTGGTAGTTACCTTACCTCAAAAGGATAAGATAACTATATAATTTGTGTTCGGATCATATAGAATATAAGAGTAGCATGTCTAGGTATATATAACAATGAGGTACATCATATGTGATCAGATTAAGTCCTAAGATGCATGATGTAGATCATGGTAACATCTAGAGAGTAATAATACAAGCTCAACAAGAAATCAAGTGTATACACAAGAGAAATCAAAATCAAAACAAAATTCAATGGTCCAAGGAGACCTCATACAAGGAGAATTTTTAAATGTCACACAATAAAAGGGACATGACTTAGTCAAATGTCCATAAAGCACATAGTGACATATTCAAATATCCATAATAGGCATGAGGGTTGTAAGCAATGGAGCATATTCAAATGCTCAAACAAAAAATATAATATCAAGCATGTTAAAACACTCAAATAAGTGAAAAAATGAAAGCATGGAATCATAATCAACCAACATAAGCTAACCATACTAGTCCCTAGATATATGTGTTATCAAAATATGTTAAGTACATAGCATATCAAGTACACTATGAAATATGTAAGCATAGTTAAAGGCATGTGTAAGTACATAAACTAAAACATGATAATGTAAAGTGATCATATAATAATATAACATAGGTGTAAATAATCAAATAAGTACATCCTCCCAATATACAGATGATGTGAGTATTGGGAAGGCCCAACATCTGTATGTGCATATATTATGTGTCAGGGTTTACCTGAATCACACTCAAAATATTTTTGAAACATGTGTGTATATAACAAGAAATGATATGATATATACCAACATGGAATGAAAAACATAGATTCCAAGGAGCTAATAAGATATTAAAATGATAAATATTTTTATTTTTTTTTAATTTTTTAAGTTTTTAGGGTATTTTTGGAATATTTGAATGTCTTCAACCTTAGTTTGGATTATTTACATTGTTTGGATCATGATTGGATTGGTGAAAATAGTTCATGGCATATTCCTCCTCATGATTTACTTTTGAATCAAAGGAAAATTTTCCATCATGTGGTGTATGGATCAATCTTTACTTATGAGAGAAGGAGATACCTTGTTGATTTTGGTCAATTTTTTATTCCATCTGGTATAACCAAAGGGTTCTTACTATGAATGCATATTGAGAATTTTTGTGGCATAACCCAAAATCTTGTTTGAATCACTTTAGGATCACAATAAATTGGTATCTTTATGTTTCCCAAGGAATCTTTCAAAGTTCCTTTATGTTATAAGTCTTTTAGATCATATCCAAGTTGTTACAAATGTCTTACATTACAATTGGTTTTTGCTTGTGTAGGATCAGCATGGTTATGCTAAAATTAAGAACCACCCATGAATAATGTGATTATTATATCTTTCTAACATGGATTATTTTGAATTTTTTAGCTTAAATGTCATCCTCCGGAGATATTGGTATCATGGTTGTTTGTAAATGAACATGTATATTTATACACATCCCAATATAATAAATTAAAAGAAGCAAAGGGTTTTTGTAATTATATTTATCTAAGTGGAGAAATAATACCCATAATAAATATAAATTATATTTCCAAATCTGAGGGGATATTAGTTAAATAATACAAAACATCCTTGAATCTTATAGCATAGTCTTGAATAGGTTCATCCTAATTTTGAGTTCATGCTTGCAAATGATCCAATGGTAACTTAGAAAACTTTTGATTATGAAAATGCATCAAAATAAATCCTAAAGTTTTTTTAATATTGATATATACCCATAAGGGAGGCTATATAACCAATCAAGATATTCTTTAGTTAAGATCCTATGAAAAACTTTTAATAACAAATGCCCATCCTTTCCCTAGTGGCCAAAAGAGTGTATATATTATTTCAAATAATTTATAGGATCCCTTTGCAATAAAAGATAGGGAATAAAGGCATAATAAATTTAAAAGGATATATATGTTCAAATACATTTATATTAAGGGGTTGGTCCACCAAGATATTATCATGGAAGGTAGCCTCATGTGAAAAAAATTGTAATTTAATAGTAACCATTTATTGTTTAAGATCATTTATGGTATTCATCATTGATAGAACATTGATTGAAGATGTTGGTAAAGAGGTTGAAAATTTGATTATAGGTTGAAAATTTACATCCACATGAAACATAGGTAAATTAACATCTCCATGAAGAACAAGTGCACATTGATTATCATTGAATTTTGGAACCTTTGGTATTTCTTTTGGAAATTTTGGAATATTTTATATTTTAATACTATTTGAAGGTTCATATACCTTTGTTAATGATATATCAAGTGGAATTTTAGGTAGGTTTGGTAAAGTTATTTCTTTTAGTAAGTGATGAACTTTTTACATAAATAAATCTTTTGGAAGATAAAGCTCCTTTTATTTTGAAACCTTGGCTCATTTTGGTAAGAGTGTAGTGTTTGGAACATTAGGCACTTTTCCCATTTTAGGTTTGTAATGTACCCTTATTCATGTTGGTTTAATTTTATTGGTAAATATTTCATGATGTATTTATTTACCTTCCAAAAATTCTCAATATCAATTGAAATGAAAAGAGAAGCATCTGTTGGAGCATGTAATGGTTAAGTGGTGCATTTATGTACCCTTAATACATTAATTGAAACATTAAATAAATAATACGCTTTATTATTTATGAGTTCATGCTCATGCAATAATAAATCATATTATTATTAATGTTGGAATTATTGGTCTAAGTTGGAATCATGACCTATGGTCAAAGATGCCAACCCATATGACTAAGGGGATAAAGTCAAGCCCATGTATTCTGATCGTTGGAAAGGGTCTCACTTATCCAATGGTCATATTACAATGTTCATATGGATTTTCCTAGATTATAAATATTTTACATTGTAAAATCTAGAGAGGATGTTTATGCATTCTAATCTATCCATTTTGGTTTGTGAAGAATTGTGGAGAAGAAGTGAGAAAAGAAAGCTTGTATTGGGTACATTGATTTTCTCAAATAATGAATAATATTTGTGGGTTTTTTACCTCTTAGAGGTTGTCGCACATATATCTTATGTTGGTTTCATGTATTTCTTTGCTCTTGATCTCATATCTAGATCCATAGCTCGTATGCATTCATTCTACATGTTCTGTCAGCACCACCCTCAATAAGGGAGATATTTTTTGATAATATTAGAAATATAGGAGTTTGAATCAATGTTCTTGCAATAGAACGTCCTTTATGACTAGTTTGTATTTCAGCTATGATATATTTATGGATTTGATGAAAGTTAGCATGATCAAATGAAAGGTAAAGGAAAAGGTTGTCTATCTTCATTAATATTGTTCAATTCATCTCTTGGGATGGTGGTGACATGGACCTAATTAGAGGGATGTTAACTACCACCATTCAAAGATTTGAGACAATGTGTTTGTGCCTTTAGAAGAAAGCAACAATGGGAAATTTTTATTCCTTCCTTGATAGATATTTAGAGAGTTTCATAATCATATTCTTAAAAAAATATATATCATCCATGATGAAGAAATAAAGTAAATAAATATTAGGGAAAAAAATGTAAAGAATATCAATTTATAAAATACTTATGTGATAATCTATATCATAGGTCAGGTTCACCAATTATTTAACCCTAAATTTAGATATGAGGGGGTTATCTAGGGTTAAGAATGTAGAAATGAATAAGAAAGAGGGTGATAAATAGATATATAGTAGGCTAATTAATTTGTAAACTCATATAAACAATATTCAAAGTTTAAATACTAAGATATTCCAAAAATAAAAAGTACAGATATTGATTGATATTACAATAAATTAGAAACAAGAGTACTTACATGTGCATGTAATTTTGAGTTAAAGTAGGATAGAATTGGAATGGATTAGGATTTTGGAATAGTTGTTATATTCTATAATTTTTCACTTTGTGGCCTTAGATGCTTGCACTATATCTAGAGAATTATGTCAATGCTAGTGTCTGAATTATTCAGAGTTATCCTATACAAAATACTTACTACATCTAGATACAACCAACTAGATCCTTATGGGTTTTCTTTCACCTTTATTTTTATGTATATAGATCACACATATAGGTTATAACTCTTCATCAAATGATAAAACCATAGCTTCCTCACCCTTAAAGTGACTATGGGAAAAAATGGGTTAGTGGGCATGCAATGTCGAGATACCCCAAGTACCCCTCTATTAATGGGCACTACTTAAATAGCTAATAATATTAATATTTTCTTGAATTTATGTAGTTTTCCCCTACATGTTCGCTTGTGTGTGCATAAGGATGCAATGTGTGATAAGCAAGTACATACGGTTACCTATCTTGTAACATGGAAAATATGGCTCATGGGATGTTCCTTCAGTAATTCAAACCTATGAGGATATTTATCCTATGACTAATATGTAAATATGGAGGAATAAGGTAGGTTTTCTTTGTTGAATTCTTGATTGAGTCCTTTTTGGTAAGTAACCTTGTGAGTTCTTGCTATTTACTAGGTGAGGAAGGAATGAAGGTATATATATATATCCTTTTTTTAAATATCTTGCATTAAATCACTTAGGATAACTTTAGGATACATTTCATTTGAAAATTAGATGAATTTTAGGCACTAGACAGTTGGAAAAGGGACAAATGCGCTAATATAGGCATTGGCTAAGACACAATTTTATGAGAAGCTATAAAATAGGTAAAAATCTAAAACTGGTAGAGAAGGATAATGATCAGGACTATAGAATTTTTCATAGTATAAAAATCTTGGTCATCAAAATAATAGTGGTCAACTAAGAGATAAGCAATTTGGTACAAATAGATAGTGAATTGGAGCCTTTCAATAATGAGAAGGTCTTAGAACAGAAGGGTACAACCATTATAAGTATTTTTTAAATGTACAAGACTAATGTGATATACAATTCAAATTTAGTTTCTACACCACTCAATGTAGACTTGTCTATTTATATATAGACTATTTATTTATATACTCGAGCACTCATAGGGTTATTCCTATGCATTTTAGATGACTTTACAATTCCTATAGACCTACATTCATTTAAAACAAGATAAGTACATTCATCTTTAGTGATTTATAGAAATATTAAATTACTATCTATATATTTTTAATCATATTTGTGAGATTATTATAGATATTTCATAATTTTATTTATTCAACAACTATATCCTATTAAAGTCACATTGATACAAAAATAGATAAAACAAATACTTGGGTGTAGTTACAGTCAGTGCTTCATTTTTAAGAATCTGCTTCAAAATATTTATTGATTTATTTTGTAATGCATGGATATGTATCCTATCATTATTTTTCATCATCGCCACCTAATGCACCTTGAAATATGTAACCACTTTCATGTTCATTAGTCAAATTTGGTTCATTTTCCACCATCACCTCCACTAGAAAATTTAGATTAAAGTTGGTTAACGCTTCATGCATAAAAGGTGATATGGGATCAATAGTCATAACATTCATAAGAGGTACAACTACTTTACCAAAATCTAAATTACATGTACCAAACTAATATTAAAACTTCAAAACCAATCTTATTTACTATTTTCATGGTATTCACTATGTCCACAAGTGTCTTATTGAGTTGACACATGGTGTTTGTATTGTTTTTTATACATATAAAACTTTAATTTTTAGTTTTTTAATTATGTATGAAATAATTTTATTTATTAAACTTCAATTGTTAATGATAATCCGTTCTATGTAAATGTTCTATTAAGCTTACAACATCACTATCAACCTTTCAAATTTATGTTATATCATCTATACATGTTACCTAAAAAGTCTCGATACATCCTCTAATCTTTTACAATTAATTATTTTGTCGTGTTTATTTTAATGAAAATGGACTAAATTTTAGAGTTTTATTTATTTATTTTAGATATTAATGTACACTATTTAGTTCTTATTTTTATTTCCTTTAGTATCTCTCTCTCTCTCTCTCTCTCTCTCTCTCTCTCTCTCTCTCTCTCTCTCTCTCTCTCTCTCTCTCTCTCTCTCTCTCTCTCTCTCTCTCTCTCTCTCTCTCTCTCTCTCTCTCATACATACATACATACATACATACATACATACATACATACATACATACATACATACATATATATATATATATATATATATATATATATATATATATATATATATATATATATATATATATACATATACATACATACATACATACATATATATATATATAGTATTTTTGTATACCTATACTTGATTGGCATGTATATTGCACTTTGGCTCGCATTCTTTACACCCATATATTTTTTTTGAGATCCCACTTGTTAGATACCCCTTTATTATTTGTCTTTTCACATTATCATTCATTATCTTTTTTCAGTTATCCTAGAATTATCTATGTTTTCATTTCTCCTAGACCACAAACACTTAGTTTTCTTCCAATGATGAATAAGTGAGTTTAATTTTTTTGTTCAGATGAAAACTATTTAAAGAGAATTATGGATTGAAGCCCCATTATATGGTACTCTTAAGTTAGATCCCATTTGTGATGAACTCTAACCAAAGAGTAAAATGTCCAAGTGTAATTTTAGTTTAGGATGTGGCTATTTGGGCATTGTCACAATCATCACTCCATTTTCTATGGTAGTGTTCAACTTGTCTACCTTCACACACCTAACTTGGGGTTGAGGAAAGAACCCAATTCAATATATTCATGATCTCATAAGCAACCTTGTGTAATATAAATAAATAATTTACATAAAATTAATAAGATAAAATATATGCACATTACTCTCTAAAGTAAGGATAACCCTGAATTATTGTCACATGCCTTACCATATAATAAATACTTTGACATTAAAAAATAATGGGCCCAATTTTTCTAAATAGAATTTTCTACATAATTAAAGCTTTACTTCTCTATTTCATACCATTTTTTATAATGTTTTATTTTTTAATGTGTGGATATTTATTGACTTATACCTATAACTATATTTAGTACAAAAATACCTTACAATTTCTCTGCATCACCATCACCCAACTCACCTTGGAATCTATGACCATTTTTATGTTTAGATCATTTTCAACTGTTATTTACACCTCAGATATCATATTAATATTTTGTAATGCTTTGTGCATAGAAGATGATATGAGTTTAGTAGTCATTGGTTTTTAGTGAGGTACAAATCCTTTTCCATAGAAAAAAATTACATGTCTTTTGGCATAACTTTTCACCTTTGGGGAAATTATAGTAACAATAGTATATAAAATGTAATATAACTCTTGAACATAGTGTTTCATCATTTTCCCCTAATATTTAAATATTTATTAAACTTCATTTTTCATAGCAAGTGAATGAAAATATAGGGGATTGATTACACTCTTGATACTATAATGAAGGTCATGGTGTGTCTATCAGTGTTTCTAACATCAAACTTTTCTTTGTGTAATGTCATGCTTTATGATTTTATGTATTGTTAGCACACAAGCCATATTTAGGGGCACTTGTTGATAGATGGTCTATGTAAGTAGACATATTGGAAATTATGTGGGGTTTTTGATATCCCATATGGAACCAAATTATTTATTATTAGAGTCAATAACCACATATATTATTAAATTAGGGGGTATTGGGTGTGTATTGTAGACAATGAAAATAATTTTCCTGAGAACTCCTTTAACTAATCCTGCTTTCTCCCACAATTTGGATGTCAATAGAAAAATTCCATTACACAATATTTTGGTGAGCCTATTTTCCTACTTTATTTTTCTATTTTTACTACAATTATAGTTTTAGTGATTTGGGCACAATTTTTTTATATAATGTTTTTAAATTGTTGGTTTCATTTTATGGTTGTGTTGAGTTTTCCAAGATTTTTTGTCCTTTAAAAGAAAATAAGGAGTTTTTTTTGGATATGAAGAGGTTAAATTCCTCTTTCATGGGCTGTACATTTATAATTTTGGATAATAAGTTCATTAAGATGACCTGATATTGATTGCAACTTTATTGACAAAAAAAATTGTCCAATGTTATAATTATGATAATTTTTTCCCATAATGAATGTTTAAATGACTTGGTTGCATACATTTGTATGTTATTAATTGGGGGTTGTTGGCCTTGGTCACCAACAAGTATAATAAATAAACCTCCAAAATATTTTTTGTTGAATTTAGGAATGCTTCACAAAATGTGGGTTATTTATGTGGGTTATTTTCGGTCCTATGAAAATAATCTCGTTAGTGATAATGTACTAAATATGATTTATATTATATTATAAAATTACCATTTCTTGTCCTTATAGGGGATTCATTATTCTATATAAATTTAAAAATTTGAATGTATGGTTGATGCATTTATGTAGAATTTTGTAACACCTATTTGAGTGAGGAGTAATAAGTGATATTTACTTGTGTCTATGAAGGCATGGAGTGCACATGTAATAATGATAATTAAGTATGAATTCTAAATGCATATTTTTTATTTAAAAATAATCTTTATTTCTATATATTTTCCATTTTGTATAGTGTGGTTAAAAAAAACTGGATATGTTATTCAAAAAATAGTGCATCTAGGAAAGGTGCATTGAGTAGTCATCTTTAAGCATTTTATTATATATGTGGTTCAAATAAACCAACACAATGTATTCACTAAATTTATAATGTCACAATTACATTCCAACCAACCACATCCATGATTTCAAATTTGATGAGGTTCAAGCAAAGTTAAGTTCACAAAAATTGCAATAAAAATTGCATCTCTTCCTTTAGGAAGCTCCTTAGAAAATAAAATTAATAATGGAGGGGATAACATAGTGATACATACAACTTAATCTTGATGTAATTTATAAATTACATGGAATAATTAATACCAATTCCATTTTCCCCACATAACTCATTCTATTTATATGGCAAAAAGACACAGTGCTTGTTAGTTAGGCATAACCATCAACAATTGAACTACTGAGAGCCTTTACAAAGATAAATAAAACTAAAATACAAACATTAGCCACATAAAAACATTAAATAATATCATATAATTAATAATATGTTGATAACAACAATGAAGTTCTACATGGGGCAACCTACTCAAGACAATTTATACGCTTCCAATATTACATCTCTCTACATTATACATCAATGATTTCATATCTTATCGTACACATGGTGATTCTAATATATTTATTTTAAGATTAAAAATTCATATATTTATCTCAAATATCAAATATTTTATATATCATACTCATCATATTTAGATACATGCTTCTTGGGCATGTGCATCACTACATCAAAAGATTGATAACATAGATTTTATACATTTTTATTCCTAAAGAGGATATATGCAAACCATTTATATTCATATAGAGGATGTATTTAGATTAATTTAGATACTATCATAAGGGTATTTACTTATGATATCATTTAGTTATATTCATGGTAATTCTATTGTTTTTAATCAACCAATCAACCCTTTTTGATGGATTAGGCATATTTTTACACCATGACAAGAACTTGATGACTATTAGATTGTATGAGATGGAGTGGAACTTATTAGATTCATATTATACTCTTAAAAATTCACTTAATTTTTTCTATTTTGCACTTATTGTAACATGTAAACACAACTCGACGAATTTATGATTTATTACAAATTTTTAAGCATGTAAGATTGTGGCTTAAAATAAAATACAAGGGAAATGTTATAAGCACTTCCTATATGTTTTTTTTGAAAAATATCAAAGTCTTATAATCAATAAATGAAGAGTAAAATCCTAAAAAATGGTACTATACAAATATCTTTCATGCAATGACACTTATATTTTATTTGAGAAAAAAAATAGGTTACTTATCTAAATATTTCCTCGTTTGGAAAGACATCATAGATGTATCACTCTAGATTATAACTGAGGGGGTGATTTATGGAAATATCTATGTTTGCATTTAGTAATCTTGCTTTTAGTCATAAGTATTACCCTAATTTTATTATCAATTTTTATAAATTTAATAATTATGAATGTTTAGAAATATATACATGCACTGATTGTAAATAACCAGATTTGGTACAAGCCTTGTTTCATAATAATTTTAAGGCAACTTCATAATAATTTTAAGTCAAATTTACATGTATATATCTCAAAAAAATATATAAGTACTTAGTGGCACAATTCTCTTGACATTTTGATTGTCTTAATAATTCTATTTGGTTATGTTATACTCTTATCCTATCGTGACCAACTTTACATGACATATTATAAATATCTCAAGCCCTCCCTGTCACCTTGGAGTCTTTTTAAATTGTAGGTCAATTCCACTATTTCTATTTAGTCTCGACTATCGGTACTAACCAAAGTAGTGGAACTAACCTAGCTCCCCTTTAAACTTATTTTGGGCACATTTCACTTTGTGAACATTTTTTGAGTGTGTTTCAATTTTTTTGTCAGCTTTGCATGCTACTAAGTCCTTAATTCAAAGTATGAAACTCATATATATAAAAATCTATTGTTATGTATTTTGGGACAAGCACATTACATTCTCAAAATCTAGTCAAGATTACATAATGTACCTACGTAATTTCTAGAGTTAAATCTAAGGTTTACAAGGGTCAATTCATAAATACATGTTTGTACCAAGGGAAAGATAGGAGAAAGAGTATATAGGCTTGAATACACAATTACACGCATACACATTCAAAAATAAATATATTTTATTTTAATCCCTCCTCTGAGTATTGGAAATGTAATGTCACACTTGGTCTATCAACAAGAATTGACCAAGGTCAGTCCAACTCAACCCTTTTTCCCAACACCTCCCAATTTGATATCAAATTGCTTATGTAAAACTATAATTTGGACATACAAGTACACCCACAAGATTATGGAAGTCAATAAAAAATAAATAAATATTGCAAACATAGTCACATCAGCCTAGAAGAAAACATTTACTTGTTATGTGCAGGGTCAATTCCAACCATTGCATGTCATTATCAAATATTAATATTGACCTCATTTGTCAAAACCAACCAAAAGTAAATAGGTGGGATTAGATCACATAAATAATACATGCATAGCCCTGAGATGTAGAAATCAGATAATCAAACTTTAGATCTATGCATAAACAAGCTAAGAGGATTCCTAATCCTTGTTATATATTCAATACTATATTTATCTTGTATATTTACATATATTGTGCAATTCATAATTAAGTAATTATTCTAATAATTTATATCCTAATAGGGTTTAATTAATCAAAATTAGGGTAAAAAATATTGGTGAACTCTATGTGATACTTATATAATAACCTTACAAAAAATGGGAGAGTGTGATGGGTTTAGATAACCCCAATCATACTTGTTTGATGATTAACCATTGCCTATATATCTGATACTTTAAGGAGGAAAATCAGGCCACACATAATTCTCTCTCCTAGTGTGATTTTAAATTTATGATCCTTTTCTATAGTATGCATCTAATGATGCATCTTTGATACTTCAAAATGCTTGATTTGACTTGGATTTAGAGTGCTTCAGACTTGGATTTTATTTTAATATGGTGATAGATTCATAATTTGGGAAGAATGGGGTATATTTTCTCAATGTGTAATAATGTATAGATGTGTTCTAGATAAGTTCCAAATCCCTTTTGAATGAGACCTCGATTTATTGATATATGAGTCCAATTAGGTAATATCTCACACCACCAACACACTAGACAAATGGACCAACCCTAAGGAGAGTATTGATTTTTAAAAATAGTCATTTTTTGGAGTGGGTCAATGTTGACTAAATTAGTTAGTATTGAATAGGAATAATGATAGATCTTGGGAAAATTGACCTATATATAAGATGACTGAACTAAGAGTCTGGAGATTTTTTTGAAGGATATTTAGAAGGTTTGAAATAGATAGCAAGGGTTTTGTAGGTATATGATAGAAAACAAAAGGGTTGAATTATAAGATATCATACATGTGTGATATAATATTAGATTATGACTTTGTTTGAGTGCTCAAGTTATATGTGGTAAATATGTGTCAAGTTGTCACTATGAACTATCAAATACCTAATTTAGTATCTAAAAATTCCCCCTTTTATTATAGTAATGTAATTATTTTTGTAAAAGTATAAAATATACATGAGTGTTTCCAACACACTTTATCTTTGGTATGAAGCTCCAATTTTTTAGGTCACTCAATAACACAACCTATAATAATGTGCAGTTTATGTCTATATAATTAATATTTAATTTGAAACTCATTTTATGAAATTTTGAAAGAAAAAGGGTTAGATTACACCTATGTGTTGGTGAAAACCATTTTTCCCTTAAAACTTATTGGAGATGATGATTCCTTATTGAATAATTATATAAACTTGTGCTTCCTTTTTTAACAACATAGAGAGTTGGGGTGATTATGGCCCAAATTTATGTAATTATTCTGGCTCTTGGGTTGGGAAGGCAACATGCACCAACCCTCATGAATGTGGGGATAATTACACAATATACTAACCCAAATAAATAAGTACGAAAAAAATAACCATCAGGCTCGGTTCACTCAAAGAAAGTGAATCAACCACTACATATGGCTTATAGATTAAATTTTATAGTTTTTCTCAAATTCACTCGATGTAAAAAAATACACGATTAGAAGAAAAAATATATAACCTTGGAAGGATGAAACCCTAAGGAAAACCTAGGGTTTTTCACTATTTGATAGGTTTATTGGTTCACCAATATGTTTTACCCTAATTTGTATTTATGTGGATCCCTTAATCTAATTAAGATAGAACTTTGTAACGTAATTTAGATATTAAAATATGGCATTCAAGCAAACATCTAAATGTAAAATATTGAGATTGATCCTTTTAATTTAACAAATGGTATATGTTAATTATAGTAAGTACTACTAAGGGATGAATACTTAGTTTTTATAGCTGAATACCTAATTATGACTGTATTCTAGAAGAGAAAATCAGCATAAAGCAAGCATGTGGTTCATTTATTTTGGACTGATTATTTTTTTGCACATGGTCGAATTTATCAATTTGGGTTAATATCATGGGTTGATAGTTATAAGAAAAGTAAGGAATAATGATTAAATAGTTACCTATGCATATCTTTGTTTCCTCTATATTCTTAACTTGAACCCTAATGAAGTGCACAACTTTAGAAATCAATTTCCTTTACCTTGAAACCTTAGGTGTGCTTGTGAGGACTAGAAACCTAAAAAAACCAAAAAAGTGTAATTGGTTGAGCTGATGCCAATCACCACCATTTTATAATTGACCACTCACTATGTATCAGATGCTTTGAAGAGGTAAATCATGTCACACATACATCTTTCACTTAGTGTGATTTTGTAATTATGTTCCTTTAATATATGTATGCAATTAATTATTCAACTTTGATACTTGATAATGTTTATTTTAACTTGGATTTAGATTTATTTATACTTGGATTATGACCTCTCCTAGTTATAGATTTAAAATTTAGGAATAATAGGAAATATTTTCTCAATGTGCAATAGTGTATACATGTGTTCAAGATAAATGCCAAGTCTCTTTTGAATGAAACCTTGATTTGTTCAGATATAAGTCCAATTGGATAATATCTCACACCACCAAAATGCTATGAAAATTGTTCAACCCTAAGGAGAGTGTTGATTTTATAAAATTGTTGTTACTAAGAGAGGGTTGGTACTAACCAAATTATTTCAGTATCTACTAGCTATACTGATTGAATCTAGCAAAATTGAACTATGTATAGTAAAACTAAACTAAGATTTTGGAGTTACCTTTGTAAGATATTTAGAATTTTTTCAATAGATAATGAGGCTCTTATAGGTATATAATGTAATGTTTGACTCATAAAATAACATACAAGTGTGAGGAATAGTGGATTAGATGTTTTTTGAGTGCTTAAGTCATGTATAGTAAATGTGTGTCAAACTTGTAATTGTCAACTACTAAAGCCCATATTTTAGCATCTACAAATGCTCCCATTTTATTATAATAATGGAATTGATAGAGTAAAATGATAAAATACACTTGAGTGTATACAATACACTTTATATTTGGTATGAAACTCCAATTATCTGGGTCATTTAATAACAAAACCTACAATCATATGTAGTTAATGTCTATAGATTGACTATTTAAATCTAAAACTTAAATTTTGAAATAATAAGGTTAGAGTACACTTGTGTGTTTTTAAAAACCATTTTTCCCTTATAACTTGTTGGATATGATGTTTTTTGTTGAATTATTGGAGAAACTTGTGCTTCCTTGCTAAAGCACATGGAGAGTTGGGGTGATTGTGTCCCAAAATTCTAGAATTAATTAGGCTCTTGGGTTGATAAGGAAATATGTCCAAACCCTTTTGAATGTGGGGATAAGTATGAAATTTAAAAACCCAAATAAATACCTAGTTAAAAAGAGAACCATCAAGCTATGTTCATGTAAAGAAAGTGAATAAATCACTACACATGGATTATAGATTCAATTATATATTTTCACTCAAGTTTGATCTATGTCAAAAAAAAAATGCATGATTAGAATAAAAAATATGAAACCTTGGAAGGATTAAACCCTAGGAAAAACCTTGGGTTTTTCACTAATCAATTTTTTTATGGGTTCATGAAAATGTTTTACCCTAATTTGGACTAAGGTGAATTTATTAATCTAATTAATATTGAAATTTGTAATGCAATTCAAATATTAAGATATGGAATTCAAGCATACATTTGAATGTAAAATATTGAGATTGATCTTTATAATTTGACAAATGGAATATGTTAAATATAGTAAGTATTACCAAGGGATAAATACTTAAATTTTCTTGTTGACTGCTTGATTGTGATTGTATTCTAGAAGTGAAAATTAGGAAAATGTATGCCCATGGTTTGTTTGGTTCTATAAATGATTCCTTATATGCACAAGATCATTTCCACCAATATGAGTTAGTATCATCAGTCGATATTAACTTGTTGGTTAGTACTGACCTTTATAGAAGTAAAAAAAATGAATGCATGATCACCTATGCCTACCTATGTTTACTTTTTATTTGTGATTTTTAACTTTAATGATGCAAGTAACTCTATAAATGAACCTACTTTTCATTAAAACCATAGATGTTCTTGTGAGAGATAAAAACCTACATAAACTGATAAAGTGTAATGGATTGAGCTAACCCCAATCACCCCCATTTGATGATTGACCATTGCCTATGTATATGATACTCTGATGAGATAAATCAAGCCACATATATTTCTCCCAATTAGTCTGATTTTGTAATTATGATCCATTACTATATGTATGCAATTAATGATTTGGCTTTGATCCTTGACATTGTTTGCTTTGACTTAGATTTTAAGTGGTTCAGATTTGGCTTATGACTACTCCTAATGATAAATTTGAAATTTGGGAAGAATAGAGCATATTTTTTAAATATGATATAGAGTATAGATGTGTTCTTGATAAGTTCCAAGTCCATTTTGAATGAGACCTTAATTTTTATATATGAATCCAATGGGTTATTTATCATGCACTGACATGCTAGGCAAATGGGTTGACCCTAAAGAGAGGTTTGATTTTATAAAATATTTGTTTATAGGAGTAAGTGTTGGAATACTCTAATATCTCTAAAATTCATAGATTACAAGAAATGTTAGGAGTATGTGAGAGCAATATGCATGGCAAATTTGAGCTTCATTAAATAATTATCCAAAAATTACAAAAGAGGTACATCATATAGTGAGATATTAGGTAACTAGAAAGTGGAAAAAAGGAGAAAACCCATAGGAAAAAAATCCTCTCCAAAAAGAAATCAAGGTGATAAATAGTGTATTCTCTAAGGATGCCAGGCATAACCAAAAATCCATCCATAAGTGAGATCAATAAATCACATAGAGAGGAGATCTACGAAGTCCCCATAGAAGTTGAAACTACATATAGTAGAGCTCACAGAATGATGAATGTCACTGACAAGATCCTTTGCCTAAAGACTGAAGAAGCTCCATCTGCATCGAACAATGTTTTTTCTCTTTGATAAAATAACACAAATGTTTTACTAGAATTTTTCCCATTCTATAATGGAAAATGAAAGAGAAACTAGTATAAATAACTCTGAGTAGGGTCCAAAATAAAAATATGGCATAGATCTAGAAATATCATGCACAAGAACTAAATGTAATGAAATTAAATTGAACCTCTCAAAAGTAGGTGCAATGAAGAGTGGATCACCCTCAAATAGTGAATAGGTACACCAAGTGCCTAATGGATCTTTAACCAAGGATTGATTCTTATAGAAGGAACTATGTTCCTCATTAATAGTAAGAGGGCCAAATACTCTATGCAATGATGGTGCAATAGAAGCATAGGAAAAAATAGACTACAAAATGCCATGTACCTAAGGAATAAAATGCCTAATGTTTGATTAGTGTTGGATCAATATACCTACACTTTGTAGTGTCAAAAGTGGACCAAAGGTAGGTGGATCAGTAACAAACTCCTCAACATATGAAATGTGATAAGGAGATGACAAAGGTGTGTCCCTATCAAAAGATTCATCTATGTTATAATAAGATTCATCACTATAAAAGTATGCCTAGGATCAAAAATGTCATCATGTTCAGGTGAGTCCAATGGCATGGAGAATTCATTGATAGAATGTTCATGTGAAGTGGAGAGCACAGATAAATAACATGTTATCAACAAAATTTTCACCCTTGAGGAGGTTGTTCAAGCCTCCTAACTTAAGTGATAACATGTAGACACCTCTAAGTTATGGGTGGCCTGATAATGAGGTAAATCTCTAGATAGGGTTAGCTCCCTTGATTCTATCACCTTAAAACTATTACAAGACCTATTTCTTGCAAAATAAAAGGGTAAGAGAACTAAAATTAACCTAACTAAAGAGGTGATGCACCAAAATAATTGATCACTACCAACCAAATGCATGTGTTCATGTAGACCATGAGACTAATCTAAACATACACTACTCCCAATCTGAATCTCTTACATCAACATTTCAATGTGGAGGTTGTGATAAATGCTCAGGCTAGGAGGATAAATCAAGAGGTCTAAAATGACACTAATTAATAGGTAAACACACACAACCTTTACACTTCACATGACCTGAAATAAAATATTTCAAACTAAATATAGGTGAAATAATATGACAACATGTAAGGGAAGACTAAGCAAATCACTTAACAAGATCAACTATCCATACATACACACTAAGTATAGTCATAGAAGGAGGTAAAACCAATAATATTATTGATAAAATACATACAAATGAATATGGATTCATCATACTTAGGTGAAGGATCCATTACAATCCATTAAAAGATGTATATATAGGAGAAAGTGAGAGAGAGATAGAAGGAGGCATAGGCATAACTCCAATGACAAGTGTCCCCTTATGAGGAAGTAGGTTACAATAGGAAATCATATAAGTAGACATGTCTATGAATACTCTTTAACATGTGTCATCTTGGTCTAATCATGATCTTTTAAGGGTTAGCGTAGGAGAGACTCTTCAAGTCCCTAAATGACTCATCAACCTTATTTGAAACTACCCTCTTCCTTATCTAGAAGTGATAAATGGAATTCTTGATCATCAAAGTCACGTTAAACTTCCTTTTTCATTTCTCTTTGACACCTTTCATATGTTTGAGAGTTATCCATACTAATGTTGCATTGGTAATCATGTTTTATTAGGTGTCTTAAAACCCATTAATCTCATTGTAATGAAATTACTTATATGTTACACAAAATGATTTTATATTGCACAAAATAAGCAAATATGATAGATCACACAGCAATAATTGATAGCAGAATAGAATATTGGATAATATATCAAAGCCACTTTGAGGAGGAAACCTCCACATCAATGCACTAATAGAAAAATACTTAACATAATGAATAAATACTAACCACTACCTCTTTTATATAGTCTACTTATCAAAGGTTATTCCATATGTTGACTGTTCTATAACAAGTAAATAAAAGAGGTATGTAAGCCATAATTCAGCCACACATATCCCTAAACACACCAATAGTTAAGGAATTAACTATCCTCTCCCCTTCAAAACAACATTGTCCTCAATGTTATGGAAACTCATGGATGCTACTGTACAAATGCTTCATCCTCCCAAGTGGCATCTTCACATGGTAGATTCTTCCATTTTATTAGGTACTTTGTAATTGCTCTATAATATAGCTACTTAGTGCACCTTTGAAGGATTACCTCATGATCAAGAAAAACTCTACCTTCCTCATCCAATTCTGATAATTCTATTTGAATGACAACTTTGTGTTCAATGACTTTCTTCAGGTATTATACATGAAATATTGGATGTATGTGAGTGGATGAAGGAAACTCTAACTTTTAGGCCACACTACCAATTTTTTTCAAGATCTGATAAGGCCCATAATACTTAAGGGATAGCTTGTTATCCTTTTTTGTTGATTCAATGAAATCTACTTGTATGGTTGTAAGTGAACAAAGACCCAATCACTAATGTCAAAATGCCTCTCACTTTTGTGTTGATCTACCTATTTCTTTATATGATTCTAGGCCATAACTAAATTTTCATGCAAATTTGCAAGGACCTCTTGTTGATGGTGAATATGTTCTTCAACTACATGAACCTTAGGATGGACCTTCAAGGTTAAAGTGATGGGTGGAGGGTGGTATCCATATAGTACCATAAAAGTAGACATTTTAGAAGAACTATGAATAGAATTATTATACCACCATGTAGCAAGTGACAACCAATGAACCCATTTATCCTATTTATCATAAACAAAACAATGGAGATAGACTTCCAAACATTTTTTGACTACCTCAGTTTGTCCATCAGATTGAGGATGATAGGATGAACTATAGCCAATTGGGTGCCCAAACATGTCAATAACTTAGTCCAAAAATTACTATTAAAAATGGGATCTATATCACTGACAATGATCTTAGGGGTCCCATGTAGTTTTTGAACTATATTGAAAAAAGTAGCAACTAATGTACTAGTAACAAATGGCTAGGATAAAGAACAAAAATGAGCTACTATACTGTACTGAGATGATCTACAATAACCATGATAACATTTTGACCATTAGATCTTGGTAACCCTTTAATGAAATCCATAGATACCTCTTCTCAATGCTGGATAGAGATGGATAAAGGTTGTAAAAGACCTAAGGTTTTGATGGTTTTTCCTTTGTTTTGTTGACATATCATACATCAGCCACATATTTCTGGACATCCCCCTTGAGACCTTCCAAAAAAAAATTTGCTTGGTTTTATGATAGGTTTTCAAAAATCCTAAATGACCCCCAATTGGAGTTGCATGAAGTTTTTGAAGGATTTTTATTTAATAAGAGAATTCTTACATAGGTACAATCTATATTTATACCATAATGTATTACCCTTCAATTTGAATTTTTCAAATCCACCTAAACCTTGCTAAAGATTTTGAATCAAATCATGGGCAGCACTATCATGTCCCCATTCTGATCATGCTTCATCTAGCCAATCTACCTGTAAAATGGTGATTACACATAGCAATGCCTCAACTGATTCATATTTTCTAGATAGTGCATTTGCCACCACATTGTCTTTACCTTTTTGTAGACTATTTCAAAATCATAGCCTAACATCTTAGTTACCTATTTTTGTTGTTCTTCAGATGACAACCTTTGTTCTAATAAATATTTGAGACTATCATGATTAGTCTTTACCTGCAAGTGATGACCCATCAAATAAGGTCTCCATTGTTTGACTACATGTAAAATGGCCATCATTTCCTTATCATAGATGGGCTTGTGTTGATTTTTACCATTTAGCTAAAAACTTTCAAATGCAAGTGGTCTACCTTCTTGCATGAGTACAACACCCATACCATACCCAAATGCATCACATTCAACCACAAAAGTCTTAGAAAAATTAAGAGTGGCCAATATTGGAGTAGTGCACATATCCAATTTCAATTGTTCAAATGCCTAGGTAGCTACATCAGTCGACTGAAAGGATTATTTATTTAACAAAGAGGTGAGTGGGGCTGCAATACTACCATAATGTTTGACAAACCTGTGATAGTAACCAGTAAGCCCCAAAAATCCTCATAGTTGTTTGAGTGTCTTAGGAATTGGCCAGTCCACCATTGCTTGGATTATTTTAGGACCCACTTTCACTCCTTCATAAGACACTAGATGACCCAAATATTCAACCTCACCAGCCCTAAAAGTACATTTGAAAGGTTTGGAATACAATTGATTTTGCTCCAAAATGGAGAATACCTATTTCACATGTTGTAAATGGTCTTCCCAATTTTTACTGTAAATGAGGACATCATCAAAGAATACCATAACACATTTCCTCAAAAGTGGCTTAAAAATAGTATTCATCAAAATCTAAAAAGTATATGGTGCATTTGTTAGACCAAAAGACATAACCAAAAACTCATCATGGATCTAGATTTGATGATACCCAAAATGCAGATCTAACTTGGTAAAATAAAGAGCACCATTTAATTCATCTAGCAAATCATCAATGATAGGAATAGGAAACTTATCTTTGATAGTGTACTTATTGAGTTATCTATAGTCAGGGCACATCTTCTAGGTGTCATCTTTCTTTCTCACTATGATAACTGGTGAAGAATATTTGCTTTGGTTATGGCGAATGATTCTTGCATCCAACATCTCATGTACCATCTTTTCAATTTCACTTTTTTGGGCATAGGGATACCTATATGGCCCGAGGTTGGGTGGTGTACTACCAAGAATAAGTGTGATAACATGATCATGTGTGTGGCTAGGTGGAAATCCTTTTGGCATGTCTCCAAAAATAATAGAATGAGCATCAATTATTTTTTATAGATCAAGAGGTGGAGATGGCTGAGTTGGTTATACTTCCATGGAAAACAAGCGAGCTACAAATCCCTCATCACCCTTATGAAGAATATTTATCATTTTATTGGAGCTAACAAGTTGTGTAAATTTATCCTTTTATCCCCTTAGCTCAAATGTCCTTTCTTCATAATAAAAATGCATGAATAATTCTTGAAAAATCATCTCAATAGTGGCCAAAGTGGTGAGCCACTAGACTCCTAGAACATTATCAACTCTACCCATGGGAATAGCATAGGAGAATATAATAATTAGTCTCCCATGCCAACTTAATACTATGACATTTTTTTGAATAGCTACTAGTACCACCATCTATAATCATAACCTAAAATTCTGGAGCTATATAAATGAAATAGTTCAAACAAGCAACCAACTTACTATGGATGAAGTTGTGTGTGCTCCCAGAATCAATCAAGATAGTGACCTTTTGTTTCTTAAGTAAGCCCATCACCTTAAGAGTTTAGGGAGTACTAATACTTGAAAGGGCATGACATGAAATAGTAGGTTGAGAGTCTTCAGATTCCTTCTTAGGAACTTTTGCATCCTCATCATGTACTTCTTCATCATCATTGGCACCTTCAATGTAAAACAACTTCTTTCTATCATAATGATGGTCTTTGTTCCATTTTTTGTCACAACCAAAACACAATCCTTTGGCTTTCTTCTCCTCAATTTGTCATTGTGTTAATCTAGTGGGTTGCAGAAATGATGGTGCTGGAAAGTTGTGATCATGACCAGTAGTGAATTTTTTCCTTTTGACCATCTCTTTTTATTCTATCATGCATGCCTTAGGGATAGATTTTGATATAGATGTTGGGTTAAAGATTCAAACCTTGAATTAGATGCTATATTTGAGGCCACCCAAAAATAGATCAGTCAAATTTTCCTTAGTGATATCTTCCACTTGTAAAGAGAGATTTTGAAATTGATGAATATAATCCTTCATAGTTCTTGTTTTCCATAGCTTGGCTAATTGGCTAAAATAGTTCTCAAAGACATTATTCTGATAATGAGCTAACAAATCCTCAGTGAAAATAGACCATGTAATAGGATCACCATTCTTTTTATTTTAAGCACATAACCAGTGATACTAAATGAATTGCTTAGGTTCCAGATATAGGGATGCCACTATCACCCTCTAAAAACTAGGGGTTTGATGTAGCTCAAATAAATTTTTAATTTGGGTAATCCAAGTGAGAGGATCCTTACCATCAAACTTACGCATGTCCACTTTTGGCAACATCAGTTTCATACCAATATGGGAGTTGTTGATAGGATGATTTGAATGCTAAAGTGGAGGGTTGTTGGGATAAAATTGAGATGTAAGGGAAGCCAATTATGTAGTGATATGTTGTAATTCATTATGAACCCCATTAATCTCTCTGTGCATCCCTAAAACATCAAATTGGACTGCAACAAAGTCATCATGGCTCACCAAGTTCTTTATGTCAACTTGAAGCTAAAAAATTGTTGAATCTAAAGTTTCAAATTCCATGTCATCAACAAAAGGAGTCTTAGGAGTTTCTTTCCCCCATTTTCTTCCTCAAATACCTGCACCTGCCATATAAAAACCCTAGGAGGGTTTTGACCCCAAAAAAAGTGTACCAATAAATGGTAACATTGAGATCACCTTGTCAAGGCAAATCCAATGACTACCTTTGCACACTAGGGTAAAAATTTTGGTACCAAAAAAGAGTACTAATATAATATACCATTGCGATCATCTCATCGAGATGAATCTAATGACTACAATTGTGTAAGTGAAAATTTTTTTCCCAAACTTTTTTTTTTTAAAAGCATTTCGAGCAATACTATGCTAAAAAAAGAATTAATTCTTCCTAGATTTCAAGTTATGTTTTTTTTATCTCACCACTCCCAGAAGCCACACCTCACCAAATCTAAAAAAAAAGTTGCAGGAAATTTACCCAAATCAAAGATCTAATACTACTTGTAATGAAATTACTTAGATGTTCACACAGAATGATTTTATATTGCACAAAATAAGCAAATATGAAAGATCACATAGAAATAATTAATATTAAAATAGAATAATAGATGATATAACAAAGCCACTTCAAGGGAGAAACCTCCACATCAATGCACTACTAGCAGAATACTTAACATAATAAATAAAGACTAACCACTACCTCTTATATATAGTCTACTTAGCCAAGGTTATTCTATAGGCCAACCTATCTAAGAACATAGAGAAATGTAACAAGTAAATAAAAGAGGTATGTAAGCCACAAGTCGGCCACACATATCCCTAGACACACCAATGGTTAAGGGCATAACACTCATTACACCTCTCTCACAAGGTTTTTTCAATGATATACTAGGATATCATGCTCAAGACTACTTATAGTCACCTGAATGGACTTGTTCATGATATAATCAAGATCCAAAGATCATCAACCAGTGCTCTTAGTGATGTTATAAAGGCTATCAAGCTCTCCATAATCCTCCATAGGTCTCCAATTAGGCTTTTTAGGCAAGATAGTTATATAGTCACCTTTTTGGCCCAAATTAGTGACTTGAATAGATCATGTATCATCTTTAGATATCTATAAATGGGCATAGAATTCCATATAACTTCTAACTAGGCTTATAAAT
Organism: Torreya grandis; assembly: GCA_037957365.1. NCBI lineage: Eukaryota > Viridiplantae > Streptophyta > Pinopsida > Cupressales > Taxaceae > Torreya > Torreya grandis. The sequence goes on from JARHVA010001255.1 coordinate 1,937,390, forward strand.
CCTTTTTACTTGATTTAGGGCTTATCACCACTTTGCACACTCACAAATAGTCCTACAACTATGCCTTTTAGGTCATTTACATACAATTCATCCTTGGCATGTGCTATAAATCTATGTCATAAAAGGCCCAAGACAGGCATATAGTCTATTTAATCAATTATAATATCAATCCAGCCCATTTGAGGCACTTATATGATCCATTTCTCCCATTGGGTCATTTGAGGGTTTAACGACGGTTTTAGGTAGCCTAGTTTCTTAATTATTATTCATAACGTATAAGGCCTCAATGCCTGAACTAATGCCAATAATTATGAGTAAAAAAACCCATTCACACTCCATAATGAGTTAATAACACCATTCATCTTCTCAGGTAAGTTCTTACATGCCAAAAGTGCCTCTCATGTGATTAGGTCTGCAACTATGGACTCAAGAGAGAAACTTGCATGGGAATGCACCAATTTTTTTGGTTTGAATTTGAAACATTTACTTGGGGTTTGTGCCATTAATTTTTATATATCCCCATACCAAAATTAATGAATTACCATTTCAATCTACTTGAAAGTGCTTCAAGCTCAAAACTAGGGTTTATGCCTAGTTGCATTCAAGTGACCCTAATAGGTTTACTTGAGCACTTTCTTTCCTATGTAGTGATTTCAAACTCATGGAAACATATTATAACATTTTTTATACCCTATTGATACTTTTTAATCCTCATAACACTTCTATGCTTGCAAGTTTTCTTGATTTTCATACACAAGCCTATGTATGACCAATTTAGGCTCTTTAGGCCTAATTAGACCTCTTGCCCATTTCATTGTCTTTAGTCTCCTTGGTTAAACTCTATGAGATTAATTTATAAATTTTAATTTATTTCATATGTGTCTTTGGATTTCCCCTTTACAAACATCTAGATATCCCTCCAACACCACACAGTTCGTGTTTTCCTCATTCTACACACACAGGCCAATGTATGCCTACTAGATCTCTTGACATTTTGATGATATTTATCAGTATTTAAGAGTTTTATCATGTTATTATTGGCTTTATATATAATTATTTATCACTTTTTCTCAACATTTTCATGAGGTCTTAAACCTATATTGATTGCCACTAGCCTATAGGCATTCTTTTGGTCTCTTTAACTGCAAGTTTGAGTTAACTCTTCTCCTCATTGGTAATTTAATGTTTTTGGTTGATATAAAATTGTGTTTAATGTTATATTAACCCTTTATATTCCTATATAACATTTATTCATTTCATACATATACCTTTTTCCCTATGTTTTCCCATAACAGGCATGTAGATGGCAATTTGATCTCATTGTATGGTAGGCTTTTGGGAGTAGGGTGTCTTGAGTTAGTATCATATTTCTTTGTTGACACTATCAATTTAAGGTAACTTAATACACCTATATCCTATCTTTAAAACTTCTTGAGCATCCATTAAACACTATACAATTAGTGTTTTCTTCCTTTGGCACATATAGGCCTGTATGTTCTTAATAGGTTTGAATTACTACTTTGAAATGAAAACTCCTGAACCTCATACTTAGTGAATAAATGAGATAAATTGGATGTATTATACATGTCTATACCATTTTGTTAATTTGAAACCAATCCCACATTGGTTTCTCATGAATCATGTCTTCTCATCTAGTATTCTCTCCCGTAGGTCTCAAAGTCCTATTATGTCTTCATTAGGTTTAGACTGCCACTTTAAAGTGAAACCTATTTAATCTAACACTCATTTCATGTATAGAAACACTTATATAAAATTTATTAGAGACTATTGGAGTGAATAATACCTAAAACAATCAAAGATCCTATCTGGAGTTCATTGAAACATGCCTGCCACCCATCCAAATTGAAGGTTTTTCTCTTTAAGAGGATCAAACATGTAAATTAGGTGTTGTAAATGGTATGAATTAGATAATGTAATATTTTATGATCTCATTCAGTCATTCATTTCCATCCAATAATTTTTAAATGTCTCGAAAACGTTCAAAATTGACCCTATGTGGATGAAGAGGGCAATTGTGACTGTCTAAACTCTTAACACTTATTCATAAATGAGGAGCCATCAATATGAGAAATATGGCCATGTATTTTAAAGGAGTTAAGACCCTATAAAACCCTAATATAATTCCATCCAACTTTCTCTTTCCTCTCCATACCAATTAAAAATTGTTGAATATTTTGGGGCTACCAAGGACCCAGTAAGAGAGAAGAGGAGGTTTTTCTTCTTTTCTAAGACTTGTAGATCATACAAATGCTTGGTTTGAGTATGATGGATATGTAGGAGGACATGGATTTTCCTATAGATGAACTTAATTTTGAAAACCTATAACTACCCTTTGAATAACCTCTCTTTTCACATGAGAATTATCAACTCTACTTGGAAGCCTAATTGCAAAAATTCAACAAGTATTCATGGAGATACTTCACACCTTTATGAATGTCGTATGATGTGCCATCAAATTCATTTTATTGATTGTCTACCATTTATTTCACATAATCTCTCTTGAACATTACACAATGAGCAATATAACACTTGAAAAGTCTTGCAACATTAGAAAATAGAACTCAACATCTTTTTAGGCATTTTTACGAACCATAAGAGGACATGAAGTGACTTGACATGTGTTAAATACCTTAACAAGGTCTTCTTAACTTTTGACACCTTTGAAACTAGTTGAATAAATCATAACAAGGCTAGGCAAGCACAAACCAATATAATATCATTACCTTGATTTTGTCAAAAATACCTTAAATTTTGCAAAACATGACTTATAAGGATATTTTCAATGTATTAAATTAAGGTCAAAACCTGATAGACCAAGTTTGTTTTGAACTTGATCTATGGTAACCAAAATTTGGCTAACACAACCCTCTAAGCTGAAGAAGATACTACTAATGAATCACACAGATCCACATACTGAATCTCCGTAGGAAGAGAAGAGTCATTGATGCTTTCACAAGGTGTACTCTCATTGGAAGTAATAGAGTCCTTCAAAATAACAATATATGATGAATTTTGAATAAAAACATCATGCACAAGAATGGAAGTAGAATTTTTAATAGATATCTAAGGTCGAGTAGAATCTCATCTTGTAGTAGTGGCTCAATAAAGGGAAGAGCATTGTCCACCATCGATGTGTCATCAAATGAAATAGGAGTAAAAAGAGAGATTACATCAGTCTCTAAAAATATGATAGGAAGAAGAGGAAGATGAGTGATATATATCTCAAGAAGATCTCTAAAAAGAGACTGTAGGATGCTTTAAATATTGTAGAGACATGTTATATGTTCCACATGGCAATGAATATCCATGAAAACATGTAATATTAAGGTACCAAGAACCTTGTCACAAGTGTTAGCCCACTAAATAAAATTAAATCACAGCCAAATATATGTAATATTCATAATACAAAAGAAATAAGAATTGCAAAAATAAAAAATACTTCTTCAAATTATTGGAATCATTCTCCTTCTCCTTCTCCTTGAAAATAAAGATCAATTACAATGTATTAATAGAATTGCATGTGAACATGTTTTTCTAATTATTAAATAAAATATTTTAAATTTATCAAAAATTTTACATCTGGTATTAGAGCTATGGTCATGGGTTTGAATCCCCTTCGGTAACACTGAGGGGGGATTGTTGGACTAATCGTCAGTGTCCCCCTCAGGGATTTGTGACATGGACTAACAGCCTCCCATGGGTACTTATCTGGTGTTTGTATCAGGCATTAATAGGTCAATCTTTTGGTGCAATGGCAAGCATTCCTTTCTAATAATTGGTATCAAGGGGCATGAATATGTCCATATAAGAATGTTGCATGATTCTTTATCATGAGCAAGTGTTTCATATATGCATGCTAAGAATAATAGTTTCTCTTTCTAAGAATAACCACTAGTGTAAAATTAACTTTTCTCCACATGTATGTCTCAAGTGAAGTCGACATGATTGAGAGATGACACCAAAGAAGTGTAAAACTACATAAAATAACTACAATGACGCCCTAGTTATACTAACAATGCATGTTCATGAAGAGGATATCAACTATAGTCAAGAATGCATCTAAATGAGTAGTAACTGTAGGAATCAACACAATATATAAAATTAGAATGTGTAGAAGAGACAATAAAGAATCCACGTCACCACAAAATACCCCCTCATAACTGTCAATAGTGGCCTCCCTAAAATTTAAAAATATAAGCATGCTCATATAGATATTGGCCACAATCAAAAAATGCATTTTAAGAAAATTACGTGTATGTATGAAAAAATGAAGGGATGTGGGGTTTTGACAATAATTCATCCAAAAGGTACAATTTGTGAAGAATATGTAGTTGTAGATGGCCCAAAAAGGTCACCAATGCATAGAAAATGAAAAATTGGGCACTTTTAAATATGATGACACTCAAAAAGGAGTCACTGATCAAAATTTATGGTTGTTTGAAAATTAAAGCTTGCACAAAAAACTATGGGGTTAAATTTGATGTCCTCTAGACCATCATCAAAGTTTTGGAGTTGTGTTGTAGTTGTTAGGATTATGTGTTAGGGTTGTAGTAGTCCTTTATATTCATCAAGGTTTTGGACTGAAATGATAGTTGGAAGTTTTGACATCATGGTTTTGTCCTGCACGTACAACTTGAATTCCTGATGTTAGTGTTTTTAACTACACATGCAGCTTGAAGTCCCAATATCAGGGTTGTTGAATGTACATGTAGCCTGAAGTCTTAATGTTAGCGTTGTTGACTATGTATGTATCCTAAAATATTGATATCATGGTTATTAAATTTACATGCATTGTGATGTTTTGATGTTAGGTTTATTGACTATGCATGCACTCCAAAGTTCTCATAGGTACAATAAAAGCCTAAAACTCTAAATTATGCATGCAATTGAGAAATTACCATCACGTTTAGAAAATCAATATTTAAAATGCTTATGGAAAATCCACCAAAGAACTATTAAGGATCTCCAAAGACCTATAAAAGGATTTTCCTTTGGAGAACCTCATTGTAAATATTTAAGTGAAACCACTAAAAAAACCTCAAAACCCTCAAAAATGGCCAAAATCGACTATTATGAAATTAGGTCACGTTTACAGTTGATCCTAGGTTTTGGTACCTTCTAAATTTGAAGGCACTATTTGTTTTTTTATTTGACACTCCAGATGAATAGTTTGCATGGTTTTTTTAAATCCCACCAAACCCTTGAAAATTCCAAATTTCAATAAAGCCAACAAGAATGCATATAAGAAAGATCTCACCAAAGATTTTAGGAATGACAAAGTGGTTGTCAGATCAAAGCTCTGATACCATGTTAGATTTCTCTAAGATATTTAAACATCATAGATTGCATGAAACCCTAGGATAATATGAGATAAATATGCAAATCAAAAGTGATCTTCATTAAATTATTATCTAATTGGCCAAAAAGTACAAAAGAGGTACATTATATAGTGAGAGATTAGGTCACCAAAAAAGTAACAACCAACTCACTATTAGAAAACAAATTAAGTGTAATTCCCCTAATGACCTCAACAACCTTAAGCAATTTGATTAACAACCATGTAGGTAAACTAAAAGTGGAAAAAATATCATGCCAATAGTAAGTACCAACTAGATTAAGTGAATATAGACTGTCAATACTAACTAAGTCTATTAGAACTAGCTTGTTTATAAGGGGACTAAACTAAGAGTCTAGATATGTTTGGGTAGGATATTTATCAAGTTAAAAATATATAGTGATGTTCATGTAGGTGTATAACAATATAAGGGAAGGTTTGACTCATAATATAACATTAAAGTGTGAGAGAATGGTAGATTAGGACATTGTTTGAGTGCTCAAGTCATGCATGGTAAATGTGTGTCAATCTTGTCATTATCAAGTACCAATGATTAGATTTTAGTATCTATAAATTCCCCCCTTCTTAAACTATTAATGTAATGGCTAGTGTAAAAGGATAAAATACACATGAGTGTGTATGACATAGTTTGTCTTTGGTATGAAACCCCAATTGTTCAAGTCAATCAATAACAAAACCTGCAATCAAGTATAATCAATGTCCATAGATTGACTATTTTAATCTAGAACTAATATTTTTAAATTTTAAAATAACAAGGGTTATAGTACACCTCTATGTTGGTGAAAACCATGTTTCCCTTAAATTTTTTTGAATATGATGCTTCCTTGTTTAAGCATTGGATAAATTTGTGCTTCCTTGCTAAAGAACATAGAGATTTGGGGTGATTGTGCCCTATATTTATATAATAAAGTATGTTTTTGGGTCGAGAAGGAAATATGCCCCAACCTTCATGACTCTATGGATAAGTACACAATGTAATAACCTAAATTACTACATAAGCAAATATAGAACCATCAAGACAAGTTTGCTCAAAGAAATTGAATTAACCACTGTAAATGGATTATAGGCTCAATTGTAGAGTTTCACTCAATGTAGAACATAATGCATGATTGAAAGAGAATGAATAATGTTCATACCCCCATAATGATGACAAAAGTTGTAAATGGTGTTGTTTTGTATGTGCATGAACCAATATCATGGACTTTGAATCTATACCATCTGACATATAATGTTTCACATCTATACATTGAATTTAATAACATCTATCTCAAATGTATGTGTATATGTAGACCTATAATTGTATGTTCCTATAAATTATGCACATATGCCCATGCATATGCACCTAAGTGTGTATGAATCTATGGATAAGTGTCTATAAATAATTTGCTTGTGTATGACATATGCCTCTATAATATGTATCAATGTACCAATATATGTCATATTTTTGAAACATTTGATATTTGAACCATTCTAAATCTCTAAAATTTGTATTCTAATTTTTTTTTGTTCATGGAGGCTTATGCATCTATAACAATCCCATTATAATGCCCCCCATTTGATATGATGAATATATCATGTAAGTCATTCATTTCAAAATAAGAGTTAATTGTATGATGTCATGAATAAAGTTAGCATCATGTAATATAATGTGAACATGTGGAAGGTATGTCATCATAGTAATATATGTGTCAATTAAGACATGTATGTAACATATGCAATGCAGGGCATATATGTGTCATGTTTAAATAGATGTAGAAAATAACCACAAAGTATAAGGATCTCTGAATAAGACTACATATTAATAATTCATGATATAGATCATGACACCATTTAATGTCATCAAGCTCAACAAGTGAAAGTGTTAGTGTCACCAATAAGGCCAAGGGATACATACAAAATACATAAAAATGTTACAACAAACAGGCCAAGGGCCACATACAAGATGACATAAAATGTCATAAATAAGGGACATCAAGTATGTCACATCAAATAAGGCCAAGGACCACACACAATAATCAAGTAAAAAGTATCATATCATGTAATAGAGTAACAACATCAATAGAGCATAGAAAATGAAACTAGTCTATACCATCCATATGTATCAATGTCAAGTCATAGTAAAATAGCATATCCATATATTAGTATTTAAGATATTAGTAACTAACAATGCATGTTTCATCAATATTGGTATCTCAACATGGTACAAATTTCATAAAAATATATAACCTATAATCATGAAACTTGTGGAACAAGATGCCCCCAAGATTAGCATGGCCATTGGGTAGAGGAGGTTTTAACATCTATATGATCATGTGTAACCTATATGTCTTACATAACACTCATATATAGTTAAATGCACGTGTGTATGTAAATAATATGCCATCTACCAAACATGTGATAAATAAAATATGTAAATAGTGTAATATAACAATCATGTCAAGACCATGTCCATTTTTTGGACTTTTTACATATTTGAATATTTTATATTTTTTTATTATTTGATTTTTTATATTTTTGGACTATTTGGATTTGGAAAAAATAAACAATGATCCTATAAATGGATTGATCATGGGAATTTACTATAGCAAACTGTGGAGGGGTCTCTAGCATGGATGAGAGGTATTGATTATGGATGTATCTAAATTTGATAGGAAGTCATGTAGTGAACCATATGTATATTAGGATGGTATATATCTACATGTGTTCTCTGTAGAACATGTTGAACTATCTATAGTACTAACTTCATATGTGATATAGGATATAGTGGCCTTTATGGCCCTTGAATAACTCTCTGACATGACTGATGATAAATATTTTGTTTTATAGTAGGCCCAACTATGTTCTTCTATGTTGGTTGTATATATAAATCATGTAAATATGTGACAATTATATTGAATAGATGTATCAATGATCTATGTAGAGTGATCTTGAATATGTGTATCAATCATCTCTAAATAATGAACCTTGATATGTGTAAAAACTAGCTTTGTATAATGATCTAAAAAGGTGTTAAAACCAATTATGGTGGTGGTGGGGTCAAAGAAGGAGATATCATTATATGTAAAGGATATTCATATTGTACACCTAAGATTATGACTACTTTATTGTATTGTATGTACTTCAGGCACTAATGCACTATGAATGGGATTGCATGAATTATCTACATCCAAGGGCATATTAGTAACATGTTGAAGACCATATTACTCTTTAGAAAAAATAATGGTGTGGCTAATATGGTTGAACCTACCTAAACAGGTAATAATATGTGTCCCAAGGTATTTTTTTTTGTCCATAGAATCTATTAACTACTTTTGATGTATCTTGTAAATATTGTCATGTGTACCCAAGGCAGTGGAAAAGTGTCATCATGAAAATGTTCTCACTTGAACCATTGTAAATCATAACATTGTGTATTATCTTTTCATTTATGTATGCTAATATGAATAGTACATGAAAACATTAATCATCATCAACTGTTTTGTTGTCATTGATGTGATCACGGGTTGTTGAGGTGGAATATCGCTAAGTGTGCCAATGATAGCATATACTAGATAATCATATGTTAACTATGGAGGATGTATGTTGTATGCCTAATATACCTCTAAAGTGTCCTTATTTTATGTTGTTTCATGTTTATTAAAAGGATTACTAAATATATTCATTTTTTATTTCTATTGCATTGCAATCTAGATTCCTTAAGAATACCAAAATCGATAATGTTGTCATCTATAATATCATGTATTTTATGTCTTAGTTTGAAAATTTTATTCTTTTGATGCCCTAAAATATGATGATAATCACAATGTGCATTTATATCATAGTTCCTTAGTCTAGACCTGATCATACCAAACTATTGTGAAGGAAAGAGTGTGATAAGGTTACACTCAAGTAAATTTAGTAACACATGAGGAGGTGACGGTAATCATGAAAAGTGCCTTTGGTGGATTTTTCAACTATAAATTATTTTTTGGTTATGATACTACATTGAGTGTAATATTCACCTTATTATTGTTATCATTTGGTTTGACCTTATAGCTTAGTTTTCATTAAAACTTCGTTGTTGAAATAGTCATAGGATTTGATGTATACTTGAGTTTATTCAAAATTATTAAATTTAATTATCTATCCCTCATTTTATGACGTAGCTCATCAACTTATTTGAATCTCTTGAATATAATTGACTCATGAAGCAATGCTAGAAAAAAATTGAAAATATCTTGTAATTCATTTTCATCCATAACATTGGTCATCTTGGGTAGCATGGTCATGTACCTAAGTACATAATCACTAATTGGTTTATTAGATCCTTTCTTAATCTTGGAAATTTATACATGGGATAACTTCTCATCGATGTTGATGGAAAATTTTATTGATAATTAGTTGGCCAAGGGGTTGAATGATCTATGTATTGGAGAGGGAGATCATATAATCATAGTAATGCATAGTCCTGAAGACTTCTTGGAAATAATTTGATCAAAATCTTATCATTATATGCATAATCCAAATATGTTGCATGGAATGATCTAATATGTTTCTCAGGATCACATTTTCCTTTGTATAATTGAATTTTGAGATCTATGAAGCTTGTTTATGAAGGGTAGGTTGATATCCCAAGGGCTAATGGGTTATGGAACAAAGCATGTGAATATATGAAATGTTAAACTCTCAATGCAGCTTGCTCTAGATACAATACCTTAGCATGTAGAGTTTTAATAATATACTCATGGGAATGTGTAGTAGGTGAGGTTGGTGATGGAACATGTGGAGTTATCATGGGAGGGGTAAAGGTTTCTTGCATATGGATGGGTATAGAAACCCTATTGAATAACTCATGTTTCCCCAAAACTTTTGGTGGATGTCACATAGGTCATTAAATTTGTAGGCATAGGGATAATACTAGTATTAGTTGTTTTAATACTTGATGTATAATTTTGGGCCAACATTTTATTTTCATCTCTTGTTATATATATCATTTCATCAATCTGATTTGGATTCATGTTAATATATTTAGTGAACTCTTTATCATTCATGACATCTTGTTGATCTTTATTAGTTGTATATTCATGATAAATAAATCAATAGGGTGGAGAGGACATGGTATATAATTTGTAGTGGGATAAAAAAAATGAGGTCATACATGCCATTTATCATCTAGTAGTAATAATAGGAATTCAATATTGGATGTTGCAATAATAGGATTGGAGGAAGGCTTTTAATTGTTCATTGGTAATTTTTTCCTTATTAGTAAATTTATATTTGATCCTTATTACCCATTTACTTACATAATTAATCTAAATAAGATACACTCTCCATGAATAAAAATATGAAAAGAGTACCTTCATTACTTGTGCTAACCAATAATGTTTTTTTCAACATCATCATGACTAATGTATATTATTAGGTAATAACAAAAAATAAGGTCTGAAAAGAAAACCCTAAGGCTAAAACCTAAAACCTTAGAAGGATGAAACCCTAATGAAGATCTAGTGCCAAAGTTGAAAAGATATTTTTTCTATGGAAATAAAAAATTAGATCAATGAAATCCTAGGACAAAAACTTTGAGAAATATTTTTGTGTGAGGAGATAATTAATGAAATTTGAAAACCTAGGACAAAAAATCATAAATCTTGGAAGGATGAAACCCTAGGTGTTAACACTATTTGATATGTGCCAATTTCACCATTATATTTTACCATAATTTTGATTAAGTTGAATTACTTAATCTACTTAAGATAGAAACCTAAAATGTAAATTAGATATTCAAATATGGCATTCAAGCATACATCTGAATGTAAAAGACTAAGATTGATTCTTTTGATTTGACAAGTGGCATATGATAAATATAGTAAGTACAACCAAGGGATGATTACTTAACTTTTTAAGGTGGTTTTTTGACTGTGTCTATATTCTAGGAGTGAAAATCATGATAAATCAAGTTTGTGATTCATTTGGTTCTAGAATTGATTCTCTATTTGTATAGGGTCGATTCCACTAGATTGGGTCAATATCACTAGTCAATACTAGCTTGTTGGTCATACTTGTTGTCCCCCAAAAGCTATCACCCATTTTTGGAACAACATTTGAACTATTTTGGTCCTCCAGACCAAAATTGTCTCTTCCATTTCCAAAAATTTTCTTGGGCATTCAAATTCCTCATTTTTCAAGCTTCTCAAAAAATCTACAGACTCTGCAGGCTTAAATCTATAGACTCTACAGGCTCAAATCTACAGACTCTACAGGCTCAAATCTACAGACTCTGCAGGCTTGAATCTATAAACTCAGTAGGAAGAAAAATCTATGGACTGTGCAAGAAAAGGAAAATCTACAGACTCTGTAAGGCAAGTTTAATGGGCTTTACAGGTTGATTTCTACGAACTCTTTCAAGGTTAGCGAAAATCTACGGACTTGGTTTCTATAGACTCTGCAGGCAGGTTCATTTTTATAGGTTCAAAGGCTTCTACAAGTGGTTTCATTCAAAATAAAAAGTTTGTAACACTTATTTATTTTTTGAGATTGGTTCAGAGCCTTGGTTCAATCGAAAATCTCCATCGACAAACAACTAAGCACAAAAAGAGACTTGAACCATTAAACCATTGAACCACTTTGGTTCAAAGGTTTAATGGGTTCAAGGTTCAAGAGGTTCAACATCATTGGCAAGAGTTAAGTGCTTCATCAAAATGGTTCAAAGTTCAATCGCTTCAATTGGTTCATCGGCTTCAAAACACTTAGCCAAATCAAGGCGGCTTGAATGATTGAACCGTTGAACCATTGAACCACTTTAGTTTAAAGGTTCAACGGATTCAAGGTTCAATGGTGGGTTCAAATACTTGATTCAAAGGCTTGGTTCATTCAATTGAACCATTGTCTTGAACCATTTTGGTTCAAAGCTTGGTTCATTGCCGTGGTTCAACAAAGTGGTTCAATGGCGCGGTTCACTGTGATGGTTCAAAGGAGTGGTTCAAAGCAAAGTTCAAATAGAGCTTCTCAAAAGACAAGTGCCCTTGTGGAGGGCACTTGACCAACAAAAACACCCTTCGAAAGGGTCATTTCCAAAGAAGATTGCAAAGGTAAACCTTCACATTTTTGTTTAAGGCAATTGAAAAATGACTAAGGCAAGAAGCAATTCCTTCGGACTTTTTGTCTGAAGGAATTCCTTCGGACAAAAATTCTAAAGGAATTCAGGAAAGTAGGTTGTAGGAAAAAAACCCAAAGAATTTTTAAATAAAATCAAATGAGCGGGACAAATTTTTGTGGACTTTTTGCATGCAAGAATTTTCCCCAAACTTTTTGTCCGCGGGAATTTTCCCCAGGACAAATGTTTGCGGGAATTTTATGCGGGGAATTTTCCCCAAGGAAAATGTCTGTGAGATTTGTCTGTGAGAAAGCCTAGGGAATTTTGCCTAGGAAAAAGCCGTGAAGATATCTCGCTAAGGAAAAGGCCGTGAGGAACTGCCAAAGACAAAGTCGCCGAAGGACCCCGAAGGGTAGGCGCCCTTGCAAAAGACTCTCAGATATCAATTTAAAAGACACTTCCCTGAAGCTAAAGGGCCATTTTCCTTTCAAGAAGACATGAAACCAGAAAAGCCAAAGAATGACCAAGGGGTGATGCGCCTGAAGACATCAAATTCAAGACAGCAAACTAGTCGTTGAAAACGTAATGACGGGCAAACAGATGTCAATTTTTAAAGCTCATATAATAGTCATTGATCCTTTGAATCTACAAACCCAAATTTATTCATGGGATTCAAGGGCCAAGACCAATATAAAGTGAGAAAGGAATAGAAAAACAAATTTAATCTAGGACCTGATTCAATTAACCAGAAAAGGAGGAATGATGAAGGTAAGATCAAATCGCCAGGTGGACATTGAAAGTTGTGAACTTTCAATAGCGTGACTTGTTTCTCTGCATTGATAAAATCAAATGGGTAAAATGCCCCAAAGCTCCAGTCTGACTTCCTAATAGTTTTCCATGCAATATTATGTGTTACTGTTCCCAAGTACTCCTTAAAGTGGCTATATAAGGGACTCTCTTTCATTGTAAATATATCTCTTTTTTGACAATCAGAATGAAACTCTGCCCAAATTGAAAGGCATCATTGAGACTTTGTGCTCAGTCTATTGATCATATTTTTTTATTGGAATAATAAAGCAAGGGAATTTTTTAGACTTTGTGTTGTGATATCTTTGTTGTTGGGAAAACTGTTCTTATGTCTTTTTCCTTGATATATTTTATGTTCCATTAATTCAACAAGCAGGATTAGTGAAATTAGTCAGGAAGGTGTCCTGAAGAATCAATTGTGGAGAGACTTTGTGCCCCCATAGTTGCCTTTAGTGTGTTTTCTTTTCATTTTTGTGTAAAGGACCTTGGGATGACTTTGTGTCCTCATTGTCCTTCATACCTTACTCTTGAACAATTCAGGTGGAGACTTTGTGTTGTATCTTGATTTGTTGGTTACCACGCTCTCAGTTACATTCTGCTTTTACTACTAGGAGTATTCTTGTGGCTGAATGAATAGTACTTCTGAAAGAAGAGGATTGCTATCTATTATTTCCCTTGAGTTTTTCCTTTGTTTTGCACACATCATCTCTGAATAAAGAGAGATGGATGGCTTATCCTACCCTTGAGTATTACTTTCTATTCATATATATATATAGCATATCCACAGGGAACCTCCCCTTGATGAGAGGAGAGATTAGTCCCCTTCTGATGTGGTAAACCTACACATTTTGTCGACTAATCTTCCTAATTTGGCTGATCAGACCTATTTTGTTTGTTAGTATGTTGATCAACAAAATATTCAACCAATAATACTGACTTATGAATAATTAAGGAATAGTGATTATACAATCACTTTCACTTTATTCTATTTTATTTGTGTTTGAAATCATGAACCTTGATGATAAACTCAACTCCATAAATTAGTCTCTTTTGCCTTGAAACCCTAGGTGTGCTTGGGAGGGATAAAAACATTAAATAGCTAAGAGAAATTAATGGGATAAGATGACCCCAATTTCCCCTATTTGATGATTTAATTTTGTCTATGTATATGATACTTTGAGGATGAAATTTAAGCCATGCATAGTTCTATTTATTTTTATTGTGTAATTTTTTTCCTTTACCATATATATGTAGTCAATGATTCATGTTTGATACTTGATAATGCTTACTTTGACTTGGATTTAGAGTGTTTCAGACTTGGATTATGACTATCCATAGTGATAGATTCAAAATTTTGTAAGAGTAGGGTAGATTTGGTGAATGTGTAAAAGTGTATAGATGTGTTCTAGTTAAGTGCCAAGTTATTTTTGAATGAGTATATATGAGTCCAACTGGATAATTTATCATGCCATTAACATGCTAAGAAAATGGGCTGACCCTAAGGAGAGATTTGATTTTATAAAATTACCTTTGAATGGAGTGGGTTGGTACCATCCATATCCAATTAATATTGATTGGTTATATTGAAGGACTCTGGTAGAACGAACATGTATATAAGCCTACTAAATATACTGCCCTACTCAAAATTATTCAGCCTCTTGATCTGATCACTGTCCATCACCTTCTCCTTGAAAACCAAGGCTTTCCAGTTCTTAAATTTGTCAAAAACATTAGATTTCCACTTTATGCAATAGACCCAATCCTTTCTTGTAGCATCATCAATGAAAGAAATATCATACTGTGATCGTCCAATAGAATCTCCCTAAGCTGGTCTCCACATGTTTGTGTGAACAAGCTCCAACCTATGCTTCTTCTTTGTTGACCTAGTTGTGAGAAACCTCACTTTCACCTATTTTCCAAAAATACAATGCTCACAGAAATCTTGGTCTATCAAATCTAAAAGCTTACCTTTTGACTTAAGAACATCCATTCCCTTCTCACTCATGTGACCAAGCTTATAGAGCCACATCTTTGCATCTACATCTGAATTAGATAAAATAGAAAGAGAATTAGTAATACAAGTAGATAGATAAAGTGTACCTACTTTCTTACCTCTTGCTAATACAAGTGCACCCTTGGAAACTGTCCAAGATTCCGCTGTGAGAGTTATTGTGCAACCCTCATCACCCAACTTTCCTACAGAAATCAAATTCCTCTTCAGGATGGGTACATGTATGACATCCTTCAACACACATGTGTTGCCAGTCTATAACTTCAGCTGCACTTCCCCTTTGCCATTGAATTTCTCCATTCTTAGCTTACTTTCTTCTACCATTGCTTTACTCCCACTCAAATAGAAACCCCTGTGAGTGACTTGTAATCAACAAACACTAACCCACTCTACCACTTGTCAGTGAACCTAGCTCTGATACCAACTGTCAGGATCCTCCTTAGAGTACAATTGATTACCTTTGTATAAGCAACTAAGCAGGGAATTAAACCAGAAGTAATAAGTAAATAGAAATTAGAAATAGCAAAGAATAGGTGATACAAGAAATAATACAATCTATATTAACACTCTTCCAGAAGGAAATACAATGAAGAAATCTCACTCTTCCCCTCTTGGGTGTCCAATAATTCTCCCTCAAGAGTTCTCACTCTCTCAATCAATTACAACCAACTCAACACTGAGTTGTTCCCTCCAGTGACAATCAACCCAATGGTTGTTGTTGCCTACTCTCATCCACAGACCTTCTCAATCTTGCACCTTGCATATCTAATTGGTCTTGCTTACACCGTGTGTTGTAGATCTTCTTGATCTTGCTACCCCATAGATCTAATTGAGATTTCACACACACACCCACAGATCTTCTTGATCTTGCTACCCCACAGATCAACTGACATTGCTTACCTGTAAATCTTCCTAATCTTACACTCTTGTATACCTTCTAGATCTTACACTTGAGGATCTAATCCTTCTTAGTCTTGATTACAATATAGCCCCATGGGTCTCTTAAATAGATCCCAAAACAAACAATAATTAGAAACGTAGACTCAAGACTAAAATTAGTCTTTACATGCAAACTAACTATTTGTCTAAAATTAGACCAGTTCTGGAAACACATAGGTGACCAATGTTAGTTCCTATCTGACCGATGCCGGTCGACCATAACCAATGTCGATTACTGTGTAGCTGAAGATGTGACCGACGTCAGTTGTCCTGACCGATGTCGATTACTCTGTAACCCAGCAACCTCCACATTTACATAACAGTGAAGCTTTTAGCTCCACAACTTAATAATCTCCCACTTGGAGATAAACAGTTGCATCTGTACTTGTACCTGTACATCCTCTAATTTGTTTCTAGCTTGTATCTCCATCTTCAAGTTCAATCTTGAAGATCAACCACCAACAGTGAACACATATCCTATGGTGCTTCTCTTGCCATCCAAATCACCTGCCATATCCGAATCTACATACCCATGTAGAGAAGTGTTTGACCCTACATAGCATAAATACTTGCTATTGGTCCCTCTCAGATATCTGAGAATCCACTGAACTATTTTCCAGTGCTCCTTTCTTGGATTGGCCATAAACTTTCTGAAAACTCCCACTGCTTGGGCAATATCAAGTCTAGTACATACCATGTACCCAACCTCATTATGTGATTTAGGACACTATTCTTTGCTCAACTTGACTGTCCAACCATAGGTGTGCTTACCGGTTTTTCATCCTACATATCAAACCTCTCCACTACCTTATTCACATAATCCTCTTGAGACAAAATCAACCTATGATTTTTCCTGTCTCTAAAAATACTCATGCCAAGGATTTTCTTTACTGCTCCTAAATCCTTCCTAGCAAATGTCTGAGCTACTTTTACCTTTAGCTCAGTAATTCCCTGCATGTGTGACCCTACAACAAGCATATACACTACATATAGTAACAGGATAATGTAGCTATCATTATCCAACCTGGTAAAATAAACACAATGGTCAAATTGACATTGACTAAAGCCATGCTTTGTCATAAACCTGTCAAACCTCAAATACCACTATCCTGGAGCTTGCTCAAGACCATATAACATGGCCTTCTATCTCACCTATCCATTCTCTCCTTTTTTTAACCTATGAATCCATTTGTCTTTCAGTGCTTTCTTTCTAGCTAGCAACTCTACCAAATCCCACATTTGGTTCTCTTCTAAGGAATCAATTTCCTCATTCATGCCATGCTCCCACTATTTCCTAGATTCTACCTGCATTGCCTCTTCAAAAATTCTTGGTTTTCCACCATCAGTGAGCAAAAAGTAGTATAAAGAAGGGGAATAATGAATCTGAGGCTTACTTACCTTTTCAGACCTCCTCATGGGCATTTGAGACTCATTGACAGCTTACTGTCCGCCCAAATTTTGTTCTAACAGTGAACAATCCCAGTCATCTCTCAGTCTACACCCGACCAATGTCGATTCCATGTGATCGACCTAACCAACATTGATTCTTACCTGATCAACATCAATTTCCACCTGCCTGACATCACCAACTTTGGTCTCCACTAGACTAACATTGGTTCCTGCCTGAACCTGCCCAACATCACCGACTTTGGTCTCCACCAGACTGACATTGGTTCTTGCCTGATCGATGTCAGTTCTTACCTGACTGACGTCAGTATTTGTGTTTTCTTGTGAGTGATGGTTTTTACCCACGAGCTCATTTTAGATCATAACCTTGTCCAAATCAACATTGTCCTGCTCAAAATTATTCAACCTCTTGAGCTGATCACTGTCCATCACCTTCTCCTTGAAAACCAAGGCTTTTCAGTTCTCAAATTTGTCAAAAACATCAGATTTCCTCTTTATTCAATAGACCCAATCCTTTCTTGTAGCATCATCAATGAAAGAAACATCATACTATGATCCTCCAATAGAAGCTCCCTGAGCTGGTCTCCACACGCTTGTGTAAACAAGCTCCAACCTGTGTTTTTTCTTTGTTGACCCAGTTGTGAGAAACCTCACTTTCACCTATTTCCCAAAAATACAATGCTCACAAAAATCTCGGTCTATCAAATCTGAAAGCTTACCTTTTGACTTAAGAACATCCATTCCCTTCTCACTCATGTGACCAAGCCTACAAAGCCAAATCTTTGCATCTACATCTGAAGTAAATAAAATAGAAGGAGAATCAGTAATACAAGTAGATAGATAAAGTGTACCTACTTTCTTACCTCTTGCTCATACAAGTGCACCCTTGGAAACTTTCCAAGATTCTGCTGTGAGAGCTATTGTGCAACCCTCATCACCCAACTTTCCTACAGAAATCAAATTCCTCTTCAAGATGGGTACATGCATGACATCCTTCAACACCCATGTGTTGCCAGTCTGCAACTTTAGCTACACTTCCCCTTTGCCATTTAATTTCTCCATTCTTAGCTTACTTTTTTCTGCCATTGCTTTACTCCCACTCAAAAAAAAACCCCTGTGAGTGACCTATAATCAACAAACACTAACCCGCTCTACCACTTGTTAGTGAACCTAGCTCTGATACCAACTGTCAGGATCCTCCTTAGAGTACAATTGATGACCTTTGTATAAGCAACTAAACATGGAATTAAACTAGAAGTAATAATAACTAGAAATCAGAAATAGCAAAGAATAGGTGATATGAGAAATAATACAATATGTATTAACACTCTTCCAGAAGGAAATACAATGAAGAAATCTCACTCTTCCCACACCTCTTGGGTGTCCAGTAATTCTCCCTCAAGAGTTCTCTCTCTCTCAATCAATTACAACCAACTCAACACTGAGTTGTTCCCTTCAGTGACAATCAACCCAATGGTTGTTGTTGCCTACTCTCATCCACAGACCTTCTCGATCTTGCACCCTACAAATCTAATTGGTCTTGCTTACACTGTGTGTTGTAAATATTATTGATCTTGCTACCCCACAGATCTAACTGAGCTTTCACACACACACACACCCGTAGATCTTCTTGATCTTGCTACCCCATAGATCAACTGACCTTGCTTACCTGTAGATCTTCTTGATCTTGCACTCTTGCAGACCTTCTAGATCTTACACTTGAGGATCTAATCCTTCTTAGTCCTGATTACAATATAGTCCCATGGGTCTCTTAAATAGATCCCAAAACAAACAATAATTAGAAATGTAGACTCAAGACTAAAATTAGTCTTTACATGCAAACTAACTATGTGTCTAAAATTAGACCAGTTCTAGAAATACACAAGTGACCGACATTAGTTCCTATCTGACTAATGTTGGCTGACCATAATCAATGTTGGTTACTATGTAGCTAAAGATATGACCGACGTCAGTTGTCCTAACTGATGTTGGTTACTCTGTAATCCAGTAACCTCCACATTTGCATAACAGTGAAGCTTTTAGCTCCACAACTTAACAAATACCAAAGAAAGGTTTTAGTATCTACAAATACCATCCTTTATTCTAGTAAAGGAATTGTTAGAGTAAAAGGATAAAATATGTTTGAGCATGTATAACCCACTTTATCTTTGGTATGAAGATCCAATTGTGTAGGTCACTCAATAGAAAAAATTTCCTTCATGTGTAATCAATGTCCATAGACTGACTATTATAATCTAAAACTAAAATTTTGAAATTTTGAAAGAATAAGGGTTAGATTACACCTTTATTTTGGTGAAAACCATGTTTCTCTTATAACTTGTTAGAGATTATGCTTCTTTATTGAAGCATTGGATAAAAAAATTCTTCCTTGCTAAATCACATGAAGAGTTAGAGTGAATTTTCCCCAAATTTGTGTAATTAAGTAAGATCTTGGGTTGGGAAGGCAATATGATCCAACTCTTATGAATGTTTGGATAATTATGTAATGTACTAACCCAAATAAATAAATAATTAAAAATAGAACCACCAACTTAGGTTCATTCAAAGAAAGTGAATCAACCACTACAAATGGCTTATAGATTCAATTGTATAGTTTCACTCAAGTTTGCTCCATGTAAAAACACAATGCATCATTGAAATAAAAAATATGAAACATTGGAAGGATGAAACCCTAAAGGAAACCTATGGTTTTTTGCTACTTGATATGTGTATAGTTTTATCAACATGTTCTACCCTAATTTGTATTAAGGTGGATTATTTAATATAATTAATATAAAACTTTATAATGTAATTCAAATATTAATATATGGCATTCAAGCATACATCTAAATGAAAAAAATTAGATTGATCCTTCTGATTTAACAAATGGATTATGTTAAATATAGTAAGTACTACTAAGGGATAAATACATAGTTTTTATGGATGATTGTCTAAATGTGACTATAGTATAGAAGTGAAAATTAGGATAAAGTCAGTTTTTTATTTGTTTAGTTTTGAAACTAGTTATATGTCTACACATGGTCAATTTCATCGATATAGGTTGGTATTGTCGGTTGATACTAACTTGTTGGTCAATAATGACTAGTGAGGAATTAAGGATCAATGATTGTATGATCACCTACACCTTCCTATGTTTAATTTATTTTTGATCTCAAACCCTAATTAAATGCACAAATCTATAAATTCGTCTCCTTTACCTTGAAATCATAGGTGTGTTTATGAGGGATAAAAACCTAAAAAATATAGGAAAGTGTAATGGTCTAAGTTAAACCCTTTCACCCCTATTTTATGCTTGACCATTGCTTATGTATCCAATAATATGAGGAGGTAAATCAAGCCACATCTAGTTCTCTTACCTAGTGTGATTATGTAATTGTGTTCCTTCATTATATGTAAGCAGTTAATGATTTAACTTTGATTCTTGACAATGTTTGCTTTCATTTGGATTTTTAGTGCTTCAAACTTGGCTTGTGATTGATCTTAGTACGATATATTCATAATTTGAGAAGAATATGACTGATTTTCTCAATGTGAAATAATGTATAAATGCATTACAGATAAGTTTCATGTCCCTTTTGAATGAGACATTGATTTTTTTATATATGATTCCAATTAAGAAATTTATTATGCCATCAAGACACTAGGAAAATCAACTGACCCTACGGAGATGTTTAATTTTACAAAATAGACATTATTTGGATCATTCTAGTATTAACTAGATAAGGTCAGTCTTGACTGGTGATATTGATTAAATATGGCAGAACTAACCTTGTATAAATAGACTAAACTAAGGGTCTAGAGATGTATGTGTAGGATATTTAGCAAATTTAAAATAGATTGGGACCTTGTTTTTGTAGGTGTATAACAATAAAATAAAAGATTTGACTCATATAACATGCAAGTGAGAGAGAATGATAGATTGGGACCTTGTTTAAGTGCTCAAGTCATTTGTGGTAAATGTGTGTCAAGATTGTCAATGTAAAGTACTGAAGACAAAATTTTAGTATCTACAAATTCCCCTTTTTTATTAGAGTGATGGAAATACTAGAGTAAAATAATGAAATAAATCTAAGTGTCTACAACACACTTTATCACTCAATATCAAAACTTAAAATTATGTGTAATCAATGTTTATATATTAATTTTTTTAATTTGAAGAAAAAAATTAAAATTTTGAAAGAACAAGGGTTAGAGTTCACCTTTGTGTTGTTAAAAACCATGTTTCCCTTGTAATTGTTGGAGATGATGTTTCCTTTTTGAAGTATTTGACAAACTTATACTTCCTTACTAAATCATATAGAGAGTTGGGGTGATTGTTCCTCAAATTATTATAACTATGTAGTCTATTAGGTTGGGAAGGAAACATACCTAACCCACATGAATGTGGGGATAATTACACAATGTACTAACCCAAATAATGATTTAGGTAAAGAGAGAACCATCAAGATAGGTTCACTAAAGAAAGTGAATCAATCACTACATATCATTTATATATTTATTTATATATTTTCACTCAAGTATGTTCCGTGTATAAAAAAATCTTAATCAAAATAGAATGAACAATGTTAATGCCCCTATCATGAACACAAGTTTGATTGTATAGTTTTGATCAATGTATAATACAATGCATGATTGAAATATAATGAACAATGTTAATGCCCCCATCATGACCATAAATTTGATAAGTGTGAAAGATAATAACAACCATTTATCATTCAATTGTAAACTTTAATGTTGTGTATGTGTGCATGAACCAATATCATGCCTCATGAATCTAAAAATGTGTATATATGTGAAATAACAAGTATCATGCCCCCTGAATTTGTACAAATTGATATAAAATGTTATGCATTTATATGCTAAAATTGAAACCATGTATCTCAAATGCATGTGTATATGGATATATTTAATTCATGTTCCTATAAATTATGTGCACATGCCCAACTATATGCATCAAAGTGTGTATGAATTTGTGCTCAAGTTTTATTAAAGTAAGTGCACATGCTTTGACATATGTCGTTATAATTTTTATGAATGTGTCAATATCTATCATGTATATAAACCATTATGAATCTTTGAAATATATAATTTGATATAATTTTTTGCTCATTCAAGCTTATATGTCTATGACAAGCCCACTATAATTCCCCCTTTTGAGGTGATGGATTTATCTTTTAATTCACTCATCTCAAAATAAGAGTTAATTGGATCATGTAAAGTATAAATATAGCATCATGTAATATCATGTGAACATGTGGAGAGTATGTAATCATAGTAATGTATATGTCAATCAAGGTATGTATTTAACACATTTAATGTATGAAATGTAAGTGTCATGTCTAGATATATCTATCAATGAAACATGTAGTAGAAGGACCTATGAGTAATACAACACAAGAAAAGTGCATGACATAGATCATGGCACCACTTAATGTCTACAAGCTTAACAAGCGTAAGTGTTAGTGTCACATATAAGGCCATGTTGGAAGCACAATGACTAAGAGGGAGGGTTGAATCAGCCTTTAAAACTTTTCATTAAATTCTACTTAATAATATATGAACCATTCTAACAATCATGTTCATCTTAGCAAACATAAGCACCAAATCATAAAACATGAAACACATGAACACAACATATACATGGGAAACCTTTAAAGGGAATAACACCCACCAATGATTTAAATGGAATAAATTCTTATAAGACAAACATCAATATTTAGTGAAGCACCCACTTCACATGGATCACTAACCCCAACTAGCTTAGCACCAACTTATATAGGATTTAGCAAGCACACACTTACAAAGAAGCACCAACCCCCTAAATGACTCAGCACCAACTCAACCACATGATTGTTTGATCATATTTATAAACCCTTATTTCTCACATAATATATGATGATCTTCTCCTTTAGATCTTTGCTCACTTCTATCCCTCTCAAACTGGCTTCTAGACCTCTTCGCTCAACTAGCCCTCTTCATGGATTGATTAGGTCTTCTGACCTTGATCATCATATTCAAAACCTCTATTGGATATTCATAACACTTATATGATGGTCTACATGACCTATTTCTAATCAGTAATGATTTATATCATTTTCTTATCTTATTTTGCTCTCACTCTCTAAGCATACTCAAATAGGTCTAAATTACCTTACTTTTATACAATTCACTTGATCATATCCTTATTAGTACAAAAATATACTTATATTTTTAGGTTGGACATAAATTAAGTATTAAAATATTAAAATAACACTCCTTAATAATGAATCAATCAATACATTAGGTCTGCCATAGCTCAATTAGCCCTCACTCCTCTTTTAGGCTTTAAGGAGACCTAATAGGTTTGTTTATCAACACATTACCCTTTTATCTTTATTGAATAATATCCAAACACATCACATGATATGAAAACATAATATACAATCCAATATACCTCATCAAACTTCACTTTAGGTCCACAATACCTTTTAGGTCCAACCACCACTTGAACCCTTTCTCAAAACATTGTTCATAAAAGGCTTATGCATATACAAAAACTTTATCCTAAAAAATTGAGGCATATACTTAATTTTTTTAAACAATAATGGAAAAAAATTACATATTCAAAAACCTCATGACCTTAGGGTTATCAAAAACTTCATCAGATGCCTCAACTCAAGGCATACAAGCTCAAACTCTTTTCTACAAGATATTCACTCAAAACTGCCAATTGACTCCAAAACATAGTCAATGAAACATAAAATTTTGAAACATGATTGAACATACTCAAGGGATTTCAATTTATTAACAAGATCTTATATCATCTCATATAATCCTTCATTAATTAAATCATAAACTATTGGTCTTATAGACCAATTTGATGATCTTCTCTCTCATAGACACCACTCAACCAGATAAGCCATTTTGGCTTCAATGATCCAACCTCTTACACTGACTTCTAATATTTTAAAAATAATTAATATATTATTAAAGTCTTAAAAAACATAATCATTCACTTCAATTCATCACTCTTACATGAAAACACATCAGGAATCATCTTCTCACTTCTACTTGATTTTCTTACTATATGCATCACTAGGTATATTAGCGACTGTCCAACTTGGATCAAAAACTTTGCACATCTAAGATTTATAACCTATCAAATAACCTTCATTTAAAACAAATACAAGTCTCACACTTTTATCTTCATCCACTTAGTGACTTTGACTTGGTAAAATCTATCTGTTATAGTATATCTCTAACAAACAAGCATTTCCCTATAGGGTATGTTCACTCACCTAAGAAACCAATCACACTAGGAGATGTCTGGGAGAGTTTAATTCAACCTATAATCACTTAAATATCTATACCAAACATTATTATCCTTTTATAATAATATCTTTAACATTAGGTCATCATTAGGGTTTTTTTAGGGTTTAGACCAACTTCTAGTCTTAATGATCATTCATAAAACTTAGCTCCTCTTTCCAAAAACCAATGGTTGTAAATTTGAGCTATAAACCTTCCTCCTACCATTAATATATTATTTCCTCATATAGATGTTTCACATGCCAATGATAACTTGAAAAACTTTCTCAGGTAGACACCTCTTCATTTTGTGCACTCAAGAAACCTCAAAACATTATTCAAGCCTTTTCTTGCAAACTATGATCTGAAACTTCATGCACATACTTAAAAAACTTTATTCACCTATTTCAATGATCACCTACTCACCCATGTCATGAAAACTGATCCAAATACCCCATTTGGCCACCATCTCCCTTCTTATTTTCTAGCCCTTGACTTGCAAGTCTTATTAGGCCTTGAATCTAACCTTTTATCCACCTTGTAGACTTCACCTTGAAACTCTCTTATGCTCTAATGCTTCTTGTGTATGATCAAGCAACCTCATACACTCACTCTTATTTGGAGATTTAACAGAGCATCTTTAGAGCTCAACTAAGGATCTTCATGTCATCTTCAAATTTGCATATATAGATATTCAGAGCTGACTTTATAATCATTTTCAAGGCCTTCAACATCTCATGTACAACCTCATATGACCTCTCTCATGATCAAACACTATCAAGTATTCTTTAGATAATTCACATCTTTGTAACTCATTTAGATCATCTTCAAAACTACTTATACAGAGCATATAGTATTTTTCTTTAGAGCTCACTCATTTCATCATGCTACCTTAAGGCTTACTTGATCATGCACCTTCACAAGAACCTTTGACATTAATAACATTATATTTATATCAATGAAATTATATTTACATCAATGATAACACTTATTCTAATAACTCAACAATCAATGATAGTGCTCAATAATCTCCTCCTTAATCAATGACAATGTCCAACAAGCCAAAGGTTGCATAAAAGAAATTTAAAAATGTCTCAAAAAAATCCTAAGGGCTACACATAATGGGGCATAAAAATGCTTCAATCAAGGGAAATCAAAGATGTTTCATCAATAAATCCCATGGGTCACACATAATATTTAAGCACAAAGTAGCCTATCATGTAGTAGAGTAATAACATCAATGGAGTATAAAACAAATAACTAGTCTACACCATCCATATGTATCAATGTCACATTATAGTATAATAACATATCCATGTATCACTATGTAATATATGAGTGACTAGAAAGGCATGTGTAAGAAAATAGGTACCTCAACATGGTACAAAGGCCATAAAAATAGATAACTTATTATACTAAAACATGTAGAACAAGATACCCCTACTATCAACATGGCCACTAGGTAGAGGAGACTCCAAAATATGTATGTCCATATATAACTTGTATGTCCTGAATACCATTCATATACCATGAATGCATGTGTGTATGTAAATAATATACCATCTACCAAACATGTGATAAATAACATATGTAAATAGTGTAATCTATAAATCATGTCATGCTCAAGTTATGATTTTGGATTTTTTGCATATTTGAATGTTTTTTTTATTATTTTTTTATTTGATTTATTTGTATTTTTATAATATCTTGAGATTTGAGAAAGATAAACAATGATGTCATCAATGGAATGATCATGGGAGGTGTATGTATTAAATTATGGATGGTTCCTCTATCATGGATGGGAGGTACCAACTATGGGTGTATCTAAATTTGATTGGAAGTCATGTGTTGTACCATATCTTTCATTATCTTTACTCATGTAATTTGATATATGATGATCGAATCTATATGGCCAAAGAATTTTTGGTGTCCATTGTATATTATAATAGTGTCTCATTTCCTATGTTTATTTTGGAACATGTTGAATTGTCTATGGTACTAACTAATAATGTATTGTAAGAAATGGAGGCCTTTATGGTATTTTAGTAACTTTCTGATGTGATCAACATTGAATAGATGGTTATATATAGATCATGTATATGTATAGTAATCATAAATTTATAATGATCTTGAGTAGGTGTATCAACCATCTCTAAGTAATTATCCTAAATAGGGGTAACAATCATCTTTGAATAATGATCTTGAATAGGTGTATGATCCTTATCTAAATAATGATTCTAAATAGTTGTATCAACCAATCATGATGATGTTGGGTGTGGAGGAAAAAATCACTAGTTTTAAAGGATAATCATATCATACACCTATATATATGATTACCCTATTGTAGTGTATGTAATTTAGGCATTGGTGCATTGTAGAGTTGATTGAACCAAGTCTCTACATCTAAGGGCATCCTAAAAACATGTCAAAACCCCCATTAGTTTGTAAAGCCAAGAATGGTGTGGCTAATATGGTTGAGTGATGTAGAGCATCCCAAGACATTGAGGAAATGTGTGTGTGTTGAAATGTTTCATAGTGATCATACCTAGGTTGAAATAGATGTTATGTGTCCTATAGGGTAGTGTATTATTAAACTTTTAAGTTTTCTTGCCTAAACTCCAAATTTGAAAATTTAAAATTGTGAGTTAGTTATGTAAAGTGTTTTGAATTATTTGGAAAATATAATGATATAAAACATGTTGTAATGGATCCTAGTTGATCCTAAGTATGGTGAAAATGGTACTCTAACGTACAAGAGATTAATAAGAGAAATGTAAGCCAAGAATGAGAGGTTGGTAAATACCTTCATACATTGAGTAGAAAAGAATAAGGAGCTAGTTATATGTTTAGGAGTATGTAATAGGTTGGTGAAAGTAATAATATGGAGGTGTAGTATAATTTTGGGATAAATATATAGGTATGAATATATAGGGAGATATTTTCAATAAAAACAAGAGAAGACCATGAAAAGGAAGAAACTATGCTTGAAAAAGGGAAAATTATATGTTTTTGTTTAGATACATTCCATGAGATCAATAAATCAAAGGGTGTAATTTAATTTATTCATGTGTTTAATAATATTAATTTTTTATGATCCATCTTGAAGTATGGTTGGTATTTGATTAACATGAATTCTTGACATTTATCTTCAGGCAGAAGTTGTGTTGTTTAAATTTTTTATAGTCCTATTTTGCACAGTCTATAAGTAAGATAGTTGTGAATGTTTTGAGGGTTCATTAAAATATTTTATAATTTTTTGTATATGTCACAATATCCCTTAATAATGTTTATGAATGTTTTGATGTTGAAAATAAATCATTGGACTGATCATGTATTCTCAGGCACACAGTCTTGAGGATAACTATGTTTTTTTTATGTTATAGTCCAAGAACATGACCAAAAGTGGTTTAGAACGTTATTGAATTAGGATATGGACTAATAATAATTTTATTATTTATAATTATTCTTTTTGAGGTTAAATATTAATTATAAGGGTTTCAAACAAATAAAACTTTTACACGATCCTCAAAGGTATATTTCTGTCTACAAATAATCATGATGGTTAAGTCATTTGTTTTGATGATTATCATAGAACTAGAGCTTTATTATATGAACCCTAAGATTTTATGTAGGTTTTATATATCAAATTTAATATTTTTTATAACTCAAGGTCTATTTTAAGAATAAAAAACAAAGAAACCTAAGACTCCATACAAATTCATTATGCATACAAAGAACTCTATGATTTTGTCATTATGGAAACCTTTTGTGATTTTTTTGGGTTCTTATGTAGGATTGTGATAATTTAAAATAGACCATATAATTGTATTATTATAGTTTTTAAATGATTTCAAAACTAAAATACTTTGCACTTCTATTTCTCAGTTTACACAGTCATATAAAGAACCTCACTCTATCTAATGGCTTGATATGCATTTTGTATGATTGTTTAAGAGGATATAACACCTCATGAATGTGTAAGTAACATGTTAAGACCTCATAAAATTCATATAATTTATTTAATTCATTTAATATTTAAAATAATCTGTTATTTACTCTTTTAGGCTCACACATAACTGAGCAACCCTTATCTAGGGTTTTCATATTCAACCATATTTATCTCAAAACACCACCCTTGTAAATTCCTCAAATTTTGTAATTTGATGTATTTTTTTATTATATTTAATATTAACAAGTTTATATAATAATATAGTACCGTATAGTATGGTATTTATCTTGTAACATGATACTAGGCCTAAAAAGGCTTAAAGAGACCTAATTCAAGGAAAAACAGAGGGTTTTGGAAGATCTAAATTTTGAATTGGATAATTGAATTTATTGTGAATTTTAATGAAGGTAATGAGTATTTAATTTTTTTTTTTTTTTTATAAGTCCTTTGTATTGTTTTATACAAGGATATTTGCGTATTATGAGGGTTACAAGGAAGTGAAGACAAGAAAGGCCTTTAGGTGTGAAATGAGGTGTTAGAGATTGGATGAGGTATCCAAGTGTATTGATTAAATTTTTTTAAATCACATAAATGTCACTCATAGTAAGATATTTCATTCATGAAGTGAGAAACAATATTTGAGGTGATGGAGAAAAGAAGAGACTAAAGTACTATGCTCTACAAGAGGTATAAAAGCTAGTGTATCAAGGGAGAGAGATTTTAGCCATTGATTCTACATCAATTGGTATCAGATCAAGAAATATTGTGATAATAAATAGTAAAAGTATCCTTAAAACAAGAAAAGGTGCATAATTTAATCATTTTAGTTGATACTTTATCTCTTAATTCAAGATTATGCTATATGAGAATGTTTAAAGATTATGAAGAGGTCATTAAGGTTGAAGTAAGTATAGGTATGACCCGTTGAGGTCAGTAAAATGGAGAATAATTTAATTGGAGAATAAGTTATAACCCTAATTCCAAGGTAAAGGAATTGAGACTAGGCAAGAAGATCCTAGAGCAGATAGTGAGAAAATAACATTGAATCTCAAGAAGAAAGATAGTAGCCCTGAAGCCATTAAGGCTTGAAGAAGGTGAAATAATTTGTGAAAATATCAAGTACAAGTTTAAGGATAACTTAGAGAGGAAATAAAATTCCTAGTCAAAATACTATAAGATAGGAAGAGACCCAAGTGTGGTCAAAAGAACAAGTAGGAAAACTACCAAGTGAGATAGGTACAAGTGAGATATAAGAAGTAAAGAAAGGTAATAAGAAGATGAAAATGAGAAATAAGATGCAGGGCAAGGCTAAAGAAGTAAATTATAAATATGTAAAGATCAAAGAAGACACAAAGATAAGATATATTATTAAGGAAAAGGAGATAGAGTTTATAATATATGAATTGAGGCAAAACCTTGATAGGATAGATCTCATGGTGAAACTCATGAAGAATCAATAAATCCAATGGTTTGGTTGTGATGTCAGAAAGAGGGTCAAGTGTCCTATAAGGATACTCATGAAAAATCAAAGAATGGTTGCATTAAGATAAAATGAGAAGAATAAGGAAATCATAACCCATAGAGGCTTGAAAAGTAAGGAGTTGTCAAGTGAGAAACATGAAAGAGAAGTGGTGAAAAGGGTTCTCATTAAGGAAAACATGAAGAGAAGAGTGCCAAGAGAGGCACTTGAGAAAGAGATTAATGAGAATAGGAGAGTTTCCATGAAGGAGGCACTCATAGAGACATTATGGTCTCTTGTTTTATACTCTGACATTATGTTTAAGTGTGTGCATGTATGTATGAAGCAAAGTTAGATGAAGGTCAAGAATAAGGCCTTAAAGCTTCTGAGAAATGGATTAAGTAGAACACCCATGAATAAATATGAATATGACAAAGTAAAATAATAGGTTTTAAAAGTATACATGAAGGAGATTGAATATTCTCAACATTTTAAGGAAGATAAATGAGATGAGCTAGAGTTATATGATGCCTTAGAAAGTAGTGCAATAGTATCAAGAGAGAAAGCTCACAAGAAAGAAATGATTACAAACCATGAAGAAATGAGAGAGAATATGATCATGTAATAGTACTTCAAGGAGGTAAATGAATGTTTAAGTCTTGATTTTGATTGTGTATATGAGAAGAGGAATGTTTATATATAGGCTGGTAGAAATAAGATCAAAGATCAACCTTCAAAAATAGCACAAGATCATGGAAATAAAGTGCCAAAGTGGCTCAATAAACCAATCAATGAGGTGAAGAAGGAAAACCTCAAGTAAGAGGTCACTAAAGTTAAGAATTTAAGTGGAAGAAAAGATTAAAACATGTGGAAAAGGATAGAATGCATGTTAGATCAAGCTTACATGATATGTTATCAAGTAAAGAGGTATGAAGGAGATGTTAAAGGGCATAAATTAGTTGATGGTGCAAGTCAATAAGGTGATGTAAGATGTCAATATCAGTCCAAGCATATGCAAGGTAAAATGTGGGTCATTAAGAGAATTGAAAGGTTGAAAAAATATAATGTTATAGGTGTACTTAAAGAGAACATGAATCAAGAAGGAAGTTGCAATCCCAATAATCAAGAAGACATGGTGGAACCAATCAAGGACAAAAGAATGATGATGTAGTTGAGTAACCCAATGAGGAAATAAGATGAGGAGTGTGAGGAGAGAATAAACAAATGGAAAGGTAAGAAAGTTATTTATGATGAATTAGATGATGATCTATTTAAATCATTGAATTAGGTCATGGAGAGATAGTATAAAGTATGAAAAAGGACATCTATGAGCACCAATGGGTAGCTAGGTGAATGTTCAAATGCAAGTATAGATGGAGTATTGAAGAAGAATGAAGATCTCTTAGGAAATGTGTAAGTGATGGTTGAGTACATTGATATAAGACAAATTTTTAGAGAAGATAAAGGATAGTAAGGTCCTAAATTTGATGAAGACAATGGAGAAGTAGATTCTCTCACATTAAGATAATAATTTCAAATTTTGGAGTTCCTTAGTCCATAAAATGAGCTATATACAGATAAATAACATCATGAGAAGCTCAAAAGAGAATTAAGGAAGGTTGAAAAGATAGAGTAAATTGTTTTACCTAAATGGTTTGTTTATTACACAAGTGAAGGAGTTCAAGAAGAATACCAAGAAGATGGAGATGCAAGAATATCTTGGCAAGAAGCATATCCAAGAGGTAATATAGTTGAAGAGGATAAACAAGTTGATGTGAAGAAATGTACAACTGAGGAGAAATTCAAATCAAGCCTACAAGCTCAAAGAATTAGTAGAGAGTTAATCTGGCCTCATAACAGTCATAAAATGCATATGGATGTTGGTGTTTATATAGTTACAACTAAAGATAAATATGAATAAGTGTATGTGTGCCATGATATGTTTGAAAGTGAAGTGGAATCATGGATGTTTACAATAGAGAAAGAGTTGAGAAGAAGATGGAAAAAGAAAGAGAGGAGGCAAAGAATGAAAATCAAGAAATGTAAATATGGAGAAAATGACCATGGATAAGCCAAGGAATATTTAAAATGATAAAAAAAATTAAATACCAATTAGAAAAGAAGAAATAAAAGGATTATTCATATTTGAGTTGGAGCTCAAATTTTCCCCTCAAGGGGAGTATGATGCAGAGCATTCTAAGACATTGAGGAAATGTATGTGTGTCTAAATGTTTTATAGTGATCATTTCTAGGTTGAAATAGATGTGAGGGGTCCTTAGGGTCCATTATATTTCATTGGAGTCATAGGATTCCTTTAATTTTAGTGTATTATTGAACTTCTAGGTTTTCCCACCTAAATTCCAAATTTGAAAATTTGAAATTATGAGTTGGTTATGTAAAGTGTTTTTAAGTCTTTGGAAAATATAATGACAAAAAACATGTTGTTATGGATCCTAGTTAATCCTAAGGAGGGTTAAAATGTTACTCTAACTTACAAGAGATATATAAGATAAATGTAAGCCGAGAATGAGAAGCTGGTAACTACCTCCATACATTGTGTAGATAAGAATAAGAAGTTAATTGCATGTTTAGGGGTATGTAAAAGGTTGGTGAAAGTAAGAATATGGAGGTGGATTGGAATTTAAATATAAATATATAGGTATGAAGAGACAAGGAAATATTTTCAATAAAAATAAGAGAAGACCATGAAGAGGAAGAAACTCTGCCTACAAAACGAAAAATTATGTGTTTTTATTTAGATACATTCCATGGGATCAATAAAATAAAGAGTGTAATTGAATTTATTGGTGTGTTTCATAATATTAATGGTATATTATCCATCTTTAATTATATTTTATATTTGAGTAACATGAATTTTTGACATTTATCTTCAGGCAAAAGTTGTGTTATTCAAATTTTTGATAGTCATGTTTTGCACAGTCTACAGGTAAGATAGTTGTGAATGTTTTGAGGGTTAATTCAGAGAGTTTATAAGTTATTGTAGATTTCATAATGTACCTTCATAATTTTTATCAACTTGTTGATGTTCAAAATAAATCATTGGATTGATCATGTGTTCTCAGCCACACAAACTTGAGGATAACTTTGTTTTGTATGTTATAATCCAAGAATAGGACCAAAAGTGGTATAAAATGTTATTGAATCAGGTTATTGACTGAGAAGTTTTTTATAATTGAAAATTATTTTTTTGGTGGTTAACTATTCATTATAAGTTCTTAAAATAAATAAAAATTTTACACGGTCCTCATAGGTATATTTTTACCTACACACATTCATGATGGTTAAGTCATTTGTTTTGATGATTGTCATGGAATTATAGATTTATTATATGAAACCTAACCTCTTAGGGAGGTTCAATATATAAAATTTAATCTTTTTGATATCTTATATTCTATTTGAAGAACAAAAGACAAAGAAACCTAAAACTCTATGCATAGTCCTTATGCATACATAAAACTCTATGATTTTGTCATTATGGAAACATTTTGTGATTGTTTTTGGATAAAAAATCTTATAAAGGATTGTGATAAGTTAAAAGATACCCTATATAGGTCTTAGGATAGGTTTTAAATGATTTCAAAACCAAAATACTTCACACTAATATTTCTCAGTTTACATAATCATATAAAGAACCTCGGAACTATGTCTAATGGCTTGATATGTATTTTATGTGATTGTTTAAGAGGATATAACACATCATGAAGGTGTAATTAACATGTTAATACCTCATAA
The DNA here is from genome assembly GCA_037957365.1 of Torreya grandis. Classification (NCBI taxonomy): domain Eukaryota; kingdom Viridiplantae; phylum Streptophyta; class Pinopsida; order Cupressales; family Taxaceae; genus Torreya; species Torreya grandis. Next base: position 1,971,472 of record JARHVA010001255.1, read on the forward strand.
ATTTCATATAATGAATTTAAGTCATTGAATATTCAAAATAATCAATTATTTACTCTCTCAGGCTCACATAGAACTGAGCAACCCTCAACTAGGGTTTCCATATTCAACCCTCTTTATCTCAAAATGCCACCCTTGGAAATTTTTAAAATTTTGTAATTTTATGTATTTTCATATTATATTTAATATTAACAAGTTTATAAAATGATCTAGTAATATACAATATGGTATTTAGCCTGTAACATACAACTAGGCCTAAAAAGGCTTAAAGAGACCTAATTCTAGGAGAAATAGAAGGTTTTGGAAGATCTAAATTTTGAATTGCATAATGAAATTTATTTTGGAGTTGAATGAAGGTAATGGGTATCTAAAAATAGTTTTTTTATTAAAATTCCTTTGTATTGTTATAGACAAGGAGTTTTACTTGTTTTGAGGGCTACAAGGAAGTGAAGACAAGAAAGGGATTTAGGTTTGAAATGAGGTATTAGAGATTGGATGAGGTAGAAAAGTGTATTGATTAAATTTTTTCAAATCATAGAGAGATCACTCATGGTAATAGATTGCATTCATGAATTGAGAAGCAAGATTTGACATGATGGAGCAAAGAAGAGACTAAAGTATTATTCTCTACAAGAGGTCTAAAAGCTAGTATATCAAAGGAGAGAGATTGTAGCAATTGAGTATACATCATTGAGCCTACATAAGAATGTATTACTATGTGTTCCAAGGTATTATGTTTCTATCTATATAATCCCTTAACTAATTTTGATGCATCTTATAAATCTTGTCATGTGTACCCAAGAGAGTGGAGAAATGTCATCATGCAAACATTATCACTTGAACCATTGTCAATCATAACACTTTGGATGGGTTGTGATGGAGAAAAAATATTATAATCTTCTAACTATGATTGTGATTGGTCATCATTATAAAATTAGGTTATTTTTCAATATCTAAAAGGCTCCTCATATGTTAGTTCTAAATATGAATAGCCTTCATGCATATATTTGATACATTTGTGTAATGTCAATGGTATTGCTTCTATAACATGTATCCATGGTAACCCCAAAACTAAGTTTTAATTTAATTGATTAGGCATAACATGGATAGTATTAGGTACTCTCTTGGGGCCTATTATCACATCTAATGAGATTTTTATAATTATTTGATGTGTAGTATTATTGAATCCTTTTTATGCTATGATATGATTTTTATATAGTATCCATGTTGATCCCCAATATTTTTAAGAAGGTAATGTTACAAATGTTCAATACAAAATGATTATCTACAAATGTAGGTTTGACCAAGTTATTTTTTACTTTAACTTAAATGAGTAATAGAAAAAAATTATCTATTATGTATTACGTAGTCTTCCTTGTCGAAAGTGGTGACTTTATTATTATCCTTGAATGTATTCATAAGGGAATAAAATGATACAAGTTTTGTATTACTAGATGACAATATGTCAAAAGGAATATCTTGTATCAAATTCCAAATGTACATGTCTACCATGGTGTCCAAATACTCATCATTTACATCACAAACATGAAAAATACACAATATATTGGCAAAAGTAAAAACTTGAAAATAAATACACAAGTATACATATATACTCACTTGAATCTACAAAAAAATATATAGCATCAGTTATATCTAGTTGTGGGCTAGCCTTACCTTATCAACCACCTACTCCATCTCATCTTCCTTAAGCTAGAGACACTCCAGCTTGGTTCACTACAATCTAAAGTGGATAAGTCATCTCACACCTATGCACCACTAAGTGTACAAAGTGGTACCCATCACATAATCCATATTTTTTTCCATAATTGGAAGATCCACATACCCTATAGGTAAGGGTACTAGATCTAAATCACTCAACCTTAATATATTACCTGCATGATGAGTTGATCTCATAGTATAGGTCTAGGGGTATGACATTGGTGATACATCCCATTGGATGTCACCCTCTCAAACTCAAACCTCTCCATAACACCAAGAAACAATTCATGGATCCTAATTACCAACTATAATCAATCATAATTATACCACACATCCTTTAATGTCACAGTTATCTCTACTATAATGAGCCAAAATGTGCATGTACTAAGATTTCACCTCTCAACCAATGAGGTCATCAGATGCATATCATATGGGATCCACCCTAAATAGGCCACATGTCTACAACTAGCTCCGTCAAGTATCTACCAACCGAAATCATCTAAACCAGGTTCGATCATCGTATCAATTTAAAAACCATAACAAAACTTTCTAGCAAATAAATCCCTCTACAAATACACACAAATAAAAGTAATTTAAAATACAACCAAATAAAATAATAATAAATGTGTAAATACTAATTAAAATCAAATAAATTATTAAGGTCATATCTAACCAAATATATTCATTATCATTGGGCATTACTATTAGAACTTACATATCCAGTCATTCAATATGTTAGAATTGAATATGGTTCTATTAGATGCCTGATGGTATTGACCTCTATGGGTCAGTATCAAAAATAAAATACAATGCTTAAAAACTATCTAAAATAAGCTTTAAAATGAAAATAAAAAATTATATTATTTTTCAAAATTAAAAAATTGGATCAAAAAGGGAAATTTTTGACACATACCAGGTTCTTGATGTGTTGTGCCTATAAATTAATTTTCAAATTCTTGAAATAATGAGTTAGTGCATATCGATCGCTTTGCATCTTAAAAAATTAGAGTAAAAATTTCTATCATAAAATGAACAAATAAATTACAAATTTTAAAAATTTGACCTATTTATATAATTTAACTTTTCAACTATGCATTTTACCATGTTCAATATGCAAATTAATACATGCAAAATTTGTGTACATGATATCTCAAACATTGTGTATCCAAATCACTCCCCATCAGTTGCTTAGAACACACAAAATGTGTTCTTACACAAATAAACATTTCCAAGACTATTAGAGACAATATATAATACACTCAAATTTTACAAATATTCTCCTTCCACACTAACATTGCCCTAATTTCTTAAAATGGGGATAAATTTTCACTCTAAATACATGTCATTTCCTTCCACAATCCCTCTATAGTATCTAAGGTAAAAACTTATCGATATACACTATTTATCTATGTTGAGTCATATAACATACAAAATATAATCATAAATATCCATAAAGTGAATATCTTAAATAACCAATTCATAGAATTTTACAAATAATTGAGCTTATCTAATTAAATATATATTTTGATATGATCAATTTGACAATCACATCCTTTACACTGAAAGGGGGCATTTTAAAAAAATAGATTACTAGATTTTGGCACAATACACATTATTCAAACTATCAAAATTTGGTAGATCACACATGATTCACAATGATTCAAATATCAGATGGTTCAATTACATGATAAATATTAGTGTTAAGAATGGTAAAAACATTCCAAGAATACAATAATAAAGATTTAGCAACAAGAACATCACACATGAAGCTACAAACAAATGAGATGCAAAAGAAGGCAAGTCAAATGATTTTTCATAATGAGATGCTAGTACAATAGAAAGCCCTTGCATAATTAGGTAAGGAAAAATAAAGAAATAGTCTAACTAAGTAATGTGGGATAAATCCTCACATAGGAAAAATTATAAAAAGGATAAAAAACCTAGTTATAAACTAACAAACATGAGAAATACATACTCTAATGCCCCCCCTCAAGTGAAACTAGGGGCTAATAATAGACAAAAAATAAATAGTGGCATATCCACAGTATGATTCCTAGAAACTAGGTCTAATAAGGTACTCATGTATAATATGTATCCAAGAAATGATGAAGGAATATGTCCTCACAAACAACCCCCAAGGACAACTTATGAAACCCCAAGCATGCCACGTAAATTAAGAAAACAAGTTGATGCAAAAGGATTTATGAAGATGTCTACAACCTGCTACTAAGTTAGAATTTACTCCAAGCTAAGAAATATATCTTGAATGTGCTAATGAATGAAGTGCAAATGTACCTCAATGTGCTTGGTCCGTTTGTGCTCAACTGGGTTGTGAGATATGTGAATTGCATTATGGTTGTCACACCAAATTATAGTAGGTGAATCCTATGTGAATCCAAACTCTATCAATAACTGATGAAGACAAATAATTTGTTGATTTAATGTAACTACTTCCCTTTACTCAACCTCTATAGATGAAAGTGTAAAATCTTGTCACTTCTTGCACAACCAAACAATAGGTGAAGAACTAAGACAAAATATGTATCCAAAAGTGGAATGCCTATCATCAAGGGAACCTACCCAATCTAAATCATTATACCCAACCAACTGAGTAAACCCCTAGTGTAGCACAATCCAAAATGAGTAGTGCCTCACAAATATAATAAAATCCTCTTCACAATTTTCCAATGACTATCATGAGGAGCATGTGCAAACCTAGATACAAGCTTAAATACAAATTAAATTTTGGGGTGAATATGGGTCAAATACTTAAGACTCCTAACCATCTACCTATATAATGTAGGATCATAAATTGGAGTAGTAAAATTGGAAGTGAGAGTTACTCTAGACTGAAAGGGAGAAGGACTTGGCTTGCAATCAACCATGCCAAAATAGTGAAGAAGATTAAGGGTGTACTTTTGTTGACTCAAATAAATCCCTATATCTAACTATGAAATATATAAACCAAGGAAGAAGTACAAAAGACCAAGATCTATGATATCAAATTATGTTAAAAGTGCCTATTGAATAGCCTGAATCTGAGAAGAGGAGCCCCCTGTGAGAAGCAGATCATCAACATACAAGACCAGTATAACAATGTCCTCCCCAATATGCTAGATATAAACTTTGGGATTGGAGTGGTAGAGAACAAATCCAATGGAGAGAAGAAAATAATCCATCTTCTCCTACCAATCTTGAGGGGCTTGTTTGAGATCATAAAGAGATATCCTAAGTTGACAGACAAGAGAAGAATCATGAACAAACCCAGTGAGCTACTTCATATAGATTTCCTCCTATAAAGCTCCATGTAAGAAGTCACTCTTAATGTCCATCTGATACACTATCCAACCTTATGATGCAACAAGATAAAGTACAAGGTGAACAAAATCCATCTTGGTAATGGGTGAAAAATTATTAGAGCAGTAAATGCCTTCAACCTATGAGAACCCCTTTGGAACAAGATGTACCTTATACTTATCAATGGACCCATCAGCTACATACTTGGTGTGGTAAATCCACTTACACCTAACCAACTGTATTCCCTTAGGAAGAGTGATCAAATCCCAAGTGTTATTCCTCATCAAAGAATAATACTCATCTGTCATCACATCATCCCACTACTATATCCCATAATCCTATGAAAAAAATTATGGATCTCTAGAGAATGTCTGACAGAAAAGTTAAGTACTTATAGAATGTGGATGATGATGTCAAGTGGGTAGAAGATCTTGTATGAAAGTTGCTACCTCAAAACTTGTAGTATGAGCCCACCTAGGCATAGTGGCAACATTAGTATGATTAGGATCCTAAACCTCTATAACCTCCTTAAGAATATCTTGAAATGGCTCCACAAAGAATGAATCCTCAAGAAGAGGTGATGAATCATCAAAAGAAGAAGAAGAAGAAGAAGGCATGGAAGAATATGATGAGTCATGAGATGTGAATTGCTCATCAAAATATGCATGTATTCAAAAAATAACATCATGAGTATCAAAATCTAAAATATGATAAAATCTCATGTCCTCACAATACCCTATAAAAACCAAAGGTTTGTTCTTATTATCCAATGTTTTCCTTTTCTTCTTTGGTAAAAAATGCCCAAGAAAGGATCCCAAAGACTCATTAAAATGAGACATCAGGATTGGTTCCAAACCAAGCCTCTTCTAGATTCAAATTCTCAAGTGCTTTGTGTGGTGCATGGTTTTTAATGTAGTTCACATAATTAATTGCCTCTACCCAATAGATAGGAGGTAAATCCTGGGAATGCATCATACAATTATCCATCTCCTTCAAAGTTTGGTTCTTCCATTTTTCTAATCCATTCTACTATGGAGTATGAGCAATAGAATGTTGGTAAACAATACCATGAGCTACCAAAAAATTAGAGAACTCACGACTAAAGTACTCTCCCCCATTATTTGCATGAATCTTATTAATGCAACTAGAAGACTATTTCTCAACCAAAGCCTTAAATACTTTGAAGTGAGCAAAGACATCACTCTTGTACTTGAGAAAATAAACCCAAGTATGTCTTGATAAATTATCAATGAAATTAAGTGCATACTTAGCTTCGTTAAAAGGAGTAGGAAAGATGATGCAGAGCATATACCAAGTCCTTTACTCAATACCCTATTCAACACACTTTTCCTTATTAAACCAAATCACTAGATCATTCTTTATGCAAGATTATAAACCTCCATTATGTTTAGGTGAATTTAAATGTGTTTATTAGGTTGTTTAAAGGTTTCATTGACCTCTTACTCACATATCAACACCTCTTTTTACACTTTACCAACCTTATTTCATCCTTCACAATTATGTCCTCTATTTTCACAGTTACATTAGCCCTTTTATAGTCTTCCTTGCATAGTAATGTGAAATTTGGAAGTCTAACTCCTTCATATGACCCTCTTTCTTGTTACTAGCCCTCTCAACTAGACCTATTCAAGCCTAGAACAACATCTAGTCACCAAATTCTATACACCTCTAAAACTATGATAATCTCTTTAAGAACATTGAAAATGACCAAATTATAAAAAAATTGAATTTTTAAATGGTTAGAACAATATTTATGGCTAAACCCTAGTGTAGGGCTTTTACAACCCTATCTCAGCCCAAGAGCTAACAAAATACAACTATAAATAGTAGGAATGGATTAAAAGATTCAAATTAGGTTTAAAATGTTTGTATGGACCTCATGAAACTATTCTAAGAATTCATTTCCACTTCCCTATCCATTTTTAATGTTTTCCAACTCAAATTTCACTTATTCATGGTGAGTAATTGGCTATATACAAGTCTGAGTGCCTGTAAGGATAGATAATTTATATAAAAAGCAAAACTAAGTGTCAAAATGACTTAGGTCACATTCTATCAACATACATTAACATTCTCCAACATTTAACCATCGTGTTATGGAATATTTCTTGCAATGTGATACATAAACAGTCTTCTCATACCATGTCTGCTATAAAAATAGGGATTATCAAAATATAGACTATGCAACAATGATTCTTTATTACTTGGGATATTTTTTCCACTCCAAAAAAATGTAGATATACTTTAAAATGCTTATGCCAATATAGTATTCAAGTCCTTAATTCCCTCAAAAACATTACACTATCTACAACCAATCTAGTCAACTCAAGAATAAAGTCTGTACATGTTTCCTCTAATCAAGGTTTTATTTTTATTTATGATTTGGAATAGATACACTCCACACCCATGTATGATAATCTCCAAACACAATGAACAAACCATTAATAGATTTATTCATAAATCAACAAGACACTTACAGTGTAAATAACAACTTTGATCACCCAACAGGGGTCTACATTCTCTTTCCCTAATAGGGAACTTGTATTTTTAAATACCTTCAAAATCTCTCTTCAATCACATTTGCATTATCTTGTAAATAAATTAGAATAACTTCCATTCTCATTCTTCCATAAAAAATCACATGAACAGTCAATAAAAACATATAAAAGACCTTAATAGTGTCTAATTTCATTCTACAAATAGGGATTTTTAACCCTTACCATTCATTTAAGTCTTTTATTCAAATCATACATGCACTCACTATCTTTAAAATCTTGAAAACAAAGATAATTATATTACTTAAATATTCAAACACATATGATTCAAATTAGCAACAACAATGACCTTCACATAGAGGTTTATTTCTATTCCTTATGCAGCAGAGTTTTTACCAAAACATTCAAATTTCCCATTTCTTCATAAAAAAAACTTGTCATTTCATCCTCCATTCCACTATTCAAATGTGAATATCCAGAATCACACCCTAAAATTACTCCAAGACTCCTATATATGTGCATAAATGTTTTCTTTCCACCTTTCTACGTAGAGATTTTCTTGACAAATAACCTTATCTTGGTTCACACACAATATGAAGTGTCTAAAACCATGACAAATATACACAAGGACATTTTATAGACTTATTACTATTCCAAATCCCATATACAATTTCAACACACTATTTTCACCTTCATTAATGTATAAAGGTCCTTATACAAGGCTTGAAAGATTCAAACATTCAAATAATACATTTTGGTGAGAAAATAATATTTCAAATTTTGTGCACCTTTAGACTCTCTAGACTCCATTTAAGGACCACTAATTACCTCTAACACTCATAAGACACATATATACCAAGCTAAGAACAAAAATGAATCTAACTTGGGGTCATCATGGGATGCCCCTGCATCATACTACCAAGTTGAAAGAATCTTTGCCACAAGTTTTTGAGTGATCCATTTGGCATATGATACTACCTGAATGCTTTGAACCTCCTCATGGAAGTTTTATACTTATACTTGCCTCTCATATAATTTTACATGCTCTTGGGCCCCACATTTATGCCTCCTCTGCTTCATCTCCTTCAACTCCATACATGCACACAAAACAAAGTTGTTAAGCAAAATAAGACTATTTTTATCTTCAACTTGCCTTCATTGTGTATTCCACTCTTTACCCTCTACATACTACCTAATCTTCACCTTATTTCTATCTTCAATCATTGATGAAAGTATGAATTCTTTATCCTTCACCCATGCTTCTTGTACTACCTATTCCTTCTCATGCACAACTTGTGCTTGTCCTTTGCATACCTCATTTTTATATAAATTCTTAACTTGCTACTGTAAATCATCATCTTTGAGGTTAATATTTAACTCCTACACTTTCAAAGGCTACATACTCATCCTCTCTATCCCATCTTCTTGATTTGTCACTTCTAAATAGTTATCTTGTTCAATATCATCCTTTAAACATGCAAGTTCATTTACCATTTCTTTTGTGGTTGCCTCAGCCACTCTAGGTTGGATATGCATCTCTATGATATATCCTACCTGCTCCTTACCTACACCTTCATCACAAATCATCACATTAGAAAATAAATATGGAGCCTTTGTGTTTCTTTCTTGAGATATATTCTTGGGCAATTCAATTTCCATCTTCTTATCTTGCTTGGGGTTCATCCCAAACCATCTCCTTTCCATCTCAACTGTAACATCAAACTCTATTCTATTGTCCTCTTTCACATATGCTTGGCTGCCATACTTGCCTTGGCTTTCTTCTCTTCTAAGCACTCCCATTAGTGTTATATCCTCTTCTTTATTTTGATAACTATTTGTTGCCAACTTGCACTCTTTTTATCCTTTCTCATGTCCATCCTTGTGGACTCACAACTCCTCATATCAAATAACTCAACACAACTCACCTCTTCCTCTTTCTTGGGTGCTTTGATCAAACCCAATCTCTCCATAGTTCTACTACAACATTGCCTTGTCAACATCATCATGATTCTCTCATCTCTCCTATCTTCTTCACCCTTCAATAGGATAAGTGTATATGACTGTCCATCCTACCTAATGGTATAGGTGTTGGCTTGACCATCATGTATGACATGCTTATCATGCTACCATGGCCTCCCTAGTAACAAGTGATACACATCTATAGGGAAAATATCACATAATACTTGATCTCTATATTATCATATCTTGAAATCAACCCAACTTTGCTCACTTACCAATATCTGATTACCTTTCTGCACCCATGCAATTTTGTATGGTTTTGGATGTGGCATCCTCTTCAATCTCAACTTGTACACCATCTCCAATGAAACTGTATTGTTAGTACTACCACCATCAATAACCAAATTACATACCTTACCATGGGCCTTACATCTAATTTTGAACAAACTTCTCTTTTGGGTTAATTCCTTGCCTTGATTTTGTTGCAATAGTAATCTCCTCATGAGTAATGACTCATTCCTCTCTTATCTTATATCCTCATGCACCTCTCTCTATTGTTACATACTTATATTCACATTTTTTGGACACTCTATTGCCCTGTGTCCTTCTCTATGGCAATTGCAACATTGCCCCTAAAATATTTGTCTTGGTCCTTGTCTCATTGAACCTTATTTTCTTAATATGTGACCTAAAAATTGTTTGATCTCTCTTGCATGGTGTTGTCCCATGCTTTCTTATCTTGTTGCATGTTCTTGTGGTTTATCTTAAACCACCTCTCCATTCTCTCTCATTCATTCTTACTTGCAAAGGTGTTGCCTCACCTTGCTACCTATCTTATCTTTCTTCTCTTTGTTCTCTCTCCTTGAGAACATCTTTAATAGAATCCATTCTCATAACCAATGGAGCAATCAGTTGGGTCAATATTCTGACCAAATCATCCTCTTCTCTGTTAGCTCTCTCCATGGAGCACTGCACCTGGTTACCTATCTTGCACTTCACTTCAAAACACATATTGTTAATATTTTCAAAAATCAACTAGAATATTTCCCTTGCTCTTATACCAAAATTATCCAGATCATATACCAAGTCCTTCACTCAATACCCTATTCAACACACTTTTCCTTATTAAACCAAAGCACTAGTTCATTCTTTATGCAAGATTATAAACCTCCATGATGGCTAGGTGAATTAAAATGATTTTATCAGGTTCTTTAAATCTTTAATTGACCTTTTACTCACATATCAACACATCTTGTTACACTTTACCAACCTTTTTTCATCCTTCTTCACAATTCTATCCTCTCTTTGCACAGCCCTACTAACCCTTTTATAGTCTTCCTTGCATAGTATGAAATAATTACACTCTCTTAAGGAAATATAAATCATATTTCTTGTTTTCTATGTCAAAGCATACCTGCATGTGAAACTTGGAAGTCTAACTCCTTCATATGACCCTCTTTCTTGTTACTAGCCCTCTCAACTAGGCCTATTCAAGCCTAGAACAACATTCAGTCACAAAAGTCCATACAACCTAGTATGTACACCCCTAAAACTATGATAATGTCTTCAAGCACATTAAAAATGACCAGATTATAAAATTTTGGATTTTTTCAATGGTTAGAACAATATTTATGGCTAAACCCTAGTTTAGGGCTTTTACAAACATGTCTCAGCCTGAGAGCTAACAAAAATCAACTGTGAATGGTAAGAATGGACTCAAAGATTAAATTTATGTTTAAAATGTCTTTATGGACCTCATGAAACTATTCTAAACATTTTTTCCACTTCCCTATCCATTGTTAATGTTTTCCAACTCAAATTTCACTTATCTATGGTGAGAAATTAGTTATATATAAGTCTAAGTGCCTGTAAGGATAGATAAAATGTATACAAAAAAAAACTAAGTGTCAAAATGACTTAAGTCACGTTATATCAATGTACATTAACATTATCCAACATTTAACCATCGTGTTATGGAATATTTCTTGTAAAGTGATACGTAAATAGTCTTCTCACACCATGTCTACCACATAAATAGGGCTTATCACAATATAGACTATGCAAAAATGATTATTTATTACTTGGGATATTTTTTCCACTCAAAAAAAATGTAGATATAATTTCAAATGATTATGCTAATATATTTTTCAAGTCCTTAATACCCTCAACAACATTACACTATCTGCAACCAATCTAGTCAACTCAAGAATACGGTATGTACATGTTTCCTCTAATCAAGGTTTTATTTTTATTTATGATTTGGAATAGATACACTCCATGCCCATTTATGTTAATCTCTAAATACAATGATAAAACCATTAACAGAGTTATTCATAAATCAACATGACACTTATAATGCAAACAATAACTTTGATCACCCAACAGGGGTCTGCATTTTCTTTCCCTAACAAGGAATTTGTATTTTTAAATTCCTTCAAAATATCTCTTCAATCATGTTTACATTATCCTTAAAATGCCTTAGAACAACTTCCATTCTCATTATTCCATAACAAATCACATGAACAATCAATAACAACATTCAAAAGACCTTAACAGGGTCTAATTTCATTTTGCAAACAGGGGTTTTTAAATCTTACCATTCATTTAAGTCTTTTATTCAAATAATACATACACTCATTGTGTTTAAATTCTTGAAAACAAATATCATTCTCTTACTTAACTATTCAAACACATATGATGCAAATTTTCAATAACAATGTCCTTCACACAGAGGTTTGTTTATATTCCTTATGCAACAGAGTTTTTACCAAAACATTTAAATTTCCCATTTCTTCATACAAAAACTTGTCATTTCATCCTCTATTTCACTTTTTTAATGGGAATATACATAATCACAACCTAAATTGACTCCAAGACTCCTATATATGTGCATAATTATTTTTTTATAACCTTTCTACATAGAGGTTTTCTTAACAAATAACCTTTTCTTGGTTCACACACAATATGAAGTGTCTAAAACCATGACAAATACACACAAGGACATTTTATAGACCTCTTAGTATGACAAATCCCCTAGACAATTTTAACACACTGTTTTCACCTTTATTAATGTATAAAGGTCCTTATACAAGGCTTGAAAGATTCAAACATTCAAATAATAAATTTTGGTAGGAAAACAATATTTCAAATTTTGTGCACATTTAGACTCTCTAAACTCCATCTAAGGACCTCTAATGACCTATAACACTCATAATACACGTATATACCAAGCTAAAAACAAAAATGAATCTAACTTGGGGTCATCATGGCATTCCCATGCATCAAAAGACCATCAAATCACTGTGTACAAGCTCAAGTGGTAAAGAAGATCTCATGGACATACCCTTATAAAATGGATATTGGAATTGTTTATCTAATGCACAACCAAGGTAAATTCCATCAAGACATGAAATTTTAGGAAGACCCTCTACCATATTGTTAGTGCTCAACTCTCAAATATCTATAATTGAGATGTCCAAATCTCTCATGCCAAAGCCTACCCTAAGAATCTAAATGAGGAACCAAACATGTCCCTAGAGGATGAGTATCATCAAAACCCTCAAAATAATAGAGTCAATAACTATGATCAAAAACACCCTGTGCAATAAGTGTGTGTGGCCTTAACAAAGCTCAAACTTTAGAACCCTTTGGTGTGAAATTCATTGTCTTACCCTGACTAGAATGACAAATCTAATAAACTAAAATTAAATTGGTGGTGATGTCTACAACATATAATGCATCATTTATGTGGATATTATGTAGCTATATGTCATGCTTTCCCTTCATAGAAATAAAATAAGAATATCCAACCTCAATGTTGGAACTAGAACTCAAACCAAGAGATATAAATGACTCCTTAGAAGAAATCATGTGGTGTGAAGCACCAGAATCTAAAACCCAACTATCTAAAATAGATTAATGTGATCTCCCAACAACATTGAGTGATTTCCCATGCTCATGATATAAAAGAATGGATATATAAATCTTGTGTTTCCTAATGGCATCCTCTAGGGATTACATTCTCTTAAAACACCTAGACTCTTTATGACTAGTCCCCCCACAATAGGATCATGATAGATTAGGCTTATTCTTATATTTGGAAGATGATTTGGGTTTAGATGTGTTTGTGTTGGGCTTAGGTGTATTTTGAGATGGAGGAAGAGTGTTCTTCTTCTTACTCTTTGTTTTTCCCTTGTTCTTAGGATGTGATGCTACTAATGCTTTTTGAGAGGTGAAAAACTCAAGGTGAGGTAATTTGGATTCTTCCCTACTAAGTCTCTCATAAAACAATTCCATATTTGGCATTTTGATTGTGGTACCTAAGGCACCCATGCTAGATAAAAAGGTAGAAGCAAATATTTAGAATGCACCACTTAACTTGGACAAAATCAAGTACACACACTCTTCATATTTTTTATCTCATCCACTCCCCTTCAACTATGTCAACAAATGCTTAAACTTAGTGAGGTAGTTTACAATAGAGGTAAAGTCATCAAGATTGAGTGAAGTAAGATCCAATTCAAGTTGCATGGATCTCATGTGATCTAATTTCCTAAATAAACCCTTCAACTTATCCCACATTTTGAATGGATTATCACACCCATCCAAATGAAACAATAAATTGTCACTCACATAAGTCCCTATCAAACTCATACACTCTTCAAACATACATTGGTGCTGAAATTTTTCAAACTCTCTTGTGAATTGTGGTTGAGTTTCATTCATTAAGGACCATAATCCTTTGTTTTTTATGATTGTTTCCATTCTATGTCTACATGTATGGTAATTGTGTGTATTCAAAATCTTATAATGATCAATAATAGAAGTATAATCCATGCTAGTGAATTACCAAATAGAAAAAATAATATAAAAGGGTACACAAATTGATAATGAGACAAACCCCCCAAAAGATTGTATTAAGGACCTCCCCCAATTTTGGCACTTTATAAAAGTAGTGATTTTTTACAAAGTGATGGCACTAATGGATAGATAATTTAAAACCATACACTTTTGAAAAAAAATAGAACTCAATTTTGAGTTACGGTTCCAAAGTTATAGCTTTTACGAATTCCCATAAATGGGTCAAAAACATTAAAAAAGACACTACAAATGAATTTTAGTGACCAAAATGAAAAATAAGGTAAGATTTCAACCACTCATTGGAATAATAATTAAACCATGAATGTTTTTAATCAATCCAAAGTGAAAAATAACTTCTTAATTACTTTAGTGTGCGTGTAAGTGAAACTATCTTCCTCTTTAAAGAAAAATACATCTTGTAAAAGAAAATAATGAAATGTATAGTTGTTTAAGAGGAATGGAGGAGGATTACTATTGTCTAATTTTAAGGCACATTGACTCCATACAGGTTGTGTTGGCAAACCAGAGGTTTGGAAACAGGTGCAAATTGAGTGGTTAGATAGTGAGTCACCAAAGTGTGATAACTTGAAGACCAACTATGCAACCTTAGTGTAGCCAATAGAGAAAGCCACTTCCAAAGTGGTGCTAAGTTCTCCATAAAAAGTCCCATGTTGGGTGTTACATATTAAAAGAGATAAAAAATGTAGATCAAAAAAAGGCCAATATCACACTCCTTCTAACTAAAATTTCCAACATAATAGATCCCTATCAATGCCTTCTATTATCCTATGCCATCCTTCAAACCCCAACTAAGTTGATGAGGAAAAAAGAACAATGGCAGTAAGCTTCCAAGTATATAGTCCTCCCAATGCCAAGATTCTCATTTCATGCCAATACTCTGCCAATCTGCCATGCAATCCCAAAAATATCCATGTTATCTTTCTTCAATGCTTCTTACAAAGACACGAACCTTCCTTGCTGCTCCATACAAGCATCCATAGATAATTTACAATGTAGATCTAGTAATATGCTAAGGTTAACACCAAATTATAATGCATTCCACTTCCTCCTTCTAACACCTTCACTCCACACTTTAATGCCTTCTCTCCTTATAAGTTATAATGCACCAAACAATAAACCTTACTTCCAATGCCAAAGATAAAAAAGGTTGATCCTCTCTTTCCAAGGCACCAAAATGAAAATAAGATGCCTCTTGTATAAAATACATTAGATAAGGAATAAAAATATGAGGTTTATTTCTTTCAATTGATGACAAAGGGAAGTAGAATAAAATTATTTAAAAATTTGTAGCAATGTGGATGGTTACAACTCTCAAATCTCTAGTATCATGTTAGGAATGGTAAAAACATTCCAAGAATTCAATATCTGAAGAGTTAGCAACAAGAATATCACACATGAAGTTGAAAATAAATGAGATGCAAAATAAGGCAATTCAAATGATTATTCATAATGAGATTCTAGTACAATAGGAAGCCCTTACATAAGTAGGCAAGGCAAAACAAAGAACTAGCCTAACTAATAAATGTGGAATAAATCCTCGCATAGGACAAACTAAGAAAAGGATGAAATGCCTAGCTATAAACTAGAAAACATGTGAAATACGTACTCTAATAATTAGTTCATCTATACATATTAAGGGTCATATGCCATACATATGCACTCACTTTTTAGACACTTGAGAAAATATTTTTAAACACATGGGTACATATACATGGGCATATGCACATATTTTATGGGAACATAAATTAGAGGTTTTTATATAGACCTACATCTGAGATATAATTTCTTAGATTAAATACACATATATATGGCATTATTTATCAGTTGGTACAAGATTTAGGTGGCATGATATTGATTCTTACACACTTGCATATTTAGGGGGCATTATATTGATGTATACACATGTACAAATTTAGGAGGAATGATACTAATTCATGCACATATACACACTTTTACAAGACCTAATATTGGTTCATGTTCATAAAATATATTATAGTTTACAATTTAATGGAAAATGGTTATCATCCCAATTCACACTCATCAAATTTTTGGTCATGATGTGGGGATAAACATTGTTTATTCTCTTCCAATAATGCATTTATCATACATAACCATATAATTTATAGTTTAATGATAAATGGTTCTCATTCCATATCACACTTATCAGATATGTGGTCATGATAGGGACATGAACATTGTCCATTTTCTTTTGATCATGCATTCTACTCTATATTGAGTGAAACTATATAATCAAACTTGCGTTCATGATGGGGGCATGAACATTTTTCATTCCTTTTCAATCATGGATTTTCTTACATGGAGTGACCTTGAGTGAAATTATGCAACTAAATATATAAACCATCTATAGTGGTCAATTCATTTTTAGTTATGTGTTAGGTTCAGTAATGCTTAACATATCACTGTTTAACTCAACATAGATTATCATTTCATCTTGGAATTGTTCTTGAAGCAACTGATTATAAGCTTGTGTATTTCCTTGTATAGGAAATGAAAAAAACTATAATTTCCCTATTATTTTCCAAATTTACTAGGTCAAACTATTGACACTTAACATTTTCACTCTTCACGACAAGAGCACACTCTAATAGCATAATCCATGAGTGATACCATATGATAGACATACAAGTGTAGTTATTATTTGAATATTATTTTGATTAAAACTATATTTTATTTATCTAAACATAAATATATCTAATCCCATACATCATATCTTATAGGAATGCTAAAACATCATTGGAACAAACAACAAGTCTAGATTCATAATCACCAATGCAGGTTTGTATTTTATTTTCAATTTTATATAATAATTTTAGTTCCACAAAAATGATAGATTAAAGGGGGTGTAGATACACATATTTATAACAAGCCTTGTTTCATAATACTTTTAAGCAATTATGCATGTATAGATCTCAAACCATGAACTAATTACTTAGTGGCACATTTATCTTTTTTTTATTGTCTCACTAGTTCTATTTGGCTAGTGACACCCTTATATTACCATGACTAGCTTCACATGACATTTTACAAATATCTTTGGCCCTCCCTGTCACCTTGGAGTCTTTTTAAGTTACAAGTTAGTTCCACAATTTATGATCAGTATTGACTATCTATATTGATCAAAGATAGCAAAATTGACCCAATTTCACTTTTGATTTATTTTTGGCATGTTTCACTTTGTGGTCATTATTTGGGCACATTTCAACTTATTTTTTTTAGTTTTGTGTGCCACTAGGTCCTTAATTTAATTTAACAAAACTCCTATATATATATAATGCTACTATAAGGTATTTTGGGACAAGCACATTGCATTCTCAAGAGCTAGACAAGATTAAATATTGCACCTATAGAACTGTTAGAGCTAAATCTAAAGTTTGCAAGGGTTAATATGTATCTGCATACTTATCCCAAGGATAAGATATGATAAATAAAATCTAGGATTGCACACATAATTACACACATGTATATTAACAAGATAATGAAATTCAAGTTTAAGCCCTCCTTAAAGAATTGGAAATGTAGTGCGACCCTTATTCTATAATGTGGATTAACCAAGGTAATTTCAACTCAATTATTTCACTTGACACCCCCTATTTGATATCAAATTACTTGTGTAGAACTAGGGTTTGGACTTATAAGTAAAACACATAATTATGAAACTAAATAAATATGGAAAAAACATAGTAAATAGAGGTGCATCACCCTAGAAGAAAACATTTGATTGTTGTGTACAAGGTCAATTCTAACCACTACAAAATAGTATCAACTAGCAATATAGACCTAATCCATTAGAGATTATAAGAAGAAAATAAGAGGGAAAAAATCACATATATATAGTACTTTCACAGGCTTGAGACACATAAATGAAACAATTAAAGCTAAGATCCATGCAATAAATAAGCTAAGAGAATTTCATCCCCTTGTTGTACATTCATTACTATATTTAGCCTATATCTTTGTATGTATTTAAAATTATAATTATGTCATTATTATATTCATTTCTATCCTATTAGGGTCTTATTAATATAATTCATGGTAAATCACTATCTTTGATTACATGTACTAAATGTAAGGACATTAACATCTCTAAATTAAATTCATAGTTTGACATCCATTGTGTTCTTTATACTACTTAACATTGTAACAATTTATAGCTCTTTTTAACATGATAACAAGAGGAGATATTATAACTTGAGGAAAAATAAATGCTAAAAAAATTGAACATTATTATTAATTCCATGTTGCTTTCTTCTTTTCAAATTCTATGATAAACAAATTCCTTAGAATATTGGGATATCCAAATGAACCTCAATTTCTATCTTCCAATATTTGTGAAGCCATAGGAATTAGATAACATATTGAAAGCTTATATGCAATGTAAATTTGAATATGATTTATTTATATTTAAGTTAATATAAACATGAATCAAAAGTAATGCAATGGAAGTAGATGAAGTTATCACATGTATTGAGCCTGAGAAAGAAGTATCAATAGAAGAAGTGGAAAAAAAAGGGTGAAAATGGAATGAAGATTGAATGGGGTAGGGTGAAGCTTTTGGGTTGATATAGAGAAAAAATAGTGGGATTGTAAGGATAAAATCAAACCAACATACCAAAATATTAGCTTTATGTTCACACAAATTAGTCCATGTGTCTTCCCACTCTACATTTTTAATTTTATTCTACCATTTACGCTAGTGGTCCCCATTCAACATAATAAAATTATAGTAATAATGCATCTACATTTGTACTATATACTATGGTGTTTTTATAATTTTAGGTAGATTTATGGGTGATAAAGTGATAACGATGGGAAATTCCAAGAAAATATTCATCAAAACTAACCCTAGACTAGGTATTGTTAAAAAATTTCCAATGTCAATTAGGCATTGAGACATAATCATTTAATGTAGTATTATAACCTTCAAGTTGGATACAATTACTATTGATTAATCTTATATATTATGTTTTAATTCAAAACATCGATTGGTATAATGTCTAAAATCTTTATGGTAATCAAAATATTGATTAGCATCATATCCCAATTTAGGCAATGCTATAGAAGCATCCAAAATATATGACTTAGGTAAAGAAATAAAGTTGCACCCAAGAAATAATTTAATCACTTTATGAGAAGGTTCATTTAATCAAGTGAATTTTAAAATATTGAAGGTGGAAGGATAAGCTTATATGGTGATTATGATATGTGTTTAAGAATTTGGCCTCATTCTTAGCTTGAAATTTTTATGAATCATTAATCTTAGATTTGAATGTTGATTTTCCCTAATATTCAAAAATAGTATAGGTATATGTGTTAGATATATACTTAAACATATTGGCCTCTAAAAGTTTTATCTCATACCTATGAAGCACATGAAAATTTTCATCGAATGATTGGTAAGTATTGAACATAAATTTGTCTTTGAGTGGTTATAACAAACTTTTGGAGAAAATGAGTTCTAACTCATTATTAGTGGCTTGATGAAACATTTTTTAATCATAATCTTGAATTTAAACATTATCACTAAGTCCTTTTTCAAATTTTTTAAATTAAGAAAGCATGACCTTTTAGATAATATTTATTAAAAAAGCTAAGAATATGTTAGCCAAATCAATAAAGTGACATATAGAGCCTATAGGTAAGGCATATAACTAATTTAAGACATAGTCATTGAGACTCATATGAAAATATTGGTCATCAAAAAGTCATCATTAGAAAAATTAAATCATGAATCAAAATAAGATCTAATGTGATGTGAAGGATATCCCTTTGTTGTACAATTCAAATTTAGGCATAAAAATTTAGGAGGAAAAGGATGAATAAGGACCTCATGATCTAATGGGTTGTGTAATATCTCATGATAGATAACCAAATGAATAGACTTGTGATGTCCTTAAGATGGTTATTTGATTTACAATTACATAGCTTGAAGTTGTTATTAAATCAATGGATCTTGAGATGTTGCAGAAATATGTTTGAGATTCATTGTAGGATTAGCATTGGTAGAAATAGGTACTTGATTGGTATTTTTAATATGACCAAAAGAAAGATATAAAATATGAGAAACATGCCATGATGTTACATTAGTATTGGATTAAAAGGAAGTGGAACCAAAGAAACATTAGGTTGTGTAGGAATAGTATGAGTAACTTGAGTAGGAATGACACTAGGTGTAGGCATTAAGAATTATGAGAATTAGGATAACTAACCTCACCACCCAGTGTAAAAGTATATCCTCTAATGGGTATATTAGAAACATTCAAGGGAACATGTGCAATATTTCTTAGGTGTATATTCCTTACCCCTAATTCTCTGTTGTATTTACTTTAACTTAAACAACATAGGCTCTAAGCATGAAAGATTATTTTTATTTAAATATTTAAATCTATAAATTCTTATAGCTATATTAGGATCAACATCATCAAAATAATTTGCATTATCATAAACATTATTCACATAATCACCATCAAAATTGTCATTCTGAACATAACCACTAATAGTTGGATCATTTATAGGATTTGTACCAACAAAGAGTAGAATGAACATCTTTAAAAGCTTCCATTTTTTAATCTAAAGAATCATGAATGCCATACAAAGTAATTTTAAGCAAATCAAAAGTAACATCTCTCAATCTATCACTTTACCTAGTAGGATGTATATATCTAGGATTTCTAGTTGGAATAAGATGTATGCATGGACAAAATAAAGGAAGCTAAGGCAAATGATTGAGAAATGAAACAAATAAAACAAGACATAGATCTAAAAATCATATTGAAACATAAAATTAAAAATCAAACCCTATGGAAAACCTGATAAGGTGTAAGCATTTGAAGATCAAAGGGGCTCACCAAAAAAATTACCAAATGGTGACACTTATGTGATCAATCACAAAATAAGATGGTAAGATAGGGCACACGAGAGGCATCTACGGTAATGCAATACAAAGTAATAAATCAAAACCATGATACACTAAAAATATAAATTGAATGTATGAAAAATTATTGAACAAGTAATGAGAAATAATGGAAATATGAATGAAAATGAAATCTGACACACTTAGAAAAACTATGGAATTTTGAAAGTGGATTTAAGATTTATAGTTGACTTTAATATGTTTTGTGAAATATGGACTACTGAATGCACTAGGACAAAATATACAAGTCACTGAATGTGTATGGTACATAATCAATAAACCATCGATTATGTACCTTTGTTATTATTGAATGTGTACTTGGGGTGTTGTAGAATTTGTAATCTTATAGGCAGGTGTGTGGGTTTATGACAAGTAGGGTTGTGTGATAACTTTATGAAATTGGTGGGAATAATGTGTTGAATTATATATCTTTCACTCTTTGACCTAGCCCTCAAATTTAATAATTAAAAAAGTGTTTGCAAGTTTTGACTCAGACCACCCTTTGAGGAGTTGCATCTACATATCCTGCACACTTGGAATCATAATCAATATAGTTTTCTTGTGCATGTGAGTTTAATCCCAACCCAAGTGAGAGTAAGTTTTTTCACCTCCTCTCCTAGATAATCAAATGAAACTATATACTCCCTGATAATCCTTCTTTTAGCACAAGGTAATGATGGCACAAAACTTAAAAAAGATGTAACTACTTTGTAGACTCAATGAGTAAGATCCTTCATAAGTGTGGGAATGGATATAACTAGTAGATTCCTTAAAGATGCAAGTTATGTTTTAAGGGATGTAATATTTTGTTTTGGTAAATATGGGTTTTTTAAAGTGTAAATTAATAGTTGCACCACACACAAAACCCTTAACCACCAAATATGCCTCACATATTTTACACAAAATGTTAGGGAATAATAATCTGATATTTTTAGTGGGTTGATGGTGGAAAAGGAGGTGTGTGTTATTTCATACAACATGGAAATGATATATGTGGGGAGGATACATCATGTTTAATGGTGAACTTGAGCAATGATAAAGTGATGCAAAAGATCAAGGCCGTAAAGAATAATAAAGTGGTGAAAGATTCCAAGGTGGGTTGGGCAGTGATGGTGAGGTGCAATGACATGATATTTCAAGTGATGGACTCAAAGAATCTCATTCATATACACTTGTAAAATTTAGTGACATGTCACATTTATTTTCTTTCACTCTATAAAACCAATCAAACAAAATAGAGAAAGGCTTCCTCAATGAAAGATGCCCCATATATAATCTAATCCACTAATGCAGAATGCCATGTAATCTAATCCACTAACAATACCCATTGTATTTGTAACATTAAGTTTTCATTTCTCTTTATTTGGTGAATAGCGGAGGGGCAAAACTACCAATAAGGCCACAAGCACTACCAGATTTGGGTAGTCTATTGGACTTAGGTTCAAATCCCTTCTAGTAGTTGCATACTCTCTCCATTACTATAATAATATATTTATTATATACTATATATAATATTATATGTTATATCTTTTATATTATACTTAATAGAATATAATTGTATTATATATATAATAATTTAAGAATAAAATACATATAACATATTATTATTACATTATATATTTTTAATTTATCAAATTATTAAATTGTTACATATTATAATTATATATTTGTAATTTTATAAATATAATAATTATTTTACTAAATTATATTTATATATAATATAATATAGTATAATTTTATGTGTAAATTATATACTATAATATTATGTAAATAATATATTATAATATTACATATCATATTGGAAAAAAATAATATAATATTATAATAATAAAAGCTATATGATTTCAATAAATAACATATTGAGTCAAATGAGCTATAATATGAAACAATTGTATTAATATGAAATAGATGTCTGAATTTATATTTGGCCTTGTTACAAATAAATTAATGATAGTGTCTTTAAATTATATAATACTATGATTATTCTTGTTCTCTAGTTAATAATAAAAGATGGAAATTTGAAACAATGTATGGTTGAATTTAATTGGAAAGTAGGTAATATTATGACACAAGGTAGTTGACAATTGGAAGGAAGATGGGAAAGTTGGTGGAGGTTGATAACATGCTTGACGAACACAAAAGTGAAAATTTCCATGCCATAAACACCTATTGGATAGGTTATATACACATGTAGTCGAGGATAGGGAAGTCAAGGTAATTGTTAAAAAAGAAGATGGGCAATATAAATGTTTCTCTATTCGAATTGTGTGATATTTGTAACATTATATTAATTAATGAAAGGGAAAGGGTCCTTTCCATTCTAAATCGATATTAGATTTTGAAATAATATCATTTTTTCATCCAATGTGATAATTAAGTTTACAGTGAAGTTCAATTGTAAGCATCCCTTTTCCATTATGACAACTCCTATAGACAACTTTTTAGGTGTTCGTATACGAACACTGGGTGATTGGATTACACAAAAATTGTGAATATTCTCATATCTATAATACTTTACTAAATTGAATACAAAGCCAAAATAATTTTATGGTGTTTTCCTTCAAACCAATTGGATTTTATGTTACTTTTTACAATTATATATACTAGTCATATGGATTTATTATTAATACTAGTTTATGAGATCCCACTTGACATGGGTTTAATCTCAGTGGGAGTGGCATATCCACAGTCAACATTTACCTAAAGGAGATTTCATAGTTTTACCACTTTCAAACCCAAAAATTGAGCAAAACATGTTGAAATCCATAGCTATAATTGACAAGAAATATGATATTTCAACAAGATCATTCAACCTAAAGTAAGTACATCAGATCTTAAATTAATAAAATAAGGAACCTCTTTTAGATGTGGAAATAATTTTATACATAAGAGATACACTAAACCATCCTTTTATTAAATTAGAGAACAATTTTAACTAAATAACATAATAAATCATCTCATACAAGTCGAGAGAGATCCAACAAACACATAATCATCCCATGTGCATTCATTGTTAAAGATATAACTATCCAAGGATTTACACAAACCAAACAGTCCTTAGGTCTCTATTTTAATGACTCTACTATTGAGATGAATACAACAAGGCAACATTATTAATATAGATGTCAAGAGGGAGTAAGGTAGTGGCATTGATTGTAAACACTATTTTATGATGGCCCTCAACCACTTCCTAGTGCATACACATTAAACTAAATGTTTAATATCTATACCAAAAATTCTATCCATTCACCACAAAGATATTTTTCTTACCCTTCTTGAGTAGATTTATATTTTGTTAGCTAATCAATCATACATAACCAAGGATTGTTCAAAACCAGGTAACTGAGTCATCTAACCTTGAAGTGGTCTTGTTAAGAATCATGTTGATGTCATAATTTAGTGTTGTATGTCATCTCAAGGTCTAAAAAGGGTTATATTAAATGTTAGAGTACACGTGTATGTCTTTTACAATTAGTTTCATACCATGATCTTTGAAGAGGTATTTTGTAATGCAGTTTAGCAAAGTTTAAGGTACCTTTGGAAAGATGAAGGTTTGTTTATGAAAGTCAAGGTAGGCTTGATCCATGGTGAAGACAAGGAGGTGGTGATCACCCAAGAAATTAGGATGATCCAAGATGGATAGGTGGACCTAAAATCAAATCTAATGAAGATGAAAACATTTCCATTTTAAGCCTTTGGAGAAGTTAAGGTACTTTTAGAGAGATTAAGGTTTTCATTATTTTGTCTTTTATTGCTTGTTGTAATGTTTTAATGTAAATATTTGAAGAAACATCAAATATGAAGGTATAATATCATGTATAGAGGTAAAAATGGGTCTTTTGGGTCATATGACACTTGTTGACTATCATATCATATCTCTCTTGCCCATACATGTTGGTCAAGATGCTACAATAATCCTTTTCTAATGTTAAATCACATTTGAAACTACCTCACTCATCATTATAACATCCAAAAAAGTTAAGTAATGAAGATATTATAGGTAAAATAAGATGAAAATATGATGATACATTACACCACCACTATAAAATTCAATAGGAACTCCATGGCCACTTGGTTCGTAGCTCTAATAAGGTATTTTGGTAGGATAAGCAAATTTTCTTGATGAAGAAAGGCATGTTAAGGTCTCATGGAAAAGGTTTCAAACTGAATATCAACTTCTAAGCCTCTCCAAGGAATTATCTAGCCTCATCAAGCTCAAAATAATGAAAATATAGAAATTATAGTTTAATAAAGACAAAAATTGGCTCAGCTTCTCCATCGGGTCATTGGAAAGCACAGGAAGGTCATTTTCATAAGCTTGTTTCATGGAGTATGATATGTTTTAGAAAAAATTCCATTATGGTATTTTAACCACCCCTATTCCCTTAAAATTTATGGAAATATTTTTGGGATCAAGAGGTAGAGCTTTTTGAATCATCATTAAGAAGTTTAGTACCTCTAAAACCCTCTGAAACACCATTGTCATGATTTTCTCCTTAAAATGATAGATTTTTTCTTGTTTAATGCATGAAAACATTTTAAAATTATCTCTTAAATTTCCATGGACCTTTGAAACACCAAAATCAATCCAAACTTTCAATGATCATGTTGGTATTAGTAAGAAATGTCATGGTTATGTTGTTATGGGCATGACAGGCATGGTGGTACAGGGTTATAAAGTGTTTACATCTTGAATGTGTTTAAAGTCAAGTGTAAATGAAGTTAAAAACTTCATATAATCCTAATAATATCATCTACACCATCTTTATTCATGCATTCAATACATGAATGATCCAAATGTGAACCTACAGGTATGCAAGGTTAAGAGAGCAAGTTTGGACCTATTTGATACTTATGAAGGGTTTTGAGATTATATTATAATCCAAATCATATTATAAAAAAAAATATTAGTAATTCACTCTATATTACATGCTTAACCATCTTGAATTCATCTCCCAAGTGTATTTCTTGTATTGGTTCAAACACATAGTCTTCAAGTGCAAGAGATACAAGCCTATGAATAAGCATATTTGATGTTTTGAGGGGTAATACATATGAAACATGACTTGAAAAAATTAATGGGAATAATATGTAACAATCATATATATCTAATAGGTGTATCAAAATATTCATGATCATATTTGACAAGAATTTTTAGTTGGCAGGCTTAAGATCACTGGTCCAACACTCTTGAACAAGGTTTCAAAGGTAAAAGAACAAGTAATAAGTTTTAAACCAAAAAATAAATTTGTTAATTCACCCTTTAGGTGTATATTTTTATTATAATACCTCAAAAAAAATCCTTTAAATTCCCTCAAAAGCATCCATAGTCAAAATGGCAAAGGAATGGTTAAATTGTATATGCACAGGTGGATTATGTAAGTCGACAAGCAGAGAGGAAAGACTCTTGACAAATCATGATGGTCACTCAATATAAATGTCTTAAAATAAATAAAAATTAATCTAATATTATTTCCAACACTATTTAATAAAATAAAAGACAGGAAATTCCACTCAACCAATGGGTTTGAGATGAGTTTTAGGCCTAAATAGACACCTACAAGTCTGCACATAGAAAATGAAAGGAAGATACATTGTTATGTTGAATTAAAAGTTTAGATATTGATTTTAAGTGAAATGGTTGAAGTTTTTATATTATTTGTGACAAATATAAACCATTTAAATAATAATCATTCTCAAACCCTGACAAGGTAATAGATACAAGGGAAAATGCACATAGTTTTGTATAAGTAGTTTGGAAATCATGAGTTTTAGAGAATTTTGATATCCACTTTGGAAAAAAGGTGAATTGAGTAAGATGGAACATAAAATTATGTCTTTCCAAATACCTCACCTCATTCCCCCTAACTTGGGTAAGTCCTCAAACTCACAACAAGCCATCTATAAATCAAATGACCAAGAGAACAATATAAACATGCATGCTCAACTTGATTGTGTCAAGTCTATGAGTAAGTTCATGAAGGGAAGGTGTGAATTTTGAGTGAATATTGAGATTTTACAGTTAATACATGATGTATATAAAATTTATGAAATTTTACACATTAATCATATGCCTAGGAATGAGGAGAGAACACAAAAATATGACAGTTAGAGTCAAGATACCCAAACTATCAGGAAACCCTTAACATATGCTAATGAAAGTTATAAGATGTTTTGAGGGTAAAAATATTTGGATAAGAAAATTAATACATGGCATGTCATGAATAAATATATGCAATGTCATTTTCACTCATAAACAAACATTTAGATGACCTTCTTACTCAAAACAGTCATCTCGACCATTCACCTACACGCCTGCATAGTCAAGAGGGTCATCTTGTTCACATTAAAAGTTAGATGAGGAAGTTCATGGGAAAAATTTAATTTAATGGAGGGTTATATGTTCTATTCCATATAAATTCATAACATTTTTCAATCCATCAAAGGCCTGAGCTATATGAATGATTATTAAGAAGATAAATAGATCAAAACTGCAAAAAAACTCTTAAGTAGCTTGATGACTAATAATGTTAGTTTAATTGGTAAAAATTCCTTAAAAATTCCTTGGAATAATATTTATTATGTCTACACATATTTTATCCACATTTTGGAGTAATAAGTTGGTACGTGTGAAGATAAAAACATATAATAGATGCCTAAAACTGCATTTTTCAACTAGTTTACATAGTGTTTAAGTGGGTTTGAACTTCCTAACCATTGGAAGAGAATTTATAGGAATTTTAATAGGTCCCGTGACCTTACATAATATTTTAAATATACTTTCATGGTGATGTGATAGGATTCCAAGTCTTTGAACCAAGTTATGTGAAGACTGCCTTCTGGGTTTCTTAGAAAAGTAAAGTTACAGACCTTCTCAAGGTCACTAATGGTATTAATAACCTCATGAAACCCTAAAAGTACATAATTAAATATTTTATAGGTTCTAAAATTCATTAAAAAATCAATTTAAATGGCTACAAGTAGAATAAAATGGGTTTATTCATAGGCAGTTCAATAGAAATGTTGAAGACCTTCAAAGAAGCCTACAAGGTTCTACCAACTCTCCAAACTTACCACCAATTAAAAATGTTATTTTATATACATAAGAAGGGATAAAACATATTTAATATTAGTTATTGGATCATGAGATATGTATAATATATCAAGATAGTCCTCAAGACTACTTGGAATTTGTATTGTAAGAATTCACAGCCCTCTCCAAATCTCTTACTAGTAGGTTGTGAAGACCCTTTTGAAGATGGTTGATAAGCTTAGATAGAGATGATATGATCTCCTACAATACTTAAATGTATTTTAAAATATTTACATGACAAACTTCAAGCAAAGGTTAGATCTAGTATGAGAGATAGGTTGGTCTTCATCACATTATTTAGATCAAACAACATTGACATGAAATTACAGCCCCTAATGATAAAGAGCATAGTATGAGGAGGTCTAAATCTTGAATCTCATTCTCACCAATATAGGAGATGCATTGAAATATTTAAGGATGGTGTAGTAATATTCCAAGGATTTCAAGTAGGCCATGTGTTAAGATAACAACTTGTAACTCCTCCATCCAAGAAAGGGTAGTTTCAAATGAAGAAAGATGAGTCATAGGAGATGAAGAGCCACTTATATACCACCTCTCATGAGATAATCATCATTACAAGACAAAACATGTTGAATAAAATGTATAGGGTTGTTTTTCCACCTTATTTTGTCATTGTGATAGTCATGATGGACTTTCTCCATGTCATATATCTCTCTCTTCTCCTTTCTTCTATATATTTGGCTTGGAATGGATTTTAAAGGGATCTTCCAAGTTGGTATGGTGAAGTCCTACTAAAAATGATACTTATTAGTTTTTTTTAAGTGAATACACAATGATTTTGAATTCTTAATCTCATACATAGTGTCCTCATGGTGAACTCTTGATGAATAAAAGTGTTGATGTTCAATCTCTTTGGATTTGTCCTCTTCATTATTGCCTATTTATGAGTAAGTTATCTCTTTACAGGTCATATGATGTGTATTAAGTGGTTATGAAAATGTTAATTATGGTAATTTATCATTATTACCTCATTTTAAGCCTCTTGACTACCCCTCTTTGACATATTGAAATACTTATGCTAGAGAACTATTTGAAGTTGTGTTATTAGATTCAACCCTATTTAGCTTCATTATCAACTCATAGACCATAGGAGGAGACCTAAATTTTAGTGTATCACCCATTTTTCTATTTTATTCAAACTTTGTCTTTCCCTTTTCATTATAATTTCATTGGGTGTAGTTCTAATATATGTGTAGCATCAAGGGAACCGGCCCCCTCTAAAGGTTCTCTTTAGTTATAGGCAACCCACAGCCTTAGAGAGTTCCCATTGTGTTAATTGAGTGAGGAGACTTGAAACACCTCCTCAAAGGGTGAAACTCAATGTTACAACATATTTTTCAACCACCAATGATCAACCATTCAATATTAGCATCAAAATATATTGATATAAATCTTTGGAGGTGGCCTTATAATAAAATGCCTCCAATGTAATGAATATGAAACTCAAACTTTTAAGGAGGACTCTTAATTTATGACCACTTGGTAGATTAATAGGGATTGACTTTTATATATATAGCTCTCAAGGATGTAGCACACAAATTCCAACCATGGAAAAATGTGATAAGCAAAATCAAAAGAGTGTCAATTCAAGTAAAGTCAAGAAGGATCCACAAAAGCAAGAGGGACAAAATAAGTATGTCACCAATTTTATATCAGATAAAATCAATATAATGCTAATTCTTTAATAGGAGGAAAAAAGGATAAATGGAGATAAGACTGCTCAAATAATGGATGATTAAGAAGCTGAAGCTGATGATAGATAAATCTAACATGAATATGAGGATATTAAGATGATTCACAGCTGAAGAGACTCAAATGTGGGTGAAAATATGTCAAAAAATATCCAAATATACACAAGTAGACCAAGTTTTGAAATGAATGATAAAGAGTTAGTGTAAAATGACTTTGTACCAAAATTAGGTGTCTACACTATGCAATAATTCACTCTATACAAAAATGAAAAACAAAGTTTAGGTAATCTACCACTATGTGGATCTTGTTTTAGATAGTACTCAAAATTTCTTTTAGCTTTATTAAAAATGTTACTAAAGATTGTAATCATAATTTATCCAAGAATTTAGACAAGTTTCTATCCTCAAATTTGATAGGGTGCCTAACTCTATTCCATTTCCCACTATAATTAGGTATCTTATTTTTTTAAAAAGATATTTAATCCATTTTTCTATTATTTGACACACCCACACATGTGTAGCAAAAGAAAGAATGTTTTTACATATTCCTAGGTATATTATCCTTTGTTTTGTATCTCCAAGCATAAAAAATTTTATATCCATACCATGTATTCTTTTCTACTCTAATGTGTAATACGTAAAATTCAGAACTTTTAAACTAGAAATCAAAGTAATGACAATTGACTCTCTATTCTAAACTTGACGTAGAACCTCAGATAGAGATTTAAATAATAAAAATACAATATACTTTCACCTTACCAACCAAATGAATATATATTCTTTGCTAACTTGGATGTGCTCATGAAAATTTGGTATGTGGTTACCTAATGTAATCTCCAATGCAAGGGAAATTTAACAGCGTAAGACTAGATAATTTTTTATTTTAGTTGGATGATAAATTCAATAGTTTGATAGTAATTTAATAGCCCAACGATGGATGTTAATTTTGATAGCTCACAACATAATCCCCCATAATGAAGGATAGGACATCAATTTATATATTTTAAGGATGGGGAATGGATGGATAGATAAATCTAGGATTATTTAATATTTTGATATTAGATGGTTAGATTTGAGTCCTCATTCAAATGAGGAAGACCAATTCCTCAAGTGGTTGAGAAATGTGTGGAAGTTAATTGGGAAATTAGATGAGTCAATCAAATGGTGTTTGTAGGGAATTTTAAAGATTTAATTAATGAATTAATGGAGTTGGATGACTCACCAAGTTATTTGAATATTTTAAGGAGTTGGTTGAATGACTCATCATTTCGTTGAGAAAAATGGGAAAATAATTGGATGACTCAACCTCTTATTTGAGATAATTGAGGATGTAGTTTATGACTTTGAAAATGGAATTATAAATTATTTATAGTTATTTGTCTTTGTTATTATGTGTGCATGATCAATTAGAAATGGATTAGTTAATTAATATTGACTAATTAATTATTTGGATATGAGGGTGGAACGATCTTAGTGGACAAGGATTAAATCCATATTTTGGATGGCAATTGAGTTAGTGAAGAATAATGGTGATTATGTTGATATTTATAAAATTTAATTATGACACTAATGTGGTAGAATTTAGATGTCTACATTTTTCATCCTTTGAAAATTTGTTGTGACTAGAAGAAGCAATGTCTTTTAAAATAATGAAGAAACGTAAAAAGGGGATAGGTGCAAACGGATACCCCAAGTGGATTTATTGGGTAAATTATTATGTAATGAGTTAGTTAGTGATAATTCCCCCTATAGAGGGCATGAAAGGAGGAAGGAAATGAGTGAGCTCTTGAAAATGAGATGATGGGAGTAAGGTTGAAAAATCAAAGGGTGGGTGATGAATGAAGAGGAGTTGGGGTACAATAAGATGTGGTGAATGGATAGGAGGATGATGATCATATGGATATAGATGAGGGTATGGATGTGACGGATGAATGATATTAACCCACTTGAGGTAATTTTTACACTTTTTGATTATATTTGATGATGGATTGATTTACCCCAAGCAATGATATATGCAAGGAGGTAGATGTGGGAATGATATATCCCATTGAAAATCTATGAGTTTATATTGGATGGATGGATTATTTTAGTTGATTGATACACAAGCATAACTCAATAAGTTAACTGACTGCATGGATTAATGATGATTGATCGTGTGATTGGATAATAAGGATTTGATAGGTTGTGGGTAGATATGGATGATTATGTGATGGATGGATTAACATCCATGTTGGGTTATTGATGAAGCACACTTAGTTGTTTATAATGGATGTTTTAATTATATGTTAGTATAAGAGGATTAAATTTTTAATAAAAAATGTGAATGAAATGATATGTGTTGATGTAATGAGAATTGTATGAATTGTTATTAAGATTGCATAGATTTCTAAATGTTTGAGCAACTTTATTTTTATGATGGCATGTGACAAGATGCACCATGATATGAAAAATGATGATTTCATTGTTGTTGTATTCCATAACACTAACATAGACACAAGTTCATGATAAGATGCATCATGATATGGAAAACCATGATGACATTGTTGTATTATTATAAGGACTGACTCAAGAATCGGCAATAAAAGTGAAAAAAAAGTGAGCAATGCAAAAAAATAGAAAATAGAATGCATGTCCTATATCAATTTAAAAACCTTGTTATTTAGTTATGATGGTTATAGGTTTAGTTTTCCCTATGAAATATATATGCAATGGGGTTTGATTGGGAATGATATATCTAGAAAAATTTACATGCTTTGATGTGTCCCAAGCAAGGATATATTTAAGAGGGCAGATTTAGGAACAATATATCCCATTGAAAAAGTGGTGAGATTGGATTGGATGGATTGATTGATTGGTTAAGGATTTTAATAGGATTTAATACAAGACAAATTATTTATGGATTGTCTGATTATTTTATTATTATTATTAACATTTTTGGATTTTGGGGATTTTGTAAATGTTTTTGGATTTTTTGGATTTTATAAATGTTTTGGGATTTTTTGGATTTTTCCAAGGTGATGAAAAAAGGTAAATCCCATTCTAACACTAGGGATGGGATTGATAGTGGAAGGATTTAAGACAAGAACTCTAAGGAAAATGTTGCCTAAGAACCTAGTGTCTAGTCATCAATGTACCATTGTAAGGATATATTGATATATTTCTAAGAATATGTCTCAAGATTTTTCCACTTCCATATCAAGGTTAAAATTGGGAAGAGGGTTGATACTACGATGGCAAGGATTGTATATATAAGGATGGGTTTTGATGAGTTTTGGATGGGTAAGGATGGTGTAGATTTGGATGGATAAGGATAGGTTTGGATAGGTAAGGATGGGAAGTATGGCTTAATATTGAATGGATAAGGATAGTAATGATAGGATGGAATGGGTTTCCCTAGAGTGTAAGGTACTTGTAAACAAATAATTTTATGCATGACACTAGAAAATAGTTTCACATCATGGTACTTTCCAAAGGTGCCATAGATATGGTTTTCACCTCTTGATGAGTTTATTTCTCTATTTTTTTTCAAAACAATAACATTGGATCATTCATTTATGCACTCCTAAGATGTCTTTGGGAACTTCATTGATTTCTAAGTTGGATTAATCCAAACTTTCCAAAATACTATCATAACCACTACAATAAAGGGTGTTTCTAAAGAGGGTGAAGTAGAATGTGTGTTGGATGAAAGTTATATGTGGAATGCTGAAGGATTTGGAGGGATGGTGTGATTATGATGTGAAGGGGGATTAGAAGCAATAATCTCACATTTCATGAGACTAAGATTAGTCACAAGTTGGACACTTTGAGGGTTTTTTTAACTTTTATGGTGTCTTTGATAAGTGATATAAAGTTGTCTATCAATTGTGTCGATGTAAGAGAAAGATTGAGTTCTTCATCCATAAGCACCTTTGAAATGTTTTCACTAATAGAATCTTCTTGAATTTGTTGAGTTGTATTTTTATTACCCAATAGTGCCTCAAGGATGTTTTCACTAAGGGACATTAATTTTGATTTTTTTGATTCTTTGGATTACAATTTTGATTTTGATTATCCAATAGTGCCTCAAAAAGGTTTTCACTATGAGATGGTGATTTTGGATTTTGACTTATTAGATAGAGGAATGCTTGTTATTCCTTGAAATATATTGATTTTATTTTATGCTCTTATATCTAAATATTAGTCATTAATTTTGTGATTATTTGATTATCATGGAAGAAAGTTGATAGTAGGTAGTTTTGTTGGTCCCAATCGATAAGTACGAGAGATTGAACATCCAAATGGGAGAAATGATGCCTATTTTGATTTTGCCAATCTCAATTGATAGGTATGGGATATTGAACATTAAGATGGGATAAATGATGGATATTTTGCTTTTTTCAATCCAATCAATGGGTGTGAGAGATTGAATGTCAATATAGGAAGAAGGATTAGTGGTAACATGATCTTTGTATAAAATATGAATGAATCATGTTTCAATTATGAATGAGGCTTCCTTAGAAACCATGAAAGTGTTGCTAACATATTTATGTTGATTTTTAGGTGGTTTATATTCAATATCATGGGATAATTTTTTTACACTAAAATGGATGGGTTCTAGGATTCCTTACGTATGTAGGCCAAGTCCT
Source organism: Torreya grandis (assembly GCA_037957365.1). Classification (NCBI taxonomy): domain Eukaryota; kingdom Viridiplantae; phylum Streptophyta; class Pinopsida; order Cupressales; family Taxaceae; genus Torreya; species Torreya grandis. The sequence goes on from JARHVA010001255.1 coordinate 2,006,205, forward strand.
TTACTTTGGAGTTCATGATTTTAAGGATTATGCTTGTTATATGATATTTGCTACCTCTAAAGCATGATGCTAAGTTGTTAGTGTATAAGTAGGGGTTATTGGAGCCATTGATGTTCTTACATGTGAGAAGGTTAGATTTGATAAATGATGCAGTACCAAACTGATAGGATGTTATTGTTGATTTTTTATTTATGGTGGGCCTACCACTACTTCTGGGAGAAGTAAAGGGTTAGCTACATGAAAAGTGCTTTGGATTTTATTGTATAAAAGTCCTTGGTCACTTGAGGTGTGTGTTTTTAGGTGATGGATGATTCGTATGCAAAGTTAAATTATGTAATGGGTCAAATATGGGATCATCATAGATACGTAGACCAAGTAAAGCTGGTTCAAAGATAAGTTGGTCAAGGATAGGCTCATCAAAGATGAGATCATCAAATATGGGTGGACAACTAAAGGTTTTGTAAAGGATGGGAGGTTGTTAAAATATGGGATCTTCAATAAGGGGCCCATCAAATACAAGTGGCCCAGTGATGGGTGATTCATAAAATATGAGTTCTTAGTCAAATATAAGTGGATGATCAATGATGGGTTGGTCAATGATGGGTGACAAGCTTGAAAACATGTGTTCCATGGGTGTGTGGGATTTGGAGGTTTTTATATAATTTGTATGATTGTTTGGTGGGTTTTAACCTTGATTTGGAAGTGAAGGAGTTTTATTTCACTCAAGAAAGACATCTTGGTGGACCCCTAAGCTATGATTCTCAAGTGTTGATACTCTTGGCTCTACTTTGATGGCCCTACAATCAATCATATCTTGGATATAATTTTTAAATTTCAAAAATATATTAATATAATGGCCCTCTATTTTATGAAACTTTTAGTATTCACCCTTTTTATACCAAGTAGGCATTTGGTGGTCCTGTCAAAGGGCGTAGTGTGCAGATACACGATCCTATTTGGAGTGACTAGTTGATGAAAGATCACCTCTAAAGCTCCTTGAGTAGAGTATATTATCTCCATTTGAAGCTTTATTTTTACATAGATGGACTTGATTCTTGGTTGAATGATGGTCCTTAGCGTGGTGATGGCAAGTCATTGTTAGATTGCTTATTTTATTATGGCTCTGGGGCTGAAGTGATGTTAGATGTTAGGTCACCCATGTGTTGACTAAGTACTGGAGGTTCTGATTTTTAAGGATGTAAATAATATTTTAATTATATTGAATCTTTATAATATATTGGATTTGGTCAAGCACAAATTTATTATGGTCTTGATGAACTGATTTGGCTAAAGCTAATTTTTCAAGGGAGGTATGATGGGTAAATGTTTTTGATAAGGTTGATGGTTAGTGGACTGATTAGTGGATGAAGGTTCAAGTGTCAAAGAATTTATAAGAGAGTCTACGTTGTCTATATGTTGGATAATTTTGTACATTAGGTCTATTATGGATTGATTTTAGAATTGGTAAGGTAATATAATCTAGTTTTGGTGTATATAGTGTAGAGAATGACATGGATTTCCATTCCATCTATGAAATTGGATTAAAATGAGCAAGAAAGAAGCCATGTGTCATGCACATGCCCCCAATCTAATATCTAGTGTATATAGATTCTAAGACTAAGTAATAACAACTCTGATTCTAATTAACAACCTATGTGTTAAACCTAGAATAACACATCACATATGAAGCCCCCAAAGTGAATAAAATTGAGATAAATCTAAGTATTTATATAAACTAAAACTATTAAACTATTATAAACTGATCTATGCTAATGGAGACTTTGAAAAAATTTAGAATTGACTATTTCCTAGGTATTTGTCTAATAAAGGTGGAATGGACAATAAAGCAGTGCACCCTTATCTAATAGGACACTTTTATCCTAAACTACTATCTAATTATTTATGATTATAAAACTATACCAACTATATAATACCTATAGAATTATGTTTGTATGTTCAACTTTATGTCTTAGTCTCTAAGACAAATCAATGTGAATGCCCCCTCTTTTTAGGTGACCTGTTGAGCCTACATAATAACTTAACTCAAAAGAAAAAAAATTATGAAAGATTATTATGATGAAAAGATTTAAATACAAATATTAGTGATAACATGGAGAAGCATGGCATCATTGTATGGATAGACTAAGCATAACAGCTATATGAGATGCATGTAGGAACTATCATACATTGTGAGAGTTTCAAGAATATGTTAGCAATCAGGCACATAAATAACTGATCAAAATTAAGTACTAAGAGCTTAATATAACTACATTTGGAGGGATTCATGATATCCATCATGGCATCAAAAGGGATTTTGGGATGCATGATGTTCATCATGGCATCAAAATTGAGCAAACAAGCAATCAAATGGCATGGAGATGACCCACACAAATAAAGAGTACACATAAAACACATAATAGAAGGTAAAGGGGGCCCATACAAGGGACATGGACAAATGTCACTCACACACATAGAATAATACAATGAAGGCTTAAATCCACACACCCAAAGACATGGTCAAATGTCCTCACATGCATAGAAGCATACACAAAGACATGTTCAACTATCCTCACATGCATATAAGGATACATAAGGACATGTTCAAATGTCCTCACACTCATAGAAACTTGAAATGAAGTATACAAGAGACATATTCAAATGTCCTCAAACTAAACAAAGAATACACATAATACACAAAGAAATAAAATAACATGAAAAACATGCATGATAATATGGAATTGATCAACATGGTAGGTTTGTAACATGAGTAAATTCAGTAATTGAGATAACCAATAAGATATCAAGGGGTTAATGAGTGAGAAATATTGATAGATGTAGTGTTATTTAAATAACTAATATGTGAATAAGAAAATATGGCCAAAAAGGGATAAAACCTATGTATATGATGCCCCTAGTGAGCGAGTTGTTGTATGTACATGATGTAGAAAGCCTATGTATGGTCTAGAATTGAGTAATGTCAGTTTGAGCTCACTAGGAAAATAATATCAGAATGGACAATAGATCAAGGTGCTCCTATCCAATAGTACATTCTTGTCTAAATGTAATTTTTAAATGTGTGATGGTGATATCACTTGCAACTAGGTCTGGAGATGGTATCATGTATGGTCTACATTCACTCATGTACATTTGTAAAGCATATATGATATAAAATGGATTAAAAAAGTATTGAATAACTATGCACAAATGAACTGATGTATGACAAATTAAACATAAGCATGCATAGGTCCCAATTTTTGGTATTTTCTAGAATATTTTTGTATTTTTACTATATATAAACTAATAAGACAAAATATAGAGAAGGATACTAGATGATGAGTCCCTTACAGTTGAATATATCTTCAATATTGATAATGACTCGACCTTATTCATCCAATTCATGTAACTCAATTGAGTAGAAACTTTATGTGCAATTACCTTCTTCAGGTAAGAGACGTGGATTACTAGATGTATGTGAGTGCATAGGGGAAATTCTAGATTTTAGGGCACGCTACTAGATTTATATAAGATCTTGTAAGGGCCATAATACTTAGGGGAGATCTTATTATCCTTTTTATATTAATTCAAAGGCATTTTCTTATATTTATAAAAAAACATAAAGACCCAATAACCTATGTTAAAATTTCACTCACTACGATGTTGATCTACTTATTGCTTCATTATATTTTATGCCATTACTAAATTCTCTTGTAAACTAACAAGTACCTCCTATTAGTGGTGAATGTGTTCCTTAATAGATCAAACATTTGGATGCACTTTTAAGGCTAAATTCATAGATGGGGGTGATACCCATACAATTCCATAAAGGGAGACATTTTGGAATAAGTGTGAAAAGAAGTGTTATACCACCATTCGGCAAGTGGAATCTAATGAACCCATTTATCATGTTTATTAGAAACAAAATAATGAAAATGTTGAGGTATTTTTAATGATGTCTCCAAGGTGGCCAAGAGTGTTCATGAGGTGTCAAGTATGCTAGTAGGTCAATGACAAAGTGTGCCTTAGTGATCATGCATAAACCTTGTAGTGTTTACGTGGTTAGGCAAGATGATGGATGTTGATGATGTGTTGACCATGTTTGAGGGGTCATATGGGGTGTAAGGAGTGCTTGGTGTAATTTTAGAAGTGAAAGGAATCCATCTGAGTAGTCTTGTGAAGGTCTAGGTTATCTTAGTCATCTTGGTAGAGTTTCTTGAGTAAGCAAATTGATGACATCAACATTTGCACATGTCAAAGTGTCAAAAAAAAGTGGTCATATGGGTCTGTTCAGTTTTGTGCCTAGAAAATGTGTTTCAAATTTCATACCTTGACATGATGTATGTAAAAATTTATGGTAATGTAAAGTTTTTGTCCCAGGTTGATTTCAAAATTTGCATTTTTTAGTGACCTTTGGAATTCAAATATTTGAATTTACAAAGGAAAACCAATCTGTAATGTTTTGCCTATAAATTTTGATGATGGATGTATTTGATGATAGAGTAAAAAGTAAATTGGTATTTAAATTCAATTTCAATCCAATAAAATTGATTTGGAGGTTTGACTAGTCATATAATTACATTTATTATGATTCCAAGTTGATTAACGATTTGAATTTCTTCTACAAGTGACCCGAGAAGGATGTTTGAGTTTTTATTGATGGTGTTTGTATGTTTCATAGTGAATTATCTATTGGATAATGTTTTAGACTCCATGAGGATCATTTATATATATTTTATAGGTTTTACCAATCCATATTTAGTATGAACCAATGCTTAAAAGTTGACTATTTATTCATTCATGATGTTTTCATGTACAAGGCAAATGATTGATAGGTTTTGCATATGCATATGTGTGTAATTATGAAAGTAATCACTTGAATATGTCTTAGGGGATATGTGGCATGGACCTATGTGATTTTAATTGGTCTTGTGTTTATATTTTTGCTTGGTGAACTGTTAAAATTATGAATAGGTCTCCATGGACCTAAAAGGGCTACTTAGGCCTAATTGAAAGGTGTTGTTGTTGAAGGGTGATATATCAAAGCTATGGTATATCTATGAAGGTGGTGTTTATATTATTTATAAGTGGAATATAAGTCTTAAGGTTTAGTTAATGTCTTGTGTTTGACCAATAAAGTGGTGATCATGTAGACTCTATAAAGAATAAAATCAAAGATGAAGGTTTATATAGTTAATGTGCAAAGAAAAGAGAGGTGTGAGTAAGTTTGGTGGATGGATTGAAGAGTAGATTAGTGTGATGGATATGTGTGTGACATAATGGTCATGTTTTTTATGTTGTAATAGTGTTTTTTAGGGTTGATGATTAAGGATGAGTGAAAAGGTGTAGAATGATCCAAAAGGTTGTTTTAGATGTATTGATTGTGTGTGAAGGCTTGAGAAAGTGTGAAGGGTTGAAGAGAGTTGTTATTCACTATTTATCCATCATATTGAAAGGAAATTATATTTTTAGAGGTCTTGATATCAGAAGGTGTTGTGTGGGTGCTCAACATCTAGGGCAAGTGGGTGTTTGTCCATGCTTAGGGGTTGGTACTCCTTGTGAAGTGGGTGCTTCATTAAAGTATCTTGATTGTGATATCTTATAGGATTGTATTCCATGTGTTTATAGGATTGAGAGTGAATTTTATCCCCTATGAGGATTTCCCACATAATTCATGTGTTATGTTCTTTGATCTTGCATGTTTTTTTTTGTTCATTATAATTAATGGTTTATATGCTTCATAAATGCTTATGTTGAATGGTAAAGAGTTTGAAGGATTGGAATTGAATTTGATTTACTTGCATCACTAATTCACCTCCCCCCTCTCAGTGATTAAACCTCTAATAATTGGTATCAGAGCCAACCTTCTTTATAAGTTTACCCACTTGAAGGTGATCAAAGATACAATGGGTAGTCATCAAATGCAAGGTGGTTTCTTTTTAAATAAATCACCACAATTAAATGGATCCAACTATGATTTTTGGAGTGCAAGGATGAAGATCTACATCATGTCTCTAGGTTTTGACATTTGGCAATCTATTATGGATGGGTATTCTACAGCCCCTACTCCTCTAACTAGTGTAGCTAACAAGAAGTTGAGTGAGAACAATTATAAAGCTATGAATGCTATCATTTATTACCTATTAGAGGCTAAGCTCACCAAGGTAATCCATTACAAATCTGCCAAAGAAATATGGGACAAATTATAGATCATATATGGAGGGGATTCAAAGGTTAAGTTGGATAAATTACATACTTATTGAAGGAAATTTGAGGGCCTTAAAATGAAGGAAGAAGATACTATGGCATCCTATCTTCTAAGGGTTGATAAGGTGGTGAACATGATCAAAGGTCTTGGAGAGGACATTAAATAAGCTATTATAGTATAGAAAGTATTAAGGTCTCTCACCCTTATGTTTGATTCAAAATTTTCTATTGTAGAAGAAAGTCATGATCTCACCAGGATGAAGATGGATGAATTACATGGAATTCTTATTGCCTATGAGATGAGATTCAATGAGGACAAACCACCAAAGAAGGAAAGCAGCCTTCAAGGTGATCAAGAAGACAAAAGGCAAGAAGAGCAAGTTAAGTCTTGAAGACTTTGATCTTAATGAAGATCAACTTGAAGCCATGATTATAAGAAAATTAAGCATAAGATCAAGTAAATATGAATGGAAGCTTCCTTTTAAATGTTTTTCATGTGGTAAAGTTGGTAGTTTTTTAGCTAAGTGCCTAGATAGAGGCAAGTATGAATACAATGAAGCTCATAAGGAATCTCATGAGGATGAGCACAAGAAATTTGAGGGTCCTAACAAGTACAAAAAGTTCTTCAACATGAGAAATGGAAAGGAGTCATACAAAGGTAGTAAGAGTCTTTACCATGAATAAGATAGTAACTCATCTATTGAAGAAGAAAGAAAAACATAAGACAGTGATGATTCATCTCATGATGAGAATAATGAGACATTGTTCATGGCTCTTGAGGATGATGAAGGTGAATGTTCTTTAGGTAGGGATCTCTTTGGTGGAGTTATCTCAGAGGAAGAATATGAGCAAGTCACTCTTGAAGATAAATATCTAAATACCTTGGAAGAGTTAAAAATTCCACAAGGCAAGAACAAAAAGCAAGCATCCTTGATCAAGACCTATGAGGAGCAAATTGGCTTCTTTGAAGAAAGGTTGAGAAATGAAGTATAAGAGCATGATGAGATCACTCAACATCTTGAAACTCAGGTTTGTAACTTTGCTAAAGAGTAAGGATGAAGAATGTGTCAAATATAAATTAGAGATAAAGTCTTTGCAGATGAAACTATATCAAATTATGAGTAAGCTTGAAACATATCAAAATTTTGAGAAAATTACAGTTGATCTTAAAGACCTATTGAGCAGTCAAAAGGTCTCAAATGACAAGTCAAGCCTAGGGTTCCACAAATATTTTCAAAAGGATAAGAATATTAAGAAGATAGTGATGATAGATCAGAAGATTAATCATGTTAAGGAGAGTGTTAGTAAAGACAAGAATAATGTTAATATTAATAATAAGGATAAATTCAAAAGCTATAAAAGTTTAAATCAAATAAAGCAACCCAATGCAATAAGGTATGATAACTCCTTCAATGGTTATTGCTAATTTTGTCATCAGTTTGGTCATAGAATCATTGATTGTAAGAGAAAGCTCCTACTAAGAGATTTGCATGGAATTATGAGCAAGATAATGACAAGCATGAATAATATCATCACTCAAGATAGTCAACTGGTCCACAAGAAAATCATGACATATTTGCCACATGTATAAAGGGATTGGTCACATTACAAGGTCTTGCAATGCATTCATCAAGAAATAAATTTATCAAGTGCATGAATAGGATAATGAAACTTCAAGGAGTCATCATGTATCCCATACATAAAGTATGTACAATCAAAAAAAATTAATTTGTTTCAAATGTCAAGAGAGAGGTCACATATCAAGTTTTTGTAAGAATGGTCAGAATTATACTTCAAAGAATGTTAATCCTAACATGAAGAAAAGGAGCCATAATGAAGGGAGACCCAGGGAGGTGAATTGAAAATAGGTTTAAAATGGATTGTTTATCATGACAAAATAGGGTAAAAGTTCAAGTGTTAAATATCAAGTCTTATATGTCCAAGTAGACAAAAGAACGAGCAAGATTCCAAGTCTAAAGGAAAGAATGAAGTTAAGGACTCATTCAAAGTCAATTTGATGGTGAGGTAGGACTGCAAGCCAAGTGAGAGCATGGAGACATGGGAGTCTCTAGAGTTTTGGGACCTTTAGTCTCTTTATGAGAAGTGGGTGTCTTTACCTATGCTTCTTAGGAGACATATTTCATATGTATAAGCAAGTGTGTGTGCTCTTGATGATGTACAAGAGATATAATTAGTATAGAGGTACGAAGAGTTGTTGATTGTTCTTTAAGACTAATACCTTTATGGTATAAAATTGATGATATTATGTTTACAAGCCTTGTATTGATCATAAAATATCATTTATTAATGGGGAGAAATAATTTCATGAGTTTGATCTAGTGTTTAGTGACGAAAATCTTCAAGAAATCTATTTAGGGGCATTGGTCCTAAGGACAAGTTTTAGTCAATCTTTGAAGCTTGGTTTAGTTGGTCAAAATATGAAGAATGAAGGTAAGATTAATTTGGATTGTGGATATGACTTGTCCAAATGTATTACATAGGTTTATATGTTTTAAGTTGGTCAAAAGAACCATTCATGACCATTTGTTCACTTTGACCATTTTGCTCAGTGTTCATTACCTAGTAAGAGCTCATCATGCAAAATTGGTGTTTTTGAGATCTATGAAGCTAATCAAGGGTTGAGGCTAGTTGGATTTGATGTTTCAAAATTGAAAAGGTACCTTAAATGTGTGATATTAATTACGTGATTATTTGAAGGTGTTTTGGCATAGTGGTAGGTGTATACACAGGGTCTGCAGGCACAATCATGAGCTTACTAGGTGTCAAATGAAGATTGATGAGTTTTCAAGATGACTTTATGGCATAGAAATGTGTGTTCACCTCATAAAAGTGTGATCCAAGTGTTTTTAGGCTTTGAAGGCCTTTTGAGGTAAAGTTGAAGAATTTTGATAGATCTTGGGTATGACAGTCTCTACTTAAGGGGTAGAAGGACACAAACTATGTTCATGGTTATATGGGTTCCCTATGGATTCAAACCTAAATAATTGGTATAGTGGTGTGTATTTATGACCTATAGGTTTGAGATAAGTTTCAAGATTTGGCATTGACCAGAAGATGGTAAGTTGACCACATTTCTCTTTGATGCCCTAGTGTTTTAGCCCATATGGGTTAATGACCTTCCCAAAGGATTTGAGGTATGATGCTATTTAATATGTTAAAATGGACAAATGGGTGATCAAAAAATTACTTTATATTTATTTGGAAGTGTATGGTTTGATCTATGGTTGAGAATTTGTGTAAATAGAGGGTTAATTGGTAGGTCAGTTTGTGAAGGAGATATCGTGCAAAGGAAGAGTTGGATGATTAAAATTTTCATGCATGAAGGGGAATATGAGTGTGCATAAACTATGGAATTTCAAGTTATGAAGTTATCTACACAAAAATTTATGGGCTTTGCAAGGTATAGGTAGGGTTATTAGGCCTATAGACAAGGTTAGGTGATTCAAATGGACTTCTTGGTCATTTTATATAAAATACCAAGGAATTATTATTATCATATGACTTTTTCATTATATTTTGAGCATCTTTCATGTTTTAATAATGTCTTTAAAATCTATTGGTGATCATGGAGTTGGCTTATGAGAGAAAATTTGAAGGCAACTATGAAGTTTCATCATGGTTGGAGATGGGTTGAAGGTGATCAATGGGTGCCTAAGTTTAGGTGACTTAGGGGGAGTACCTCATAGTTTTATTAATGTGTGATCACTATCATTTTCTTGATATTATTAATTACTTATTCATATAGTAGTGCATGGTCAAATAAGAGTGTTATCAATGAGCAGGTTTGAGGTAGTCATGGTAACAAATAGTATGCACAATGATAGGGGGAGTTTCTATCATCTCTCATAGGATTTCCCTTATTGATTTTGGCATTGAAAACATTTATAGGTCTTCAGGATCAGTAGGTAAGGCCACTTTGTCATTGTGTCAAAGGGGGAGAAAGAGTATGTAGAGTGAGAAAGAGTATGTGTATAGCTTTGTGTTGGTGTTTACAAGTGTTGACATCAATGAAAAAGGGTGATATTATTGAGGTATTGTCAATTATGTCTCCAATGTTTCCAAGAGTGTTCATGAGGTGTCAAATATGCTAGTAGGTCAATGATAAAGTGTGCCTTAGTGATCATACATGAACCTTGTAGTGTTTGCTTGGTTAGGCAAGATAATGGATGTTGATGATGTGTTAACAATGTTTGAGGGGTCATATGGGGTGTAAGGAGTGCTTTTTTTACTAGTAGAAGTGAAAGGAATCCATCTGAGTAGTCTTGTGAAGGTTTAGGTTATCCTAGTCATCTTGGTAGAGTTTCTTAAGTAAGCAGATTGATAACATCAGCATTCACACATGTGAAGGTGTCAAAAAAAAGTGGTCACATGGGTCTATTGATTTTTGTGCCTAGAACATATGTTTCAAATTTCATACATTGACATGATGTATATCAAAAGTTATGATAGTGCAAAGTTTCTCTCCCAGGTTGATTTCATAATTTTCCATAGTCAAATTTGCATTTTTTAGTGACTCTTAGAATTCAAATATTTGAATTTACAAAATAAAATCAATCTTAAATGTTTTGCCTATAAATTTTGATGACGGATGTATTTGATGATGGATTAAAAATAAAATTGGTAGAGAACTTCAAGGGCAACCCAAGAAAATTTATTTGGAGGTTTGAATGGTCGTACAATTGCATTTATTATGGTTCAAAGTTGACTAAGGGTTTAACTTTATTCTATAAGTGACCTGAGAAGGATGTTTGATTTTTTATTGATGGTGTTTGGATGTTTCATAGTGAATTATCTATTGGAAAATTGTGTATAGTCCCTGAGGATCCTCTATATGAATTTTGAAGGTTTGAATAATCCATATTCAGTATGAACCATTGCTTGGAAGTTGATTTTTTGTTCGTTCATGATGTTTTCATGTGTAAGGCAAATTATTGATAGGCTTTTCATATGCATAGGTGTGTATTTATGAATTTAATAACTTTAGGATGTCTTAGGGGTCATTTTTCATGGACCTATGTGCTTTGAAGTGGTCTTGTGTTTCTATTTTTGCTTGGTGAACTGTTAAAAGGATGAATATGTCTCCATGGACCTAAAAGGGCTACTTAGGCCTAATTGAAAGGTGTTGTTACTTAAGGGTGATATATAAAAACTATGGTTGACCTATCAATGTGGTGTTGTTATTTTATCTAATTGGGATATAAGTATTTAAGGGTTAAGGAAGGTCTTGTGGCCAATCAAGAAGGTGGTGATCATGTAGACTCTATAAAGAACAAAATCAAAGATGAAGGTTTCTAGAGTTAATGTGCAAAGAAAAGAGAAGTATGAGTAATCTTGGTGGATTTATTGAAGAGTAGAGTAGTTTTAGGGATATGTGTGTGACCTAGTGGTCATGTTTTTGATGTTTTAATAGTGTTTTGTAGGTTTGATGATTGAGGATGAGTGAAAAGGTGTAGAGTGATCCAAAAGGTTGTTTTGGATGCATTAATTGTGTGTGAAGGATTGATAAAGTGTGAAGGGTTAAAGAGAGTTATTATTCACTATTTCTCCATTATATTTAAATTCAATCAAAGTTTTAGAGGTGTTGATATCAGAAGGTGTTTTGTGGGTGCTCAACATCTAGGGAAAGTGGGTGCTTGTCCATGCTTAGGGATTGGTGCTTCTTATAAGTGGGTGATTCACTAAAGTATCTTTTTTATGATCTCTTATAGGACTTTAGTCCATTTTTTTCAATCTTTAGAGTGGGTTTTATCCCCCATAATGGTTTCCCACATAATTCATGTGTTATGTGCTTTGATCTTGCATGTTTTTCTTTGTTCATTACAATAAATGGTTTATCTGCTTCATGAATTCTTATTTTGAATGGTTAAGAGTTTGAAGGATTGGAATTTAAGTCAATTTGCTTGCATCACTAATTTACCCCCCCCCCCACCTCTTAGTGATTATACCTATAATAAAATATATCCTTCTAAAATTTTATTTACTACCTTTATTTCTCCATCTGATTGAGGATGATAGGATGAGCAATGAGCCAATTGGGTGCCCAAACATGCAAATCATTCAGTCCAAAAATTAATAGTAAATATGCAATATTAGTCACTTACATTGATCTTTGAAGTACCATGTAATTTATGAACTATATTGAGAAAAACAAAAGATATTGTACTTATGACAAATAGTTATGATAAGGAACAAAAATGAGCATAGTTGGTGAGTCGATCAACAATTACCATGATAACATTTTTACCCTTAGACTATGATAACCTGGTAATTAAATTGATGAAAACCTCCTCCCACCTCTGGCTAGGGATGGATAAATGATACAAAAGACTAGGGTCTTAATGGTTTCACCTTTATTCTGTTGACATATCATGCATTCAACCACATATTTTTGGGCATCCCCCATGAGTCATTCCCAAAATAAAACTTGTTTGATTCTATGATATGTTTTTAAAAATCATGAATGACCTCCTATTGGAGATATATGAAGTTCTTAATGGATTTTATGTTTGAGGAGAGAATTATTACAAGGGTATAATCAATCTTTATGCTATAATGTGTTCCCCTTCCATGCAATTTTTTTAGACCCCCCAAAACCAAGTTTAAGATTTTGAATAAAATATTGGGCATCTCTGTCATTCTCCCATTCTGATCTTGCTTCCTCTAGCCAATCTACCTACCAAATGGTCATTATGCATAACAATGCCTCAACTAATTCATTCCACCTAGATAGTGCATCTTCCACCATATTTTATTTTATTATATTATATAATATTTCAAAATAATATCCTAACATTAGTCACCCATTTATGTTTTTATTTTTATGATAATCATTATTCCAAAAAATATTTGAGGCTATCATGATCAATATTTACTTGAAACTATTGACCCATCAAATAATGTCTCCATTGCTTGACTACATGCAGAATAACCATCATCTATTTCTCATAGATTAGCTTGAGCCTATTTTTTTCCTTTAGATGAAAAATCTTAAATGCAAGTGGTTTTCCTTCTTGCATGAGTACAATCCCCATGTCATATCCTGATGCATCACATTCAATAACAAAATTTCTCGAAAAATCAAGGGTGTCCAAAATTGGAGTGGTGCACATAGCCATTTTTAGTTGTTCAAACACCTTGGTAGCTGTTTCGATCCACTAGAAGGAGTCTTTATTTAACAAAGATGTGAATTGGGATATGATGTTGCCATAATTTTTGACAAACTTATGATATTAAATGGTTAGCCCCTAAAATCCCCAAAGGTTCTTGAGGGCCCCAAGTAGTTGCCACTCCATCATCGCTTGGATATTTTTAAGATCAACTTTCATGTCTTCATGTGAAACAATATGACCCAAATACTCCACCTCTCTGATGCCAAAAACACATTTGGAAGTTTTATCATAAATATGATGTTATTCTAGAACTAAATTACCTATTTCGCATGCTTCAAATGGTCTTCCCAATTTTTGTTGTAAATGAGGATGTGATAAAAAATGCCAACATAAACTTTCTTAAAATGGCCTAAAAATAGTATTCATCGAACTCTAAAATGTATATGGTGAATTTTTGAGACCAAAATGCATGACTATAAACTCATAATGGCCTTCATGAGTTTAGAAAGTTATTTTAGGTATGTCCTCTTCATAGATTTGAATTTGTTGATTCTTAGAGCGAATATCTAATTTGGTAAAATAAACAATGTCATGCAATTCATCTAGAAAATCATCTATTACTAGAACATGAAACTTATATTTTATGGTGTACTTGTTGATTTTTTTTTTAGTTTGGGCACATCCTCTAAGTGTCATCCTTCTTATGCACCATGACCACTGGGGAAGAATATTCACTTTGGTTATGTGTAATAATTCTTGCCTTTACCATCTCTTGTATAATATTTTTAATTTCACTCTTTTGGGTATAAGGATACATGTAGGGTCTAATTTTGCGTGTTGTACTACGTAAAAGTAGTCTTATGGCATGATCATGTGCTCTACTTGGTGGAAGTCCTGTTGCCATGGCACTAAAAAAACCAAAATTATCATCCAACACTAATTGTAAATTAGGATGGCTAGACTCCTTGGTTGATTGAATTTATATCAAAAACAATCATGCAACAAATATTTCATCACCTTTTCTAAGCATCTTCATCATCTAGTGATAATTAACCAATTGTGGGTATTTAACCTATAAATCACGTAGTTCAAATGTCTTACCTTCTAAATGAAAGTGCATGAATAGTTCTAGGAAATTCATCTCAATTATGCCCAAAGTGATGATCCATTGCACTCCTAAAACAATGTCAACCCCACCCATGGGAATATAAAACATAAGACAATCTAATAGGTAGTCTCCTATAACAAGCTTAATACTATGGCATTTACCAAAATAGTTGATTGTACCACCATTTGTAATCATGTACCTAAAATTTTGGAACTAGAAAAATGAAAAAAATTAAATAAGTAAACAACATATTATTGATGAAGTTATGTGTACTCCCAAATTCAATCAACACAATCATGTTATTTTTCTTGAGGAAACCCACCACCTTAAGAGTTTGAGTACTAATACTTGAAAGTGCATGACAAGAAATAGTAGTTTGAGAATCTCTAGATTTATCCTTGAGTTTTGCTAGACCTGCACCTAAGGCCTCATCATTTTATTCATCCTCATTGGTGCCTTCAATGTAAAACAACTTTTTTTATCACATTCATGTTTTTTCTCCATTTTCTATAATAGCCAGAGCATAACACTTTTAAAGCTTCTATTCAATTTGCTAAGGGGTCAATATTGTAGGCTGAGGAAATGATGGGGCTAGGAAATTACATTCGTGAGCATTAGTGAAATATATTCATTTGACCAAATATCTTTCATATACCATACATAACACTAGTATGCCTTCAAATACTAAACTGGGACTAAACATGCAAAGCTCCATTTGGATGTTATCTTTGAGGCCACCCAAAAATATGTTAGTCAAATTTTCCTTAGTAATGCCATCCACACGTAAGGAGAGATTCTAAAATTGATGAATATAATCCTTTATAGTCCCTATTTTATGCATTTTGGATAGATAAATGAATTAGTTTTTTAAGACATTATTTTGATAGTGGAGCTACAGCTCCTTAAAAAATACATACTAGGTAACCTGAAGGCTCTCTTTTATTTTGAGCACACAACCATATATACAAAATGAATTGCTTAGGTTCTAGATACAGTGATGCCATGAACACCTTTTGTGCACATGGATTCTAATGTATATCAAATAAATTTTTTATTTGATTGATCTAAGTGAATCCTTACCATAAAACTTGTACAAGTCCATTTTTTGTAATAATTGCTTTAGACTAGGATTGGAGGTGTGATTATTTGAATGGGGAAAACCAAACTAGAATGGTGGTGGAATTTTTTATGAATAATGAGCTATAATATTATATAATTACCTTATTATAAGTGTTAATTTATACTTTAAAACATTTAAGTCCCCATTTACCCTAATGATGTCCCCTTTGATCGTATTGAGATCATCTTTATGTATCATGCTTTGTAAATATAATTGAAGTTGGTGAACTACCTCTAAAACAAATGAATTAGAAGTGTTGGACTCCATGTCATCCTTGTGAGGATATTTTGGAATTTATTTTCCTATCTTGCATTAGCAAGTGTTAAGACCATCCATGCACAAACCCTAAGATGGAGGGTTTCAACACCCTCAAAAAAGTGTATCGACAGATTATACTATTGTTATCATCTCACCAAGATGAATCTTATGATTGATAATTTATACAAGGGTGTAAATGCTCAACTTGAAAAGTGTACTGGTAGATTATACCATTAATATCATCTCACTAAGATGAATCTAATGACTGTTAATTTTCACAAAGGTGAAACTTTTCCCATAATTTTTTACTATTTTTTTAAAATAATACTGTAGTGATAGAAAAATTAAATTATTCCCTGATTAGAAGTTATGTTTTTTAATCCTTCCACTCATAGGAGACCCACAACACCATATTCAAAAAAATAATGCCACAAAAACTT
The DNA here is from genome assembly GCA_037957365.1 of Torreya grandis. Taxonomy (NCBI): domain Eukaryota; kingdom Viridiplantae; phylum Streptophyta; class Pinopsida; order Cupressales; family Taxaceae; genus Torreya; species Torreya grandis. The sequence continues at coordinate 2,022,462 of JARHVA010001255.1, forward strand.
ACTCAAATTGAAGCTCTGATACCACTTGTAATGAAATCACTTAGATGTTTGCACAATAGAATGTTATATCAAAAAAATAAGAGAAGAATATGGAAATCCACAAAAATAATCGATAGTTCAAAGTAGAATGTTTGATAGTTATAGTTGAGCCACTTCAAGGGGAAACCTCCACAACAATGCAATAAGTTTATTATTCACAATATAATGATCAAATATTAATCACTACCTCATATATATACTCTACTTAGACATGGTTATTCCATAGGCCGACCTTACTAAGAAAATATAGAGATGTAACAAGTTAAAATAAGAGGTATGTAATCCACAAGTCAGCCACAAATATCCCTAGACATGTCATAGTTTATAAGTGTAGCATACACATAATTCACTCTTGAGGTAACTATTATCTCATTAGTTGTATGCTTAGGAAAGGGATCATTGAAGTTTTTCATTGTCTTAATTTCACGTGGTTGTGCTTGAGAACTATTTATAGATGTACCCACATCAATGATGTTCACATTTATCAATTCTAAAATCTTATGCCTCAAATTGATACATTTGTTAGTAGTATGGCCTGGTGCCCTGTGATATGACCTTTTCTAAGAGGTTGATTCACATCAACCTCTTTAATGGGAGGGATAGATATGACTTTTCATTCATATAGTGTTTTGAGGACCTTATATGGAACTTTTGGTAGATTGATAATTTTCTTCTTGGAGGACCTGATAAGATAACGCATGGAGTAGGCTCAAAAACTTCATGTCCTATTATTTTTTATCATTATTAATATCAGTTGGCCTCACCCTATATGGTGATTTACTTGAAATGTTGGTAGTAGAATCTAGATAAGTTATATACTTTAGCTTATTCATTATCAATAATTTAACTTCCCTTTATTTTACTATGTGGTGTAAATCTATGAATGATATAAACTTTTTGAACATGATGGACTCATGTAGGGGTGGAAGCAAAATTTTCTTGAAAATATCTTGTAATTCTTTATCTGACATAGGATTTGTCATTTTGGATAACAAAGTCTTGTATATTAACATACTCTATGATGGGGTCATTATATTTTTTCTTGAATTGAGCAATACGAGCATATGAAACCTTCTTGTTGATATTGATTAAAAAATGTTCTAGGAACATGTTGTTCAATGGGTTGAATGCATAAACTCAATGATCAAGTAAGTCATAAAACCATTGTAATGCATATTCCTTGAGACTTCATTAAAATAATTTATTCAATAGCCTATCATTAGACACATAATCCAAACATGTTACATGGAATGCTCTAAGATGTTGCTAAGGGTCACCTTTTCCATCATATAGTACAATATTGGGTTACAAAAAAGTTTTAGATAAAGGATATGTTGTTATATGTTATGTTAAAGGGGTGTGCATTAAAATGTTAGAATTTAATATTTGATTAGGTTTCAAAGCACCTTTCTCCAAATATAGCACCTTAGCCTTTAGAGATTGAAAATCATGCATAATGGATTATAATTTGGAGAAGAGGAATGTGTGATAACCAAAAGTGGTGTTCTCAATGATTGAGTAACAATTGGCATAGTAATTTATTGAAGCACTTGGGTTTCCCCCATAGAAAATGATGATACAAAATTTTATCAAATGGAGTAGAAATATGAATAGATTGAGCCATGCTTGACTTTTTAATATCCAAAATGGTTTGCAAGATTGTAATATGATCAATAGGTTTTTCATGAAGTCTTTATTTAAAGCTTTGAATAACTTCCTCTTTATTTAATTTGACTTGTTCACTATTTATAAGAGGAAGTACATCTTGGTGTCCATTATGAGGATCAATGTTATCTTGATCATATTGCTTATGTTTAGAACTAGTATCATTAAATTAAACATGTTCACTTTGTGTATTACCATCCACAGGTGGTGATACACCTTTTTTCTTATCCATATTATGTATTTTAGTAATAGGAATATGAGTATGCTCGATTGTAATATCATGTAATCTATCACTTGTTATGAGAGGAGTAAGAATAACTTTTTTATAGTGCATATAATATGAAACAAAAACTTGAACAATTTTTACTATAACAAGACTTATCAAATCTAAAAATCCTAAAACAATAAATGGAAAAAGGGAAAAAAAGGATAAACCCCTAACAACTTGGATAATTAAAGTTTTGACAACATTTGTACAATAAATGGGTTCACCAATATGTTTTATCAAATTTGGGAAACCTAGAGATTTAAATTACCCAAATTGGACAAACTACTATGTAAAATCAAGAAGAATAATATTGCAATAAATTAAGCATTCACTGATTTGAATCTTTCTAAATTTGGAAATGATCTAAATATGGAAAGTGCAAGAGGAAATATAAACTTAGATAGAAAACATAGTTGTGGGAGGATTATGTGACTGTAATTGGCAAGGTGACTAGTTTTTTCAAGTGTGAAAATGGATATGAAACCTACAAGATCCTGGGACAATAACAACCTAATGTGGATAGGAGAGCAGGACTCTTATGTCTGGTGATTTGTTGACCTTATCTAGAAAATAGTTGAGATATAAGATTTTTGAGTTTTGTTCACATTCATCTATATGTTCTATAACATTTGTGTGAGCTTCTGATCCAATGCAAAGACCACTGTATGACTATTTTTCTCTTCAAAACCCTAGTTCCTTATCATGTGAAAAGTAATGAAAGTCAATGGAATAAAAATGTGTTGTCAACTGAATTGGGGCATGAAATCAACAGGCCTTAGATAGTGACCATTACTTTGAAGAGGGATCAATCTTCATGTAGTTTTCCCATGCTACGATGGTGTGTGAATAACTAGTGAAATTTGCTAAATCTTGGCATGATTAAGTGCTTCACCCATGACTTGTGAACTTGGAAATGTATTTATATTTTATCTCAGGGCTACTAGGGTTGTATGTAATCATAATTGGGAGAAATAAAGAATTCACTCTCAATGTGAAATTAGAATGATGGTGTTTATCAGTGGGGAAGCCCCCTATGTGAAAAATGGTTTAGAATATAGCTTTGTAATGATATAATTGGAATTTCCTTGGATTGGGTTTATTAGGGACATAGGTTGACCTTTTCATAACTTTAAATTTCACAAAATAGCCATTATTTGGTGGGAAGATAATAGTGAGAACTCAGACAATAGAGTGGGGTGCTCCTATCCAATGTGGCATTGTTGTCTAATGAGGATAAACAATGGTGTTAAGGTTTAATGATAGCCTAAGAGTGGGTTTGTCCTATTTACAAAATAAATAAGTATATTCTAAGTTAGTTTGGGATGATTGAGATAGTGAGTATTCCATGAAAAGGTGAAGGAAAGTGATTTGAAAAGGACCTAAATAGGTCATGAGCTAAGTTATCAAAAGGGTGGTCACAAGTGCATTGTTTTATCTTAAATGTTAATTTATGTGTCTACACTAATCTACAAGGTGCCCTTTATATACCTTTTGATATAGTGAGGTCCAAGTCCATGGAAGAGTAAAATAAATGAGCACACTCGATAAGGTCAAATCCTAATCTTGCTACACTCCATCTATCACCATGAATGGAATGTTATCAAAAACTCAAGCCTCGATGGAGTTGTCTAAACTTTGGATATTGGTGGTCAAATCCACCTCACATCACTTAGGGTTACTCAAGCTTAGGAAATTAATACAATCAACCTTTAATTTTTATATCACATTAGAACATGAGTTTTGGCCTCTCACATGGTGATGAAATCCACAGTTGATAGAGCCCCTAGAAATTAAAATAAAAATAAACTATTCATTTTCTATTTCTAAGATCACTTTGTGGCATAAGGAAATAGCGTATGGATGTTTAACCCTAAAGTTATAAAGTGGGTTATAGGTTTTAAGAATATAGAAATAGTTCTAACACAAGGGTGAAAAACTAATCTATAATAGGCCAATTAATAGAAAACTTAGATAAATAATTTCCTAAATTTATAAGACTGAGATTGTTAAAAATAGTAAAGTATAGCTAAGCAAAGATATTGAAATAAATAAGAAGCAATGGTACTTATCCATTTTAATGTGAACAAGTAGATCTAGACTCAAAACATGTGTAAAATATGCAAGATCCATATTTTACATCAATCATCATATTCTATAAATTTCATTTTTGTGGCCATGAACACTACCATCATATTTGTTTACTACCATTGATGTTAGTGTATGCCTATGATGCAGGTGTCTAGTATGGAATAATGACTAGATCTAAATGTGACTAACTTTGATGTTCTAGGTAATCTATCATCTTTTTGCTTATGTATTCAAATCTAGAATATAGCTTATCACTCTTCATTGATTTATCAAACCCTAGTTCTTCACCCTTCTTCACCCTTGGAGTGAGTTTTCTTTAAAATGAGTTAGTAGGTTCATGGTGTCAAGTTGCCCCAAAGACCCCTTTGTCAATGGGCACTACCTACATATACAATACTCTAAGGAGGGATTCAGACTTATGTAGTTATCCTCTATATGTGGGAAATTATGTGCATAAGGGTGAAATATACTATATGAAGATGCATACAATGATCTAACTTTTAATTTGACAAATATTGTTCATTAGCTTTTGAATGTTTTAGACTTATGATATGACTATTCCTATGCTTTATATGAAAATAAGGATGAATAGGGTAGATTGGAGTTCTTAGGTAGTTTATTGATTTAACTTTTATAGGTGTTTTCTTGGTATTTGTTAGATGAATAATGATAAGGCTTAGACTTATATTTATACCACACCTTTTGAAAATATCTCACGGTATGGTTCAATAAGATAATTAGGACAACCCATGTATTTTGATCATTTTGTAATTTGGATGAATTTTGGCTATTGGACACTAAATAAGGATCTAGACATTATTGTCATTGTTAGTGTCCTTCTATAGTTGGTAGTTTCTAAAAGGATAGAAAATAGGTACAAATCTAAAATTGATAGTGAAGGATATTTATCAGGTTTTAAGATTTTTGTGTAATACAAAAGACTTGGATCATCAAAATGATATGGATCAAATTAAGAGATAAGAATTTAGGCATAGTGAGATGGTGAATGTGAGTCTTCCAGTAATAGGGAGGTTTAAAACTAAAAGGTAGAGCCTTGATTGATATTTTTAAAATGTATAAGACTGAGATGAGTATCTACATTTACCCTTTTAATCTATTAATGCATAAGGATGAAATTACTAGGTTAAATGAGATAAATGTGTGCTTAGCTGTGTATAACACACCTTGCCTTTAATTGAGCCCACTTTGAGTTATTTTTTGGTGTATGAGTTATAACCAAAAGCATGTTACAGTGTAAATCAATGTATATAATCTAAAATTTAAAATAATCAAAATGTTTGAAAAGAAAGAGAGTAAGGAAAGAATACACTTATTTATCGATGTAATCATTTTGCCTCTTGATGTTTTGACTTGGTAAAGATGCTTCCTTATGAAGAATTAATGCCAGTGAGGGTTTAGACCTAAACCTTACAGATCTGAAGAGGGATATTGGAAGGTAATACTCCCCCAATCCATTATAAGGGTGAGTTGTGACACAGCCATTAAGATCATTATATCTCAATAGCAAAACTCAAGTGTGAATATATATATATATATATATTGGTGAGGGTGAGTTATTTAAACAACTCATTTTTTTAAATCTAGTGATATTGGATGATTTAATCATTCCAATCTATAAATATGGTGAGGTTGAATGATTTAATCACTTTAACTTATAAAATGAACCCACTATTATAGTAAAAAATGTTTGATGACAGTACATCTTGTTGTAATTGGTGCATCTTGGTGAGTAGTATAATTAGTAAATTTTGCAATTTTTAGTGCAATAGCATGGCATATGCACCTTTGATATATCTGAGATACAATATATGTGCCATAAATCTATAAAACCATATTTTAAATTTATGTAAAATCAATGCAATGTGTATAACTCTAACCCAAGTGTTTATATAAATCATGAAACTGAATCAAAGATTGTGCAAGTGTGGAGGTCATGTATTAATGACATGCCCCCAATAAAATATGGTAACTATTAAAAACATGGAGTTCATACTTCTATGACATACCCCCATTGATATTCCCTCCTTTTGAGGTGAGGGAAATAGAAATTGGTAGGTACCTTACCTCAAAAGGATAAGGTAGTTGTATAACCTATGTATGAAGCGTATAGGGATAACATGTCACACTAGATATATTAATTAGGCTCATAGTATGTGATCACATCAAGTCTTAAAATGCATGATATAGATCATGGAAATATATAGATGGTAACAATACAAGCTCAACAAGTAATAAATCACATACACAAGAGCACTCAATGTAATGTAAAGGAATGGTCTAAGGAGACCTCATACAAGGGCATGTTTAAATGTCACATAATCAAAATTAATGGCATATGTAGATGTCCAATCAACATATAATGACATATTAAAATGTCCAATCAACATACAATGGCACAGGGGCCAACAAGGAAAGAACATATTTAAATTTTCCACAAGCAAAATGATAGAAAATAATGTAATACACTTAAGGAAGTGAGGATGTAATTAAATGAAGTATAAGTAACCAACATAAGCATATCATATTAGTCCCTCCATATATTTGTTAGAAAAAAATGTTATGTAGTTTAACATATCAAGTATAATATGAAAGCTATGAGCATGGATATAGACATATGTAATCATTAACATATAATCTCAAACATGATAATGTATTAATGGTCATAAAAGATACATAACATGTATCAATCATGATCAAATAAGTAAATGCCCAAAATATACTATTTAATGTGAGTAGAGGAAAGGACCAACATTTGTGAGTGCATAGATCATGTGTTTGGGTATGCCTATATCACACTCAAAGATGAATTAAATGTGTGTATATAGTAATGAAATGATATGATACCTACTAACATGATGTAAACAACATAGATGCCAAGTAGATAGTAAAATCTAGGAATGGTGAATATTATTGTATTTTTGAATTATTTGAATGTTTTTAGTTTTTTGGAATATTTTTCATAATAGTATGATTAATAAAGGTGTTATTGACAAGGAAAAGTGCTACTAGAAACCAATAATCTCATCAAGGATGTGCCTTTGTGGATGCCCTATATCATGGATGTCATATTTGTATGTTATATAATCAATATCATCAAGATCATATCAATATTTTGTATTATTAGGATCATAATCATCAATGTAATCATATTATAGGCTAAATGTAACTTCTTAGGTTGTTTTTGAACTTGTGAGATGTTTTTTTGATCATATGCATATGAATAATGAATTATCCCATACTATGGTTGTGACTTTTATGGTATGTCATTATTTGTATCTATGTGCAACTTAGATATTAATACCTTATGAACATCTTGAGCTATATGGTTTACCTTACCTTTATCTATAATTAGTTATGTACTTTCTGGAGATGGATTTAGTTTATATGTACTGAGACCGATAAATATGAATATATTATGCGGTAAGGTATCAAGTAGATTAAAATGATTTTTGTTCAATTGTCTATTTGTCATATCATTGGTATTAGGAATATCACCATCATTATCAAAGTTATTTGTAATTGTGTCTTCTTGTTGTTCAAAATTTACCAAGAAAGGTAACTCAAATGTTTGGTCTTCTTGTTATTTTAATATCATTGGTTCCTTTGGTAATGGTTTTTATTATGTTGTTTTGTCCTCTTGAACCTTTTTTGCTTTGAATTGTGTTTTGGTGTCCATATTTGTTGTTTTTGCATTTGTTATTTGAGAGACTTATTCATAATGTGAGTGGGTTGCTTGAGTGATGTATCAATGATAAGATCACCATTATTTATAAGATTTTGTATTTTATTCTTAAAGGTAAAATAATGACCTGTATGATGCCCATGTATTCTATGATATGCATAATAGTATTTTTATATCTTTATAGGATGTAAAAGAGGTAGTTTGATCACTTTGTTTCAGAGCATTTCTCTTAGAATTTCACTTGAAATCTTAGTAGCTTTTGGTAAAATATTTGAATCGCTTGTTTTATATGTATGTTTTTTTAGCTTTTCATTTGGATATGAAACCTTGTTGGGTATAATAGTGTTAGATGGACGTACAACCACATGATTAACATTAGCATATTGTGGATTTAATAGGTAATAATCTGATTTTTCAATGATGTGATATTTGAATTAAAATTATTTTACAACTCTTATATTAACTTATTCATAAGGATGATTTGATATTTGATGGTTTCACAAGTCCAAATCCTAGGTACTTCAAGTTGAATACACATACACACACCATCTAGGGTTTTTTGGTTACCTTCTTTTAGCACTATAGGATTGGCCACTTTACCCCTTAAAGAAGTGATAACATGGACTTAGTTAGAGGGATGCTAACTATCACCCTCCTTAGGGTTGGGAAGAAGAAGAAGTTATTATTTATCCATTGTAAATATTCTAAAAACTAATATGAAAACAAGACATGAGAGACATATAAATTTTAGGGAACAATAAATCATGATAATGATATTTAGAACTAAATAATTATAGTAATCAAGTTCACCATAATGTTTATACCCTAAATTTAGAATTTGGGGTAAATATAGGGTTAAGAATATATAAATAGTTTTAACACAAGGGTGATAAACTAATCTATAGCAGGCCAAATAATAGAAAATTTAGATCAACAATATTCTAATTTTATATGATCGAGATTACTAAAAATAGTAAAGTAAAACTATTGAAAGATGTTACAATATATAATAAACAATGGTATTTTTTACTATGCATAGGCAAATATAGACTGGAGATAGCTATAAAATATATAAGATCAGTATTATGGATCAGTCATTAGATCATATAAATTGCACTTTTATGGCCATAGACACTACCATCATATCTAGACACTACCATCAATGTTAGTGTCTGATTATGACACATGTATACAATAGAGAATAGTTACTAGATATAGATATAGCCAACTTCATTATTATAGGTTTTTTCTACCTTTATGCTTATGTATTCAGATCTAGGATACAAGTTGTTTATCTTTGTTGATTGATCAAATCCTAGCTCTTCACCCTTCTTCACCCTTGGAATGAGTTTGCTAAAATATAGGTTAGTGGGCTCATGGTGTCAAGCTTTCTCAAAGATGCATCTATCAATAGGCACTCCCTATATATACAATACTCTAAGGAGGGCCTTAAAATTATGTAGTTTTCTCCTATGTGTGGGAAAGTGTATGCACAAGGGTGTAATGTACTATATGAAGATGCATGCAATGATCTAGCTTGTAATTTAATACATATCATTCATGGGATACTCTTTGAATGCTTCAAATCTATGATATAAATACTCCTATGCTTTATATAAAAATAAGGATGAATAGGGTAAGTTAGAGTGTTTGTGTAGTTGATTGTTTTAGCTTTTGTAGGTATTTGTTTTATTAATAATGAGAAGGCTTAGATTTGTATATATACCATACCTTTTGAAAATATCTCATAGTAGAGTTTAATAAGACAATTATGCTGACACATAGAGTTTGACCATTTTGTAATTTGGATTAATTTTGGCTAGACACTAGATAAGGATCTGGACATTAGCGTTAAAGGGAGTGCTCTTCTATGGCTAGTAGTGTTTAGAAAGTGAGAAAACAAGTATGGATCTAAAATTGATAGTGAAGGATATTTATCAGGTTTTAAACTTTCTATGGAGTACATGAGACCTAGATCATCATAATGATATGGATCAGACTAAGAGATAAATATTTAATCATAGTGAGATGGTTAATATGATCCTTTTGGAAATAGGGAGGTCTAGAACCAAAGGGTAGAGTCCAGATTGATATTTGTCAAATGTACAAGACCGAGATGTTATAAATACTCAATTTTAATATCTACAATGTGAGATAACTTTGGATACATGAATTTTTTCTAGGATTACCTTTGATTTTTTTAAACTCTAAATTGAGATGGGTCAATATGGTATAGGATTAATAATATAGAAATGAATAAGCATGAGGGTGATAAATAGATCTATAGCAGGCCAATTAATTTTCAAACTTAGATAAACAATGTTCTAAATTTATAATAATGAGATATGTTAAAAATAGAAAGTATGGTTATTGATTGATATTATAATAAATTAGAAACAAGATTACTTAGTTGGTTTACTATGTGCATATAGATATAGGTTAAAATGGGTTAGAACTGGATTGCATCAAAATCCTAGATTAGTCATCAAATTTTAAAAAATTATGTTTTGGGGCCTTGAACGCTTGTGGTGAATCTAGATAGTTACATCAATGTTTCTATCTAACTTGAATTCAATGCCCAATACAAAATATCAACTATATCTAGGTGTGAACACAAAAACTTCTAGTTTTTCTATTTACTTTACTCGGGTGTGTTCAAATCTCATGCATGGGTTGTCATTCTTTGTCTAATGATCAAACCCTAGTTTTTTCACCCTTGGAGTGATGGTGGGAAAAATGAATTAGTGTGCCCATGATGTGAAGCTACCTCAAGGACCCCTCTATCAATGGGCATTATCTACATAGCCAATATTATGAATAAGGCCTCATAACTATTTAGTTCTCCCCTACATGTTGGCTTATGTGTGCATAATGATGCAATGTATGATAAGTGAGTACATAGAGTGACCTAGCTTGTAACTTGGAAAATATGGCTCATGGAGTGCTCCTTTAGCACTTCAAACTTTTAGATAGGTTATCCCTATGACTGATATTAAAATAAGAGAGAATAGATAAGTTGTGCTCACTTGAATGCTTAATTTGGTACCTTTGGTAAGTTGTCTTGTGAATTGTTAGGTCTGTGCTAGGTGAGGAATGAATGAGGGTTGATCTTGTATATATATAACAATCCATTTTGGAAATATCTCACATTAAATCACTTATGTTGACCATAGGTATACATTTCATTTGCAAATTTTATGACTTTAGGGAACTTGACACTTAGTTTGGCACAGGACATTAGTGTTGATGCACACATTTATTTGAGACACAAGTGTTTAAGAAGCTAGAAAATAAGTACAGGTCCAAAACTTGTAGAGGATGATAATAAGTAGGTTTATAATATTTTGAGCATTACAGAAGGATTGGTCATCAAAATAACACATGGTCAGACTAAGAGATAAGCAATAAACACAATAGATTATGGATGCGAGCCTTTTAACATCAGAAAGGTCTTAGGAATAGAAGGATACATCCATGAGAAGTACTTTCTAAGCATACAAGACTAAATTTCCTTATAATTTAGATTTAGTATCTACATTTTCCCCCCATTTAATATAGTAATAAAATTTCTAATTTAAAGGAAAAGGAATGCATACCTGGGTGTGTATAACACACCTTGTCTTTGCACAAGTCCCACTTTAGTGATTTTGATGGTGACTGACCTACAACCAAGAACATGTTATAGTTATAATCAATGCTTATGATATGAAATTAAAATAATTTTAAATGCTTGAAATTAAAGAGAGTAAGGTTAGGAGTACATGTGTATTAATGCAACCATCTTGCCTTTTGACAATTTAATTTAAAGATGTGATTTATTGTGAAGCTTTAGAGTTGATATTAGGATAATAGTAAAAACCTACAAGTGAAAATATATATATATATTCGAGGGTAATTTTCCTCAACCTTAGATAAAATGTGAGTTGTCACCTGACAGTTTATATTATCTCAACTATACAACCCAATCACACTTATAAGCTAGTGAGTGTGAGTGATCAAAGTCAACTCACACTATAAAATTGGTACAGGTGGATGATTTGATCACTCCATACTATAAAGTTGGTAAGATTGAGTGATTTAATCACCTCAACCTTACCAAAAGTGAACCAACTATTGCAATAAATTAGATCAATAACAATCCATGAAAGTCCATCCTGGTGTAGACTAAAGTCCATAATAGTATTTGAAATTTGAAATTTGATTTTATTTTATAATTTAAGTTACTTTTTTGCATGGTATATGCACCTCATACATGTCTCAAGCTAAAACTTGGGTATAACAATGGTACCAATGTATATAATGTTGACACAAGTGTGTGTCTAAATCATATGACTATGAAATTTGGCCAATTTTGAAATTTTAAAAGTGTGAAAGACATGTTCCCATGACATGCCCCACTATAATCTAAAACTAAGAACTGAAATATGTGTGGATAGCATGTTTTCATAACATGCCCCCACCATAATCTAAAAATATTGAGTATTTCATAAGGATGGAACCCATTCCATTTTAAGTGACCCCACTAAAATTTAAAACTATGAAGTTATGATAGCCATGCCTCTATGACATTCCCCCACTAATATGCCCCACCTTTTAACCTGAGGGGAAATAGAAACTAGTAGTCACCTTAACTCAAAAGGATAAGGTAAACATATACTATGTGAATGTATCACATAACATATAGGAGTAGCATGTCTAGGTAGATATAATAATGAAGTATATAATATGTGTTCACATCAAGTCTTAAGATGCATGATGTGAATCATGGCAATGTCTAGATAGTAATAGTACAAGCTCAACAAACAATCAAGCACACATACAGGAACACTCAAAATCAAATCAAAAGACAATGGTCCAAGGAGACATCAAATAAGGGGTATGTTCAAATGCCACACAATCAAAGGGATGTGACTTAGTCAAATATCCATAGAGTAAGAAATGACATATTTAAATGTCAACAAACAACAAACTATGACATATGTAAATATCATAATAGAAAAACATAGGCATGGAGGCCACAATCAATGGAACATATTAAAATGCTTTAACAATCAATAAAATGCAAGACAAGACACTCAAAGAAGTACATAAATGGAAAGCACAAAATATAAGTAACCAACATAAACATGGCATACTAGCTCCTAGATATATGTGTTAGCAAAAAATGTTAAGTATATAACACATCAAGCACATTGCAAAAGATATAAGCATGGATAAAGGCATGTATAAGTATATAATCTCAATCATGATAATGGAAAATGATCATAAAATGATATAGCACAGATTTATTTTGATCAAATAAGTGGATGCCCCTAATGTCTAAATGGCAAGAGTGGAGGGAAGACCGAACAACCAAAAGTGCATAGATCAAGTGTTTGGGTATGCCTATATCACCTCAAAAGATGTTTGAAACATGTGTATATATAAATAGATGATATATTATCTACCAATGTGGAATTATCAACATATATGCCAAAGAGCTAATAGAACATGTAAAGGCTAGAAATATTTTTGGATTTTTCAACTTTTTTGGTATTTTTTTAATATTATATGCATTCAACCTTAGGTTGGATCATTTGCATTTCTTGGCTCATGGTTGGATAGGTGAAATCATTGCATGTCACATTCCTCTTCATGATTTACTTGTGAAGTAGAAGGGTGATTTCCATCATGTGGAATATGTATCAAATTGACCTCATGAGAAAATGAGACACCTTGCTAATTTTGGTTAATTTTTTCTTTCATTTTATATAACCAAAGGGTTTCTACTATTAATGTGTATGTATATTTTTGTGGCATAACCCAAACCCTTATTTGAAACACTTTAGGACCACAACAAATTGGTGTTTTTATGTTTCCCAAAGAGTCCTTCCAACTTATTTTATGTTGTAAGTCTTTTATATCAAGTCTAAGTTATTGCAAATGTCTTACATTACAAGTGGTTTTTTCTTGTGTAGGATTAACATGGTTATACCGAAAATAAGCACCAACCATAAAAAAATGTAATTGTTTGAATTTGTTATCACAGATACTATTTGATTTGTTTAATTTGAATTATTTGTTATACATTGTATGTCATTTACACTTTTTTTTCCTTCTTAGAATGGTCTTACAGAGGATTGTTAAATATCTTCAATTATGGTGATCACTAGATTATGAACCTACATCCTTTGGAGGATTATCATATGTAATATTTTTATCATCAATAAGGTCCTAAATTTTATGTTTTATGCTAAACATTGATTCTTAAAATGTCACAGACCTTGGTGATAGTCACCATGGTATTAGCATCATATACTTTAGGTAGAGGTCACTCATATCAAACTATATAAGATGAGGGAGAGATATGAGATGACACTATACAAGTTTTAGAAGTAAAAAAGTTGGTGACTCAAGTAAGCATGTAAACTTTCTCCTTGGTTCATTGGATAAAACAAGTCAATTAGGTTTTTGTAATAGAGTATTTATCGATGTTGTGGGTTCCATTATAACTTTGACATCTATGTCTGAAAGAATAGGTGTAGGAAGTCTTCCTCCATTATTACATGGGTATGGTAAATCCTTCTTTTCAGTATAGACATTATGATTGGTATATTTTATAGAGTTTAACACAAAGGCCACATATGGTGGCTCTACATTCCTTATCAAGGTTTTATTATGTAATGTTCTCACAAAAATACCCTTGTACAATGGTGACTTGTGTAACAAGTCTAAGAGTGAAATTTTATCCATAACATCATTATGTCTTTGAGATTTTTTGCATATGCTCATGTTGGTTTTCTTGATTAGGAGGAGTAATTTGTATTGACAAAGGTAATCCTTGATGAATGATATTCTTTGAGGACACATCTTTACAACCAAAGGTAATAACATTTTCATTATGTGTTAGATATTGCATAATATCTGCAAAAATATCTAATGTTATATCACTTGTTACCTAAGTATCATGCAATGTTTCATATAAGATATCCTTATAGATAGTAGAGTGCTTTAGAAATTCTAATATTGTAATTTTAGGATACATGTTATCTGATTTATCAATAAGGCCACTTCCCATGAGTTTAGGTTTAGAAGGCACTTGCTCTATTCTATTATATGTATTAAATGTTTTTTTGGCTTTAAAACCCTCTCCTTATATTAATGGATATGCCTATTTCATTCATAGATAGGTCTAATTAACCAATAAAGAACCATAATTATAATCACAAAATGTTTAATCCTAAATTGAGATGGGTCAATATAATATAGGGCCAAGAATATAGAAATGAATAGGCACAAGTGTGATAAACAAATGTATAGTTGGTAATTAATTTTCAAACTTAGATAAATAATGTCTTAAATTTATAATACTGAGATATGATAAAAATAAAAAGTACAACCATTAACTAATATTGAAATAAATTAGAAATAAGATTACTTAGATGGTTTACTATGTGCATGTAGATCTAGGATACAATAGGCTAGAAGCGGACTGGATCAGAATCTTAGAATAATCGATAGATTCTAAAAATTTACATTCTGAAGTCTCATACGCTTGCATTAGATCTAGATGATTACATCAATTCTAATATCTAACTTAGATGCATGTGCCTAGTATGGAATCTTAATTGTATCTAGGTGGGACCACTAAAAAACTTTTGGGTTTTCTAACACCTTTACTCTGGTGTGTTCAAATAACATGCATAGGTTGTCACTCTTTGTCAAATGATCAAACCCTATCTTTTTCACTCTTAGAGTGACTATGGAAAAAATGGCTTAGTGTGCACATGGTGTTAAGCAACCCCAAGGACATTTTTGTCAATGGGTGTTGCTTACATAGATAATACTCCAAAGAGGGCCTCGACTTTATGTATTTCTCCTTACGTGTTGACTTGTGTGTACATAAGGATGTAGCATGTGATAAGTAAGTACATAAAGTGACCTATATTTTAACTTATTAAACATAGCTCATGGAGTGATCCTTTAGTAATTTATAACTATGGATGGGTTGTCCCTATGACTGATATTGAAATAAGAGAGAATAGGGAAGTTATGCTTACTTAAATGCTTGATTGGGTACCTTTGGTAAGTTGCCTTGTGAGTTGTTAAGTTTTTGATAGGTGAGGAATGAATGAGGGTTGATCTTGTATGTATGTATGTATGTATGTATGTATATATATATATATATATATATATATATATATATATATATATATATATATATCAAACCATTTTAGAAATATCTCACATTAAAGCAATTAGGCTGACCATAGGTATGTTTCATTTACAAATCTAATGACTTTAGGGCACTGGACACTTAGTTTGGCATGGGATATTAACATCGACATAGGAGTTTGGTTGGGATGCAAGTGTCTAGGAAGTTGTAAAACTGGCACATGTCCAAAACTTGTAGTACATAAGGCCCGATCATCAAAATAATACATGGTTGGAGTAAGAAATAAGTAATAGGCACAAGAGATAGCCGATGCGAACCTTTTAGAAACAAGGTCTTAGGAATAGAAGGATACAAACATGAAAAGTACCTACCAAGTATACAATACTAAGGTGCTATATAATTTAGATCTAGTGTCTACAATTTTTAGGGTCATTTTGCAGCACATGGAAAGAGCATACACAAGACACTAGCAACACAAACAAGATTACAGAATGAAAGTAAATGCAAGAAAATTTTAAATTTAAAAAACAAGGCATTAGTAAACAAAATAATAATAATAATGTTTTGATTTTTTAACATCTTTGACTCATGATGCATAAAATTTTCACCGATTGAAAGTATAATTTTGATGAAGTTTTTATGATTTCTTTGAAATTAATGATGATTTCACTGATGTTCATAACGATTTCACTGATGTTTATAATGAGTTCACCAAATTTTAGATCAATTTTTTAGAGAGGATTACAAATCAAGTTAGTCAAACATTAGTCCATAAATCATGGAAAATACATAAAGAACTACCTAACTAAGCCTATCTATTCCTATGATAATTAAAAAGGATAGTAAGAAACAAATGAAAGAAAGAAAACATCATATTACCTTCCCAAATAGATTCACCATACCCATGTGGCTCAAATTCATGTTCTCCCTTGATTAAGCATCCTTGTCTTTGTCAACATAGGTGGTAAACTCCTCCAATCTCTCAAGAACACTCCATAAAACCTAGGCTCATGATTCCAAATCCCTAAACTAGCCTATCAATGAAGCTTTCAAACAAAATTAATGATCAAATGCAAAGGATTGTGGAAACAATTTAACATTATAACTTTGCAATATTAAAGCTTTTTTGTTCATGTCCATGGCCTCTCTATTTATAGATTTTTGAGATTGGTTAAGATCAACCATGACCATCCATCTCAAGATTGAGATGTGTGGCCATGGATAATCCTAATATTTGGAATTAAACTCATAAATATATTCAGGATAAATAAGAATTAAAGAGGCATGGGAGGCATTAACTAGACATGGGTGACCCATAATTCTGATATTTTATGCACTTATGGCTTGATGGATGTTACCCCATAGATGATGTCACTAGGTGATGCAGATATTCAAAATCAATTTTCAATAATGAGATATTAAAAAATATCTATGGAATTCTTACTTAAGCTCTTAAATTGGATTAATTAGTTCAAGTTTAATCGAGTTTAGTGCAATTCTTTGGAAATTGGTGCACAATTAATCAAAATGGTTAGAAAGTCATATTACTGGGTCATAATTTGACTAGAGAAGAATTGGAAGGTGATGTTAGATGTGTTGGAGTTGTATTCCCATTTAGGATGTTGTCAACACCAAATAACAAAGGTACATGATGTGTACCAATGAATTAGAATAAAAGAGTGATCTAGAGCACTAAATGGCAAAATTGTCATTTTGACTCAAAATGATCTGATCAAAGTTAGTTGGCCCATAAAATGCATTGCCCTATTTAGGGATACTTTGACCTAAACTGGCACTTGTAAGTAACCAGTTTGAACTATTTAGGGTGTTTTATGGATTTTGACCTAAAATGTGCATTTGAGTGCAATTTAAGATTGACAATTACAAAATAAATGGTGTTAGGAATTGGATGTCTACATGTTTCCCCTATTTGAGAAGGCGTAGTGAGACATTTAGGTAAAGAAACATCTCTTCAAAGAAAAGAGTTGTCAATAATAAATTGGAATAGACCCATGATTACCCCTCGAGAGGACATGCTAGGATGGAAGAAAAGGATGGACTCTTGAAAAAAGAGAGAAAGTGAGAGATTAACCCATAGAATAGATCACATTCATACAAGCTAATGCTTGCACACATGATTACCATCAATGATAAAAATATAATTAGAGTTATAATAGACCCTAGAGACAAGGGGAATGGGAAAGATACAATCCATAAATGTAAGGGATACACTTTAAACATACCTAATTTGAGAGTACAAGCTTCACACTTAAAACATTGATCAATCCTGAGACAAGTTGTACACTAAAATATTACCATCATGGGCTTTAATGTGGAGAGATTGGAATTAAAGGAAAAGAGAGAACATTCTACTTTAGGAAGGGAAGCACCACTACAATGGAGTCTCCAAAGAGAATATAATAAGAAGTACTCCAGTTGAGCAGATTTGATCGTGATAAAATAGTTTTGCCCCAATAAGGAAAATTTTGATCATTGATAAAGAATAAATAATGATTTGCCCCTTTAGAGATGATTTGATTTGGACATGGTTCAGATGTTGTGCCCCAGCATGGGCAATTGACAAGAAAAATAGCTCAAGGATATAACCAAAAAGATAGGTTAAAGTGAGTAGATGTAAATGTACATGTGATGGTGTAATGGCTTAAAAAGCCATATAAAACCAAGCATATGAGAATGCATAAAGTGATGAGAGAGATGAAAAGTAGAATGGAGATAACTAAGCTGACCTCAATAGAAATTGAGCGCTACCTACATAGTTTCATAAACTCAGGTTTCAACATGAACTTTAGGCCAATGTAGTTTACCCAAGTTTGGGAGAGAATGGAATGAGGAATGATGAAATATGACGAATAATTGATTATAATTACAATGCATGCAAAGAGATGCATGTCTAATCATAGAGAAATAAGCCTGAAATGCATGCTAGTTAGAAGCCTAATTCCATATCATGATCCTAGGTGTTGCAAAGTGTTCTTGAGAATCATTTATTGGAGCTAATGTTGATGTTAAGACTGTGAGACCTGAGCATAAAGTGCTTGCTATAGAAAAATAAATTAGTCATCATAAGTATGAATAACTTAGAATGACATAAGATTCCAATTGCACTGAGCCAATTCAAATGTGAATACCTATAACTAAGGATAATGGTAAAATAATGACCAAAACTAGGATTACAGTGATTTACATTAAACAAAAAAGCAAAAATAAAGAAAAAGATAAACATAAATGAACCTAATCTTGAAATCAAGATATGATCTTAAGTAGGAACAAAAAATATTTAAAAACAAAAGAATGTCTTAATGACATGAGACCAAGATATGAATAATCAAGATCCATGTGGACCATCAAGGCATTCTTGAACACGAAAGAGAAAATCAAAATCAAATAGAAAAATAAGACACCAACAACAATAAAATAAACAAAATGGTCCAATAATAACATAATAACATAGGATCAAGATATAAACAATCAAGATCCATGTGAATCATCAAGATGTTCTGAAACACAAAAGAGATAAGCAAAAAATAATCAAAGAAACACACGACCAAGATGAGACAAGAAATAATAAAAAGAGAAAAGGAGAAGAAATAAAAGGAGAGGTGAAAAAGCACAACAAAACACCAAAAAAACACAACAAAACACTAAGAGAACTCAAATAAACACACACAAATAAAAACCAAGTTAGTGCGGTTTAAAGACAAATATTCATGCATGTGTGATAGAGGCATTACTTTCCACCATATCATAACAAAGAACAATGACACAAAAATTATTCCCTAATTAAAGAGGAACAATGACAGAAGAAATGGGGGAAGAGAAGAAAAGGAAGCGGTTAGTTGAGCAGACTCCAGATGTATAAGATAAGTGGATGTTGCCTACATAGTTCCATGGATGCATGTTCCAAAATGAACTTCAGGCCAAGTGTAGTTCTCTAAGGAAATGGGATAAAAAAAATTATGATCAAACTAGCATGATTAATATAAGAAATGAAAGATACGATAAACAAACAAGAATGGTCTAGCAAACAAGAAGCTGATGAGATGAGAAAGAATGATCTTGAAAAATGGCAAGAGTGTAGCATGGTGGAATAGGAATGTACAAATGTATAGAAGCATGAGATAATGTTTTTATTCTTTTGTGGATCATGTTCTGATGTTTTTGGTATTTTCAAAGTATTTATAATGTTTTTAGTGTTTTTGGGATAAAATATGAACAAGGTGGGACCATCTAATTGAGGAGATGCACGTCCTAAGAGTAGAGGTTCCAATAAGATAGCTAAGCTAGCTACATGGCCCATGCTCACAAATCAGTGAGAGTGAGGCTCTTGATAAAATGATAAAGAGTAGCAAATGTGATATAAAATAATGTGTAACCTAAAGTAAAAAAGAATTATCTACATTCACCTATCTATAACAATGTAGTAATGGTTTGGAACTAAGACGTGTCTGTTCACTTGTCTGAATCTACATAATATTGTCCTAGTTGAACTATTGCTGAGGATGTTCATAATGTTCATGAGACATAATCAAGATCATAATTAGTCAAGGGATAAAATGTGTTCAAGCTTAAAACATGCCTTAGACATAACAAAGAATATGATTCTCTAAGAGAGAAATCTAGAATGGTATGAAGAATATGTTTAGATTGCCAAGGATTCAAAGCCTTTACTATCGAGAATCATGAAAAGTGGACCTAAGTAGTATAAAATGTGTTCAAGGTAAGATAAAAGGGTGGGATAAAATTATGATAGCACAAGTTGCCCCCAAATTAGGAGTCTTGTAGACAATGGTTCAAATTTGTTCATGCATAGAACCTATTAAGGTGTATGATGTTCATGGGCTTTGAAAGTTCTTCACCATTAGGTTTAGCCAATCGATATGCTCCTGATCCATAGTTTGTTGTGACAATATATGGTCCTAACCAATTAGGCTAAAACTTTCCTTTCTTTTTGGATTCAGCATTCATATTCTTCTGGTTCTCTTTCAAAACTAAGTCACCAATCTCAAATTATCAAGGGAGAATGCATTGGTTGTAGCTTCTCCATAATATATTTTGATAGGCCTGTAAGTTTTTTATGGAATTCAAATGCTTACCATCAAGAAGCTCTAGTTCATGCAGTCGTGAGGCTCTATAGTATTCATCATCTTCAATGTGCTCCAGTGATATTCTTAATGATGGGATCTCAATCTCGAATGAGATGATCACTTCAGTGCCAAAAACAAGGGAGTATAGAGTAGCTTTAGTTGGGGTTCAATGATTGGTTCTATAAGCCCAAAGGGTAGGAAAGAGTTACAAGTGCCAATTATGGCTAGCATCATTGACAATCTTCTTTAAGATGGCTAGAATAGTTTTATTTGATGCCTCAACCTGTCTATGGCCTTGCGAGTTATATAGAGTGGATTTCTTGTGCTTGATCTTGAATTTTTTACAAAGATATTTCACATCTTGGTTCACAAAGGATCCACCATTATTGGATATAATACAGGCTAGGATGCCATATTGATAGATGATATGGTAATGAATGAATTTGGATATTTGTTTCTCGATAACATAAGTGAGAGGAATTGCCTCAACCAACTTGGTAAAGTATTTGGTTACAGTCAAAATGTACTTATGGCCATCTGAAGATGTTAGGTTAATTATCCCAATGAGATTGAGACCCCATGTTGAGAATGCCCATGGTGTTTTAATCGACTGCAATGGTAACGAAGGTGCATGTATCAAGTTGCCATGCTGCTAATAAGGAACACAGTCCTTTACATAATTACAAGCATCTGTCTCCATTTTGGGCCAATAATAGCCTATTCTAAGGAGTTTCTTAGCTAGGACTACACCATTGGTATGGGCCCCACACATTCCTTCATGAACCTCCTTTAGTGCTAGCTTGGATTCTCTCAAAGATAAAAAATGAAGAAGCATTCCATCATAGCCTTTACAATAAAGCGTGTTTCTAAGGAGGATAGAACATGTTAAGTGATGAAGAAATATTTTTTGTTGGTTGTTGGAAAGGTTACCAGGAAATACATGACTTTGAAAATAGTTATAAAAATATTGGTACCATGGTAGCTCAGGTGAGAGATTAGGATTAGCAATGGTGCATATCCTCTCTACTGATAAAATATGTACCAATTGAAGATGACTTTCAATCAATAACTGATACTCTTTAGCACTATTATGCATTTAAATTATGGAACCAATTGTTTCCATGGTGTCAGCAAATCTGTTGTTGACATGTGGAACTTACTCAAACTATAGAGATTTAAAATGTGTTTTGAGGTTATCAATAATTTGATTGTAAAGAACAAGTTTATCATCCCTTGTTTGATACTGGTCAATTTTTTGATTTATAGTTAGCTATGAATCTCCATATACCTTTAATATTTAAATATCCCATTGTATAGCAAGATAGAGTGTTACAATTAATGCCTCATATTCAGCCATATTATTTGTACACTAAAATTGTATATGGAATGCTTTGGGGATTAAATCCCCCTATGGCATGATCAACAATATGCCAACTCTAGACCCTCGAGATGTGAAGGATCCATCAAAATAGATAATCCACTATATAGGTTCTTGCGATGCTTATTCTATCATCATGATAGAATCGTCTGGCAGGTCAAAGTTTAGAGGTTGAGTGGCTGTAATAGGATCTTTTACAATTTGGTCAGCAAGAACTTGTCCTTTGATTGCCTTTTGATTATGGTACTCAATATCAAAATCACTGAGGAGCATAATCCATTTAGCCATGCGTCCTTCAAGAGTTGCTTTAGATAAAAGGAACTTGAGAGGATATACCTTGGTGATAACAATAGTTTTGTTATTTAGCATATAATGTTACAATTTTTGAGTGGCAAACACCATAGCTAAACATGCCTTCTCAATAGGCATATAATTATGTTCATAGGTTATCAATGTGTGACTTAAATAATAAATAGCTTGTTCCTTACCATGAACATCATGTTGAGCCAAAAGTGCCCCCATTTCATGTTTTATCGCTAATATATAAAGAAGCAGTGGTTTTCCTTGTGTTAGAGGTCATAAGACTGGTGGATTGGCCAAGTATGTTTTAAGCTTTGCAAATGCTATCTGACAATCTCCATCCCACTGAAATGTTACCCATTTCTTTAAGAGATGGGTAAATGGGTGGTACTTATCTACCAATTGAGAAATGAACCTGCATATAGACCAGATCTTTCCTTGTAGACCTCGTAACTATTTAAGATTGTTTGATGGAGGCATTTCCATAATAGCATTGACCTTTGTAGGCTCAACTTTGATCCCTCATTGTGATATAATGAACCCTATTAATTTTCCTGATGTGCCTTCAAAAACACATTTTTTAGGATTCAATCAGACTTTATATGCACAAAGCCTCTCAAATATTCTTTGTAGAATGTTAAGATGTTGAGCTCTTGTTCTTGATTTTGCTAGTATATCATCAACATAGTCCTCAACAATGTCATGCATCATGTCATGGAAAATGACAATCATTACACATGGATATGTGGCTCTAGTATTCTTCAAACTAAATGGCATGACTTGGTAATAGAATGTCCCCCATGGAGTGGTGAACACGGTCTTATGCTGATCTTCAAGGGCTATCTTGATTTGATTGTAACTGAAAAATCCATCCATTAAGGATAACATCTCCTACCCAATAGTTGAGTCAATGATCATGTTGATGTTGGGCAGAGGAAAATCATATTTGGGGCATGCTTTGTTCATATCATGGAAATTAGTACAAATATGTATGCTTGGGGTCTTTTTACTCACTGGTACTATGTTAAAAACCCATTTAGAGTAGTCTAGTGGTCTGATAAAACTAGATCCTAATAACTTTTCCAACTCAGCCTTAACTAAAAGGGTGATGTGTGGATACATATTTATTAATTTTTAATTGATTGGTTTAACACCAGGGTGAACAATAAGATGATGCACAACTAAATCTAGGTCCAAGCTTGGCATGTCAGAGTATGCCCTTGCAAAGATGTCTATATAATCCTTAAGAATGGATATAATATGTTCATAATATGCTTCAATAAGGGAAGCTCCAAGATAAATAATTTTGGGATCCTCATGGGTTCCCAAATTCACTTATGTTGTGCTCTCCATAGGGAGTGTGGATCCATCTAGAATTGTAGGCAATGTATGGTCATGATCATTTTCCTCTGTTATATCTTCTTGTTGTTCCTCCCAAAGATCTAGATAATATGAAGAATCAGAATCTACCTTATCAGGTAAAGGCCAATTGGTAAAAACCTCTAGAAAATCAAGAGCAAGATGCTCAAATATTTTATGTTGTTCTGAATAAATGCTTGTACTAGCTATGGAACTTGGGCTAGATCGACTTTTTATGTCCTGAGGGGATGAACAAACTTTCCTACCTGGGAGCACATGAAATAGGTTTTCACTCAAAGGCTTGTATTTTTATTTACTTTTTATTTGATTGACAAGTGCCTCAAAGAGGTTTTCATCTAAATATCTTGATGTTTATTCTTTATTATGACCAAGAAAGTTTGCCTATTTCCCTAAGTAGGTAGAAGGATTTAATGAAAAATCAAAACCCTGCTTATGATCACCAATGGGGAATACATCTCATAAGCCCATGTATTCTACAATTGATTTTTCATTTTGGAACTCATCGAGGCATAAAACCAAAATTTTTTGGTGCCAATCTATGAGTTTAGGATGGCAAAGTTATAGGTTACAGTGAGGGTTTGCTTCATGATAGGAAGTGCCAATGGTAAAGATATAATGTCCTGCTTCAGGAAAGGAAGCACCACTAGGATAGGTTTTTGCTTCAGGATAGGAAGATCCAATAGACATTATGGTGAATATGGAATTTAAATCAAACAAATCTGAGTCAGAAAACTCATTAAAAAGGCTATAATGGGATGTTGTGTCACTATTAGGAGTCTCGTTACTAGTCATTTCAAAAGAGTCACTATCAAATGTTATGAGGTCATCCTCAAGTGTTTTAAATCCAAGACCATGATTTAAATGGGTATGGTGAATCCATTTTGGAAGGTAATATGATGTTTGCTTTCTTTCATTTGTTTCTTGCTATTCTTTGTAATTCCCATAGGAATAGACAGGCTTAGTTAGTTAGTTCTTTATGCATTTTTCATGATTTATGGATTAATGTTTGACTAACTTGCTTTGTAATCCTCTATACATATTGGCACACCCGGTGGGATAAGATGCATCCCACACATGAATAAGATCATTTTGTATCTTTAAAATATTTATTTGGACCATTAAAACTCTTGTAAATTGATTTTCTAACTTTATTTTGCCATTTTTTTTGCCACAGGTTACACAGTAACTGATGTCGACTAGTAAGACTGACATCAGTTGGATAGCTTAACCAACATCGATTGGATACCTGTCATTAGTCACATTGGTATAACTAATGTTCATTAGATAACTATCATCAGTTAGAAAATGTAACCATCTTTGGTTATATAACCGATGTCGGTCACTATGTTTTTCTTAAAACACAGACCCAAGAGCTCTTTTTTTAAAGTTCATTGTTTCAAACCTAAAAGAGCTTCAAGGCTAAAGGACATGATAATGTTTTTATTGTAGGGAAAATCTTGACATTTGCTAAAAACATGTTTTAGATCACTTTTTGCATGTTTAAAAATCAATTAGGAACCTTGTTTTAGTGTTTAACAAAAAAAAATTAGATGTTTATGGTAAATGTTTTCAAAATTACAACTAAGACCAAGGAGACAAATGAACACCACCTCATTTTCCATTTGGGCTTAAAAATGAAATCACCTTTCCAAGTTTTTGTATTTACTTAGTTGTTTAAGTTAAATCTTTGTTTGAAAAAAAGAGGGGTGCCACATGTATGCTCTTCTATTTATCCCCTTTAGGGAACCCTTGGAATCAAAAGCGCCATTCCTATTGCAAGTATCCTAGTCTAAGGATTAGAAAGAATGTCATCTAAAGTGTTCCCCAAAAACTTTTTAAAGTTTGGGTGATCTTGAAAAAGACCCTAAAGTCTTTCTATTTTATGCTTTCTTTATTTTTTATGAAAACTTGGCTTCTGAGCGGGACGTCATTACCTCCTGTGAGTTCTTTAGGGAAGCTTTGACCCAGGGTTTCATCTCCTGGCATTGACTTCATTTGGCTCCTAATTAGAGTTGCACATGGGACATATATGCATTTGGACATCTCACTACATTGAGCAAATAGTAGGATGTAGTGGTTGTAAAAAAGATTGTACCTTTTTATAACTAGCTAATGCCACGGTCACCCAATTTCCATGCTTGTCTTTTGCATCATTTGACATGAAAGTCATTATGCAATTAATTCCCCTAGAATGATTGAAAACTTTCTAGTTTAGTAGACCCTAATTTTCCATACCTTGTCAGTTTAGACTTAAGATGTTTGTTTTTTGTCATTAGCTTACTTGGTCTTGATTTATGTCTAAAATTGCTTATTAACTCATTGAACTTAACCAAAACACATTGTCCTCAATTTTTTTGAGCAAGGGAGGTGTTATGCTATCTAATTGGAAAATTCATCTTTTCCTTGTTCAAATTATTATCAAAAACATTATGTCATATCATCCACTTTGGTGCAATCATGCTGCCCAATTGAGTCTAGATCTTTCACCCAATTTGTTTAAATCCTTCATTTATAATCCACATTTTAAATTGAACCTTTTTGATTTCTAAGGGTTGGTGTGTCAAAGTGGGTTCTCCATTTTTTTACTAAGCTTGTTCTAACTTAGGTTCAATTTTTCATTTGGATTAAAGGTCACATATTAAGACTCAAAATCACATTATCATCTTGGTGGACTCAAGTCATCTTGCGTATCACTCATGCTTTGAGTCCTAGAACATATTTTATCCTACTAGAACCATGTGGCGATGTTGTGCTACCTATTTGGTCTTAGATTTATACTTAGTAATTCGCATATATTGTTACATCTTGAGTCGCTTAGTCCATTTTTTCTTCTTTATAATCTGGAGAGCTTTCCTCTAAACTTCTAGGGTCAACTTGTCAAAGTTGAAACTAGCTTTTATAGTACTAGTGTATCACAAAGATCTAGGATTTGGTGTATTAGTTTTCACCTCGGGTCTTTGAGTTACCTTACCCTCTTCCAATCTATATGATTTCAACCTTACCAAAGGTTGAGTAAACTCATGAACCAAATCTTCTAAATTGTGCATGGTTTCAAACCACCCTCCCTTATAGTCTCATTGGTACCTTGGTTATTTATTTAAAAAAGAGAGCCAAATCATACTTTGTTTGGTTGCCAAGCATTGGTCCAAAGTTAGTCAAACACACAAAGCATCTCTCTTAGACATGACTCAAAGGTTCACTTGAAGTGGGGCCTCTTATGGCCTTAGTTATGAAGATGAGCAGTTTTATGATGGTCAAGATAACCCCATTATTTTTTATTATAGCCCTAAAATAGTAGGATCCAAAGATGATTACAATAAATATCAACCCCAAGAAGATCAATATGAAGCCCTTCTTAGATTGATAGAATCAGAGGCTAGACTACCTTCTGACTTTCCTATAGAATAATTGCATACCTTAGTTAGAGAAGGATAACAATGATGGCAAGAGCAAGATTTTGCACGAATAGACATACCTTCTTCCTCTAACAAAGGAAAATAAATACAAATAGAGTCAAAACCCACAAATCTGGATCTTCTAGCTAAAATCAATATAATAAGTCAACGATATGTATATCAACTTGTTGTAGACTTAATTGACTCCCTAGTTGCCACTTCAATTCATAATGATACTTCAAAAGAACAAGGAAATGTGGTTGAAAATATGCAATAAATATTAGATGAGGACATTATCATAGTGGATCAAGGTAATATAAATGAACAGTTAAAGTCACAAGAGATCTTACAAAGTGTTCCATTTGACACGAAACATACATTCTTCAATCAACAAGAACCTCTTGTTACTTTACAAACTCAAAAACCCAAACATTCAGTTTGAATTCAGGAAATCCCTCAAGACAATTTGGCTAGTTCTTTTCAACCAACCCAAAAATTGGTAAATAAACATAGAAATTTCCAAAATCAACAAAGTACGAAACAACCAAATTTAAGGAATGTTTTACAATCCAAGAATTAATGGCCTATATTCTTAACTCAAGGAGCAAATCAAAACCAAGTCATGGATCAAAAGGTATACACTCCCTATAGATCCACACAAAACTAGGGGAACATTCCACCCCAATAGTAAAGAAACCAGGGGCACATTCCACCCCAATAGTAATAAAATCAGGGGCATATTCCACCCCAATAGCAACAAAACCAGGGGCATATTCCATCCCAATAGCAACAAAACCAAGGGCATATTCCACCCCAAAAGCAATGGAACTAGGGGCACATTCCACCCCAACAACATCTTATTTAATCCACAAATGCACCAAACATGCAAGAATGGAATTCTATGAAGGAAATTGTTCAAAGATTGGAGACAAATAATAGAGGCAAAAAGTACAAATTCAATGAGATATGCCATATCCTTTGATTTATCTTTTCTCCAAAACCCCTTTCCACCTCATTTTGAGGCACCCAAATTTGACATTTACAAAGGAAAAGGAGATCCACATGAATACATAAAGGCATTCTTCATTTTATGTCAAGAGGTTGCTTATAGTAGCGAGTACTTACTATGACTATTTCCATGAAGTTTAGCAGGACAAGCTCTTGATTGGCTACTTAAACTACCCAAGGGATCAGTTATAGATTGGAATGACTTATCAAAAAAGTTTGTTAACCATTTCTCATATAACATAGAACATGAATTAACTATTATTGACTTATGCAAAGCCAAGTAGTGTGATGGTGAAAGTTTCACCGCATATTTGCAAAGGTGGAGAGCATTGGCAGGTCACTTTCAACATAATTTGATAGACAAATAGTTGGTTGATATCTTTGCATATAATTTGCATCCTAAAGTTATGCATAATCTATGGTTAGCTTGTGCTAACTCATTTGAAGAAATTATTGACAAAGGAGTGAAGATTGAGAAGGCTCTTATTACCAAAGGCCTTATTAAGATTTTTATGCAAGCTCAAGAGTCTAATCAGACTAAATCATTAGTTCAAATAGTTATGCAAGATAAGCCTAAAGGCTTTAGCAAAAATAAGAACATGGTTGGAAATGGGGTGACTAAAAAAAGACATGTACAAATGGTACAGGCTATGCCTCATCTAAATGTACAATTAACTCCCCCAAATCCACTACCTACTTTGCAGAGACAACCTCCATGAAGGACATTTCATAACAATTTTAGAGTCTTTAGCAAGTTAGGAGAATCAGTTGAAATAGTGTTACAAAAGCTCGTTACAGTTAATTTAATTATATGGCCTGTATCAAGGCCATTTCCTTAAGATCAACCAAAACCAGATTGGTACAAAGAGAATGAATGGTATAAATTTCATCATGTTGTTGGTCATGGTGCATATCATTGCATTTAATTATGATATATTATTGAGGACTTTATTGAAAGTGGTGAACAAAAATTAAGTTGGCCCCTAATCAGGACACAAATTAGGATAAGGGAATCTACATAGACCCCTTTCCTCAACATGATCCACCACCACCAAGAAACAATCAAAATGGTCACAATCAAGGACAGAGGTAGAATAGAAGCAACAACAAGGTCAGAATCGTAATGAACATAATCAAGATCATAAAGCCCATACTAATAATGTGGCTTATAATAATGTACCTTATGACTATATTAATATTGTGGGATGCATTTCTACAACCCACATTGCCACTGTTATTGTAAAAGTATGTGGCCAATCTCATGTTCCTCATAACACAAGACCCATAATTATAAGGTCAGCACCCTCTCCCCCTAATAATACCATGTCGAGTTTGCATCATCATATTACTAATTTGTTTACATGGGTTACTAATCCTAAAAAATAACACCTTTCTTCTAATTATAAAAGCTCCTCGTTGACCTAAAATTATAGCAATATAGTTAGTCACCCACGAGTCACCATCCAAGGCCTTTGCCTTCTTCTAATTATAATAACTCCTTGCCACCTCTAGGTTGTACAGTTGTAACTAGATGCCCGTGAATTACCATCCATGGCCTTTCGCCCACTTTTTCCATAAAACCCAATGAGAACATTATGCCAATGGTTCCAAAGCTAAATATTGTCCCAACAAAGACTAAAATATTTCAATTCATAATTCAAATGCCTTATAGTCTAACAAATCAATTAGATAGAACCCTTGTATAAATTTCCATATTAGAAATCTTGTGAACATCTGATGTCCATAGAACCATATTTAACAAACTTTTGCAAGAGTCTATTGTGCCTAATGATATAAACCTTGATCAATTATAGAACCTAGTTGGACACTTATCTTCATTTCAGCAAATCACATTTGATCAAAAAGACATGTCCACCCTCAGCCCAAACCATAATAACCCACTATACATTGAGATAATCATTGTGAATCATAACATCAAGCGGGTTCTTATAGATAATGGTTTAGGGTTGAACATCATATCTCTTAAATTGGCATGATGATAGGGCTACATGGATAAAGAAATTCAGCCAAAAACTATTACAATCAAGGCTTATGACAATGCTGAGAGGGAGTCATCTGGTACAATTTGGTTGCCAGTCATGGTTGGGTCTATTTCTCATCACACATTATTCCATATTGTGGATATTGAGCTTCCTTATAACATACTTCTTGGTTAGCCTTAGATCCATGAAGTACAGGTGGTTCCATCTACTCTTCACCAATGCCTTAAATTTCACCATGATGGGATCGAGGTTACTATTCCTATTGATCAGCAACCATATCAATATTGCAAACATCTTGAAGTAGAGTTTCATAATTATAACTATTTCCCAGGTTCTAAATTCATCACAAAGAAGAACAAAGCCATCATTTCTCATCTAGCTCCATCTAATTATATAGACCCTAGTGATCTAGCCTCCACTTCAGTTGATCCATTTCCTACAGCTCTGGCCAAGTAGGTTATTATTGAAGACATAGGCATTTCCACGTACCATCTGAAGGACATCCTCCATATTATAAAATTACCAAAATCCCCTAAAACATTTGGTAAGCCTAAAACTTTCCAGACTCTTAACAAACCCAATTAGATTTGACAACCAAAGAAGAAATAACCAAAACCTCTTATGGTTTTTGTACCTATAATTGCACCAAAGAAAGATCAAGAGGCTTTTATCGAGGGATATTGGTTATGTTCTGAAGGCCTTGTTGATTGTTTTCAAAATCCAAAGCAAGTTAGTCAAACATTAGTCCATAAATCATGGAAAATACATAAAGAACTAACTAACTAAGCCTATCTATTCCTATGGGAATTACAAAGGATAATAAGAAATAAATGAAAGAAAGCAAACATCATATTACCTTCCCAAATGGATTCACCATACCCATGTGGCTAAAAAGCATGTTCTCCCTTGATCAAGCATCCTTGTCTTTGTCAACAAAGGTGGTAAAGTCCTCTAATGTCTCAAGAACACTCCATAAAACCTAGGCTCGTGATTCCAAATCCCTAAACTAGCCTATAAATGAAGCTTTCAAACAAAATCAATGATCAAAAACAAAGGATTGTGAAAACAATTTAACATTATAACTTTGCAATATTCAAGCTTTTTTATTCATGTCCATGGCCTCTCTATTTATAGATTTTTGAGATTGGTTAGGATCAACCATGACCATCCATCTCAAGATTGAGATGTGTGGTCATGGATAATCCTAATATTTGGAATTAAACTCATAAATATCCTTAAGATAAATAAGCATTAAAGAGGCATGGGAGGCATTTACTAGGCATGGGTGACCCATAATCCTGATATTTTATGCACTTATGGCTTGATGGATGCTACCCCATAGATGATGTCACTAGGTGATGCAGATATTCAAAATCAATTTCCAATAATGAGATATTAAAAAATATCTATGGAATTCTTACTTAAGCTCTTAAATTGGATTAATTATCTTAATTTTAATCAAGTTTAGTGTAATTCTTTGGAAATTGGTGCATAATTAATCAAAATGGTCAGAAAGTCAATTTACTAGGTCATAATTTAATTGGAGAAAAACTAGAAGGCAATAATGTTAGATGTGTTGGAGCTATATTCCCATTTAGGATGTTTCCAATACAAAATAACAAAGGTGTGTGACGTGTACCAATGAATTAGAAGAAAAGAGTGATCTAGAGCACTAAATGGCAAAATTGTCATTTTGACTCGAAATGATCCGATCAAAGTTAACTCGCCTATAAAATGCATTGCCCTATTTAGGGATACATTGACCTAAACTGACACTTCTAAGTAACAAGTTCGAACCATTTAGGGTGTTTTATGGATTTTGACCTAAAATGTGCATTTAAGTGCAATTCAAGTAAGATTGACAATTTCAACATAAATGGTGTTAGGAATTAGATGTCTACAAATTTCACTTAATCTAATAATGATTTTGATGACATGAAGGACAATGTCATTGCTCATAGGAAATAAAAAATGGAAAATATGAAACAAAAAGTAGAAAACAAGAAATAGAAAGTAGGAAACAAGGAAAACAAAAAGAATACAACAAAATAGAAAAGCAAACATGTAAAATGATGATTTCACTGTTGTGTACTATGATTTTGTTATTATTTATGATGATTTCATTGTTGATGATGATGATGATTTTGTTACATAGACAAGAACTTGAGAAATAGATGAAAAGTCATGCAGAAATGATTTCATTGATATGTCTAATAATTTCACTGGTAAGGATAACAATTTTGCTAAAGATTAGATGAAAACTATAGCCAAATAAAATTGACTGAAACTTATAAAAAGTTACCTTAACAACAAGCAATTTCTACCAAAATAAGGTTATAATAATTAGGTGATAAAAAAGACTTAAAAACCTAAAAATGTAATGAGAAAGCGTTAAAATAAGCTTGATAATGCCTCCCACTAGTCATAATGTAATACAAAAAATTTAGAAATTTAAACTAGAAAACTCTAGATGATATTTATGGATTATACGGCAACTCAATTTTGTACACTTGGAAAACTTAGACCTTGGTTGTTCCTCTCAATTCTAGACCCTTCCCACTTTCAAAAGTCTTACAACTGCTCTATCTTGTGCCCCTCGGCCTATCTCTTGGTCTAAATAGTCTTATGTTGATGAACCAAACCTTATATCTTACCCAAAATTCTTAAAACTTGATTATCATCCACCTCTACAAGTTTTGAGTCTATACCTACTTTCTTATTCCCTTAACACTAGCATCCTAGACAGACACTTGTATCGACGCATGTGTCCTACTCTGACACAAGTATCCAGTACCCTAAACTCATCTAATTTTCAAATGAAATGTATCATAATGGTTAGACTAAGTGTTTTAATGAGAGTTCCTTGTCCAAAGGGATTTATATAAATACAAGATCAACCCTAATTCATTCCTCACCTAGAAACTTCTTACCTACTCACCAAGAAACTTATAAAAGGCATTTAATCAAGCACTCAAGTGAGCAATTTTTTTTTATTTTCTCCTATTTACATATCAGTCATAGGGATAACACATACATAGGTTTCAAGTAATGAAAGATTATCCCAAGAGATATATTTTCTAAGCTACAAGCTATGTCATTATTTTACTTGCTTTCCACATATTACATGATTCATATGCAAGCTAACACGTAGGGGAGAATTACATCAGTCTGAGGCCTTATTTGGAGCGGATATGTAGGAATGATGATTAACATAGGGGTATGTATGGTTATCTTGATATCATGTGATCATTAACCCATTTTTTCAAAGGTTAATATGAAGATGAAGAACTAGGGTTTTATAATTTCATGAGAAGCGATAGTCGACAATCCAAATCTGAAGGCACTAGAGTAAAGACAAATACAAATCTAAGACAATTCAGGTACTCACATCCTTATTTTAGTAGGTATTCCATACAAAACACTTATATTAGGTTTAGATAGTGGTTTTGATGTAACCATCTAAGGTTGATGATAGTGTCTACAACTCTATAGGTACTTAATCTAAAATTTGGTGACTATTATAGAACCTCTTCCATTCTGCTTCATGTATGTTCTAGATCTAGAACTATGCCAGCATAAGAACCAATTAAGTACATTATTTCTTTGTCATATCCATATATGGGGTATTTGTACTTACTATTTTTAACATTTCTTAGTTTAATGAATTCAATATATCTTATATCTGAGTTTAGTATCTAATTGGCTTACTATAGAGATAATTTATCACCCTTGTACCTTAGGCTATCTCTATCCACTTTAACCCTAGATAACCTCAATCTATATTTTTTAAAGTTAAACATTTGGTGAACCCAATTTGTATGAATACAAACATTTATAATTCATAGGTTTTTTAATCATATAAGGTTTCAGATTTGTTGTACTCTTTCATTTCATACTTATATTATTTTGCTTGCAACCTAGGCATAGCCCTAGATTGGGAGGTGTGCCTATTGAACACATTGAGCTTCCCCTCCCACTACCCAATACATCTCAAACCAATGAGGGATATAATCCTATGGATCATGATGATACCAATGTTGAGAATGAAAAATATACCGATGAGGTTGTCATAGAAGAAGATTTTGTTAATGAAAACCATGAATCTAAAGAAACCAATGCACATCATCAAATAGATCATGAGAAAGTTTGAGCAATTGAATTATTTCATAAGCATATTCATCAAAACCCTAAATATCTTAATGAAATCCTAAAAACCATTTTAGAAACTAAGAACATAAAAAACATAGATTACCAAATAGGTCTATCTATTGATCACGTTATTAAAACTATGGGTCATCCCCATTTACCAACTCTCCCCCTGAACACATTACAACTTAATACTTTTAATAGGGGCATGGGATATGTATTTCAAACTTTTTTTCCTAAAACTACTATTGTTACACCTATCATGGGGCTAACAAATGTTTCAAATCAAATGTTGGTTTCTATTCTTATTCAAACCATGATTACATCCCCTTTGGTGACTACTTAGCTTTCTAATCTAAATCCCAATGGGTCCATAGTTCAAAAACTCCTTAAAATTATAAAGACCTTAGAGGAAAAGGTTAAAAACATTGAACAAAATGACTTCAAGTCTCCTCGTGTTATTGATTCCTAAGATGTGTTACAGAACTTTCTTGCACTTAAGATACCTTTGCACCCTTTGCCAATTGGTTTTTGGTACCTAAGTTCACATTTTATGATGAAAAGGGTGATCGTGAACAACATCTTTGATCCTTTTATGTGGCATGCCTTGACTATGTCTCCAATGATAAAATTTTAACCAAATTATTCCTAAGAAGCCTCAAGGACTATGCTTTGAGGTGGTTCTATGATTTACCTCTTTAATCTATGAAAGCATTCAAACCTCTTGCATATCAATTTTTAGCACACTTTTCCATTAATGTTTCCAAAAATGTTTCATATGTTCAGATTTCCAAAATCAAACAAAGAACAAATAAACCTATCAATGAATATGTCTTGAAGTATAAGACAATGATAGCTAAAATCACTAATTCTATGGTAGATAAGGAGTTACAAGGCATATTTAAGCAAAGTTTGCTTGCTCCTTTACATGAGTCCATTATTTTTAAGAAGTCTAAACCTTTTGATGACTTATGACATGTTGTATGGGACCATGAAATGAAGTTTATTTCATTGAATAAGCTCAAGTATGTTGCAAACACACCAATTGCATCTACATCTAATGCCAAATTTATAATCAAACCAACTTATAAGGTAAAGCCTCTTAGGATTAAAAAAGAAGCAAAAACCATGGTTAACATAGTTTTAAAGTAGCCTAATCAACTTGTCCTATCTAATGCATTAATGAGACAATTTACACACTTACCTAAGTTTCCCACTTCACTTTTCCCATGTCTAATAGAGTGTCATCTTATATTTCTCCCTCATCCTATAGATATTGATATGAATAGACCTTTACTCAAAGGATATGATGCAAATGCTTATTGTGATTATCATTAGGGACCAAGACATTATACGAATAGATGTTTTACCTTGAAGCATAATATCTAAGACCTTATTGATAATTAAAATATTAAATTTAATGATCCTCCCAAGGAATCAAGTTCATAACCTGGTGATCACCAAAAACATAAAATATTTAATAATCATTTGCAAGACCATTCTAAGAAGGAACCAAAAGTACAAATGACATATAATGCACATCCTCCTCCATGACATTATGAGCACCCATTAGATGGCATTATTGGTACTTATACATGTCATATACCTCCTACAGTTTAGAGATATTCTATTACTTTGGAAGATACTAAGATCAAGGATGATGACTCTGATCTTCATTCTTTATTCATTCGAGCATTCCTTGATCACTAGCCTATACATAATGTTATGTTTGATAATAGTGCAAGTGAAAATGTTTGTACCATGACATTACTTGTGCATTTAGGTTATAATCATTATGATTTAAATCCTTCTACTAGATTAGTTAGAGCATTTGATGGGACCTCCCAGAAGGTCCTTGGTGATATTGACCTACCTTTATAATTTAGTCTCGCACATATGGTTATTACCTTTTCAGTTATACCTTCCACAAGAATCATTGATATGTTATTAGGAAGGCTTTGGATCTATACACTTTGAATAGTAACTTCTACAGTGTATGGGTGTGTTAAATACATTCATGCCAATTAGGTAATTACAGTTTTTAGAATCCTATATGAGCATCCTCTTGAACAAGAAAAACTTATACCCATGTAGCTAACCATCAAACCTACTAAGGTTAATCCACCGTAAAAGGGTAAGCAACAAGTAATCCCCTTTACTATGTGGCCAGTGCTTGAGAGACCATTACATCAGAGACATATAGTGGATTCCATGAAATCCTCATCTTCTATTATACATCATATTTAGACATCTCGAACACCTAAACATGTTTCTACTATTGTTATTCCAAATAAACCACATAGCACACAGAGATGGGTTCCACAAACCCCTATTCTTTATATTACTACTTCACAACCTTAAATTCCTACTATACATAAACATAACATCACCAATACTAAAATGATAGATATTGCACCTATACATGCTCCTTGGTAGTACCACAAATTCCTTGCACCAGATTATGAGTGTGGAGATACCTATGACCATTCTTTGGATGGGATCATGGGATGATCTTTCATCTTCATATATTCCAAATATACCAAAAAATAAAAAACATGTTAAAATCCAAAAACATTTCCAAAACCTATAATTATAATGGCTCCTTGGCATTTATGTGGTAGTTTCATGTTGATGGATGACATATCAATTACTTCTACATACACATGTGTGTCACACTTCTACTTGAGTGTGATATAGGCATACACAAACACATGATCTATTCATATTTTGAGTATTGGGACTTCCCTTTACTCATGTTATGTGGACATTGGGGGTATATGGTTCTTTGGTCTTGATATATATAGGTTATATGCGTCGATGATCATCTTTCATTAACATGCTTGAGCTTATATGTACTTACACTTGCCTTTATCCATGATTATATCTTTCACAAGGTACTTAATATGTTGTCAACTTCATGGTTTTTGCTAACACATTTTATCCATGGGACAATATGATATGTTTATGATGGTTGTTTATGCTTTTATTTATGCACTTCCTTGAGTGCCTTGCCTCATTATTGTCTAACTTGTTCGAGCATTTGAATATGATCCTTTATTTATGTCCCCATGCCTATGTGTGCTTTCTTTGACATTTAAATATGTCATTGTTTGTTAAATAGACATTTGAATATGTCATCCTTGCTTTTGTGGACATTTTACTAAGTCATGTCCCTTCAATTGTGGGGAATTTGAACATGCTCTATTTTTGTGGTCTCCTTGGATCATTGTATGTTGACTTGCTTTTGAGTGCTCATGTGTGTGTGTTTGTTTTCTTATTGAGATTGTACTATTTCTATCTAGACATTTCCATTATCTTTATCATACATCTTAGGCATTCATGTGATCACATTATTCTATACACTTCAATGCTACATTTACCTAGACATGTTCTTCTATATGCTACATGGTTCCATTCACAGATTATACAATTGTCTTATCCTTTTGACGTGAGGTAACTACCAGTTTCTATTATTTCCTCACCTCAAAGGGGGAGCATGCCATAGAGGCATGTTATTCACATTTGACATAATTTCTAGATTCAGTGAGGGCATGCTTTAAAAGCATGTTCTCCACACTTATTTAGTATTCTATACATCTAGATTTAGTGGGGGCATGTTTTGGAAACATGTCCTCCATGTTGGCACTATTTTTGTTTTAGATCTATCCATATGTAGTGGGGGCATACTTTGGAATCATGATCTCCACACTTACACAATTTTTGAATTAGCTAAAACACACCCACCATGATAGACTTTAATGGACTATATTGAGCCAATCTACTGTAGTAGTTTCTTCACTTTTTGGTATAGTTGAGGTGATTAAATCACTCAATCTTGCCAAGTTTTCAAGTCATAATTAATTATATCTTTATTATATCTTCCACCTCTATAAATTTTAAGTTTATACCTGCTTTCTTATTCCATGGACACTAGCATCCTAGATAGACATCTACATCAACATAGGTGTCTTGCTCTGACGCAAGTGTCTAATGCCCTAAAGTCATCTAATTTGTAAATGAAATGTATCCTAATGGTTAGCCTAAGTGATTTAATTCAAGTTATTTTTCCAAAGGGATTGATATAAATATAAATTTAACCCTCATTCATTCCTCACCTAGAAACTTCTTACCTACTCACCAAGCAACTTACAAAAGGCATTCAATAAAATACTCGAGTAAATATTTCTTATTTTCTCATATTTTTATATCAGTCATAGGGAAAGCATGTGCACAAGTTTGAAGTACTGAAGGAGCATCCCAAGAGCTATATTTGATAAGTTACAAGTTAGATCATTGTTGTACTTGTTTTCCACATATTGCATGATTCACACACAAGCCAACATGTAAAGGAGAACTAAATTAGACTAAGGACCTCTTCATAATATTGGCTGTGTAGGAAACACTCATTGATAAAGAGGTGTTTGGGGTTAGCTCAACCCCATGTGCCCACTAACCCATTTTTCCTCAAGGTCACTATGGATATGAACAACTAGGATTTTGAAATTTCATGAGGAGCGACAATCCATAACCCAGGTCTGAATGCACTAGAGCAAAGGTGAAGACAAACCCAAAAACATCCAGGTGGTTACATCCTTTTTTATCAGGTATTATATATAGTTACCTATAACAGGTTTAGATAGTAGCATCAACGTAATTATCCAAGGTTGATGCTAGTGTTCATATCTCTAGAGGCACTTCATCCAAAATTTGGCAACTATTCCAAAACCCTCTTCTAGTTGGCTTCCTATCTGTTTCATATCAAAACTATGTCAACTTTAGAAGTAACTAAGTATATTATTTCTTTGTCATTTCCATATCTAGTGCAGGTATAATTACTATTTTTAGTCAATCTCAGTTTAATTAGTTTAATTAATTCAATATATGTTATATCTAAGTTCAGCATCTAATATTTTTTTATAAAGATAGTTTATCACCCTTGTACCTTATTCTATCTCTATCCCCTTTAACCCTAGATAACCCCAATCTAGATTTTTTAGAGTTAAACAAAAACAAAACAATGAGAATTGACTCTTTGTTCTTAACTTGACATAGAACCTCATATAGAGATTTAATGAAGAAAAATACAATATACCTTCACTTTGCCAACCAAATGAAAATCTCTTCTTTTGTAACTTGGATGTGCTCTTGAAAATTTGGTATCTGGTTGTTCAATGTAATCTCCAATGTAATGTAAATTTAGCAGCATAAGAGTAGATGATTTTTGACCTCAAGTGGATTATAAATATGATAATTTGATAGAAATTTGATAGCTCAATGATGGATGTTAAGTTTGATATCTCACACCCTAATCCCCCACAATGAAGGAGAAGATACCAATTTATAGATTTTAAGGATGGAAAATGGATGGATAGGATAAATTTAATATTATTTAATATTTTAATTTTAGATGGTTAGATTTTAGTCTTCATTCAAATGAATAAGATCTATTCCTCAAGTGGTTGATAAATGTGGAGAATTTAGTTAGGTATTTGGATGAGTGAATCAAATAACTCAATAAAATTGGTTGCATGTTTATAGGGAAGTTGAAAAATTATATGACTTAGGCAAGGTGGTTAGATAATTCACCAAATTAGTTGAATGTTTCAAAGAGTTGGTTGGATGACAGATAGTTGAGAAAGTTATGGAAATAGTTGGATGACTCAATATCTTGTTTGAGAGAATTGAGGATATGGTTTGTGACTTGGAATTTAGAATTATTAATTAGTTTTATTTATTTATTTGTGGAATTATGTGTGTATGATTAATTTGAAATAGATTAGTTAATTAATATTTATTAATTGACTATTTGGATATGGGAAATGGGGGAAGGAGGAGTGGAGAGGGGGCAGAGATTGGTGTTAGTGGATTAGAATAAAATTTGGATTTTGGATCACAATTGAGTTAGTAAAGAGTAATGATGATTGGGTCAATATTTAAAAAAGTTAATTACAACAATAATGCATCAGCATTTAGGTGTCTACAATATGTTTACATGTGAACACACACATAGAAAAGCATGACAAAATCTAAATACCTAAAAAATACCCCTAGGCATATATTAGTTGTTAAATTGCCTAATTTTATGATGTTTGTGTAGTTATCAATTATTGGTTCAAATTAAGTGTTATTGACATGTTTGTCGAATTCTAATAGTCTCTATATCTTCTCCCAACACCCTCTAAATGTCCCTTTATCTCCCCCACCCATTTCTACCCATGTAGGTCTCTATGTTCAAATTGTCATTAAGGCTCCTTGGTGTGATCGCTTTTGACTCAAAGGCACACAACCTTTTGTTCCATCATTTTTTCTTTTTCTACTATTTGATGTTAGTTTGGGATAGGTAACTTGAATTTAATTTTGTGCATAAATACAAAAGCAATAAATTTCATTTACATGTATATAAGAGAATCATAAAGTATTTATTTATTTTTCAAAAGAATCTATTATGTAATTACAAACATTCTGAAGGAGTCAAACAACCATTAGAGCATTTATTGAAGCAAACAAGTTTATATTAGATACATGATGCACAACATTGGGCTTTGTTGCTACTAGGACTATTCCAATTATGAGGTTTAATGTTTTGATATTGTTGATGTCCCTATAAAATATTAAGATAGTTTTGTTATTCTCTAGTATACACTAGCTCCAAAACACATGTTATTTTCCTTAAACTTTTAGGTGTTATTTCACATCTAGGGCAAGGAAAAGAAATTTATTTTGTAGGTGATTGCAGTCACAATGTAAAAAACTAAGTGAGGTTATTAGAGCCCAGGCCTAAGTGAATGCAATATTCAAATTATTCAAAGGTTATCTATCAATTTTTAGGAGCATCATTCACACTTTTGACATTGCTAACAATGAAAATCACACCCTTAGGAATTTTCTTTGTTCATCATTAATTTTTTGGATTAACGTTCTTAATTTTACGTGCACATTTCAACTACTAAATTATGATGACTCCCATCAAATCTCATGATAAAATAAATACCCCTATAAACTTTACATAATTAACTCTATGTAAATTTATAATTAATTAATTAAACTTATATAACTATTTACACATGTTGTCCCCCAAGTTATGGTTTAATGATTAAGTGAATACACGTTAAGTGGTACAACCTAGGTTCAAATCCCACTAGTATTTAGGGTACTCACAATGAGGGATACAAGTTTGAATATTCTGACTATTAGTGTCAGTATTGGCATTGATATATTTGGTGAATTAAGTATTGATATCATCATATTTATCCATATTACAAATTACAAGATGGGGTTTGATCAAAGTACACTAAGAATAGCACCCACTCTTACCATGATTTCATATATCTTCCCAAACATATGGAATTAAAAAAAAATGTTTAACCCTAAAAAACTAGATTAGGGAATCTAGGGTTAAAGGGGATAGAGATAGCCTAGGGTACAAGGGTGACAAACTATCTCTATAGTAGGTTGATTAAATACATAGACTCAGATACAACATATATTGAATTTATAGGTTAGAAATATGAAGTAAACTATGCTAGCTATGGAAATGACAAAGAAACAATGTACTTAGTTGGTTTTGATGCTAACATAATTATGGATCTAGAATAGGTAGGAAGCAGAATGGAAGAGGGTTCTAGAATAATTGCCAAATTCTAAATTAAGTGTCCTTGGAGCCATATATACTAATGTTAGCCTAAGATAGTTATGTTGACACTAATATATAAAATGAATGCAAGTGTCTTATATAGAATACCTACTAGAAAAAGATGTGACCACCTGGATGCTTCTAGATTTATCTTTGCCTTCACTCTGGTACATTCGGATCTGGGTCATGGACTGTCACTCCTCATGAAATTGTAAAACCCTAGTTCTTCATCTTCATTGTGGATGTGGATAAAAATGGGTTAGTGGTGACATGATGTCAAGCTGACCCCAAAGAATCCTCTATCAATGAGTTCTACCTACATAGCCAATAGTCTGAAGAGGGCTTTAGGCCAATGTAGTTCTCCCCTATGTGTTGGCTTGTGTGTGAATCATGAAATATGTGGAAAGCAAGTACAATAGTTATCTAGCTTGTAAATTGAAAAAATAACTCTTGGGATACTCCTTAAATACTTCATACCTATAGTTGTGTTGTCCCTATGACTGATATGAAAATAAGAGAAGATAGGGAGCTTTGCTCAATTAAATGTTTGATTCATAAGTAGATTGGTGAGTATGTAAGAAATTTATAGGTTAAGAATGAATGAGGAGTGATTATGAATATATACCAATCACATCAATAAATATATCATATTAAATCACTTAGGTCAACCATTAGGATACTTTCATTTATAAATTAGATGGCTTTAGGTTATTGGACACTTGCATCAAGATAGGACACTAGCATTAGCATAGGGGTCTGAGACTGACACCTATGTCCTAACAATTAAAATATAGGTACATGCTTAAAACTTGTAGGGGCATTAGATAATCATGTTTTAAACATTTTGGATAAGATAAAAAGTATGGATATTCAACATAAGACCGATCAGAGTAAGAGATAAGCCAAGGGGCACAAGGTAAAGCAAATGCAAGACTTTCGAAATCAGTAAAGGTCCAAAACTAAGATGAAGTCAAGGTCTATGTTTTTGAAGTGTACAAGACTAAGGTAATATGTAATCCATAAATATCATTTAAATTTACCCCCTTTAATTTGGCAATGAAATTACTAGTTTAAAGGAGAAGAAATGCATGTCTGGGTATATATAACACACCTTGTCTTTGTTGGAGTCCAACTTGAGTGCTTTATTAGTGACTAATCTATAACCAAGAGCATGTTACAATATATAATCAGTGCATATAATTTGAAATTGAAATCATGTGAAATTTTTAAAATTGAAATAGTAAGGTTTAGGGGTACACTTATGTATCGATGCAACCGTCTTACCTATTGGTAAATTGATTTGAAAATATGTATCATTTTAAAGCTCTAAAATTGAGATTAAGACAAATATATAAATCTTGAAAGTGCATATATAAATATGAGTAGAGAGATATTGAAAGGCACATGCTCCCAACATTGGAGAAAAAGTGAGTTTCCACCCAAAAATTAAAATCAACTCAACCGTGCAACCCAATCATATTTATAACCTAGTGAGTGTGAGTAAACCAAGTCAACTCAAACTATCAAACTAGCGAGGATAAATGATAAAATCAATTACAACCTAAAAAATTGGTAAGATTGAGTGATTTAATCATCTCAACTATATCAAAAGTGAACCAATTACTGCAGTAAATTGGCTAAATACAGTCCATAATAGTCCATTCTAATGGGTGATTATAGTCCATAGAAGAGTTTTGAAATTTAAAAT
The DNA here is from genome assembly GCA_037957365.1 of Torreya grandis. Lineage (NCBI taxonomy): Eukaryota > Viridiplantae > Streptophyta > Pinopsida > Cupressales > Taxaceae > Torreya > Torreya grandis. The sequence continues at coordinate 2,066,436 of JARHVA010001255.1, forward strand.
TGATTTAGATTTTGTAATATTAGCACACATTGCATAACATATGCACCTTATATATGTCTCATACTAAAACTATGTATAATAATAGTACTAATGTATAGAATCTTGCAACAACTATGAATCTAAATCATATAACTATGTGCTTTAGCCAATTTAGAATTTTTGAACAAGTGTGGGTAGCATGTTACCATAACATGCCCTCACTATATATGGAGAAATCTAAAAATTGATATAAGTGCCAATATGGAGGTGTAGTCATATAAAATGTCCAAATTGGTAGTATGAGTGTGGCTTGTGACACCCAATCTATTGGTCCTTCTTGCATGCTCTTATGACCCTTCGATACACCTTTTCCCTCATTGCCAGTCATATGTAGCCTTCCAAACAATCATTCCACCTTATCTAGGCTGTATTTCCCAGGCTAATTCTGATCCCCTAGGTCCCAAACTTGTAGAATAGGAGTGCCATATTCAGACTATAGCACCAGAACCTAGGGTGTCCCATTTTTGATGCTCTTGTCCAATTACACTTTGAGTCCCAATGATCATTTTCATCCAATTTATATCCTTCATTATGTCAACCTAGTAGGAACACATCTAACCCATGACCAATAGTTCCCTATAAAATCCCACTCAAAGCTCATTTACAAAGGGAGGTGAAAAATCTTACAAAGCAAGTAAGAATACAAGTAAACTACTAAGGCAAACTTCCCTATTCTCTATATATAGTCACCCAACACAGCTGCAAACATATTCAAACCCTCATACTAGTCCCTAGTCACCTCAAGCACTCTCAATTTGGCATTTTTGCATCCACATCACACTATTGCACAAAGCACATTAGGTGGAAGAACTACATATGACTTGATCCCTTTTTGGAGTATTGGTATGTAGGCAACGTGCCCATACAAGGGGTGTGGATCACACATTAAGTGCATAGTACACACACTAACACCCCCTTTCTCAAGTGATTCAAATCATGAATAAGTCATCTCTATAGTGAGCTCTATCGACATTTAGGGCTCATGATTTCATAAGCAGGATCATACCGGCACAATGCAAAAACCCAAAAAGTTTCAGGTCTCTGTGACTAGTTTGGATAATAACAACAAAAGTTGACAACAACGTCAGACCCTAAAGTGTCTTATTTTTTACGGTCTTGTCCTTTCATCAAATGAAAGCTAGATTTTGATTTGTGACACTGTCCCAATCCTGCATAGCCAGTTTCAGACCCTGTCTTAACCTATTTCCAACTAAGTCATTCCTTATTTACTGTTATTTTTAGAAAGGTAAAAAAGATAGATAAATTATACAAATTAGGACTATAATTATTAAAATATTATTTACTAGTTTATTAATCTAAACCCTTAACTAAAATAGGAATAAAAATCTATTATTCCTAAAAAAATTAAATCATTTGGTGAACCTGACTTACTTTATTTGCGCACAAAAACTTTATAAACTCTAGGGAATTTTTTGTTGTTGATTTTAGCAGTACTTTTTTTTATTTTTTCTGCATATATAAGTCATAATTTCACATTTAATTTTTAAATTTCACCATAGTAATTTTAAAAATCATTTCCTTTCAAACCCTAGTTGAATATACTAGGTCCCTTTGCTTCTTGAGGTATCACCTTACATCTAAATCAGATTTTACATGAAATCAAAAAATGAATATCACTTATTTCAAACTATTTCTTGCAAATAATAAGGAATCCATACTCAGTCCTATCATGTATATGAATGATGAAGTTTATTATATTTTAATCCAAAGCTTCATCCTTTCCCTGTCATGCATACTTTTTATAATATGGGATGATATTAAGAAATTTATTGTTAAACATGTCAAGATCCCTTTACTTCAAAGCAATGTTTACTTTTTTTTAATGCAAGGTTTCATGATTTATTTTACATACTCTCTCTCTCTCTCTCTCTCTCTCTCTCTCTCTCTCTCTCTCTCTCTCTCTCTCTCTCTCTCTCTCTCTCTCTCTCTCTCTCTCTCTCTCTCTCTCTCTCATGCTGAATAATTTTCAACTCTATCTTGCTAAACATGTTAGAAATGTCATGTTACAAGTCAAAGTTTTTTATGCATTAGTGCAAAGTTCCATGCTCTATATCCCTTGTTTGCTATCTCTCGTGTGGAATGTTATTTATAATCATATTGCTATACAACTTATAACTCCAATTACATGCATTTCATCCCACATACATGGTTTTTACCTAGATGTATCAAACTCTTTGGCTACTTTTGTGTATCTCCCTATCACTACTAGACATAAGAAAACACTAGTGGTTATACCTATTCCTTCTCCCTTCAAACCTGGTTCACTTAGATTTTATCCTGCACCTACTACCATCTCTATGCCTATAGTAGATCATGTGGTACATGCTATCACACAATTTTATGAAGATAGGTAGGTTGATTCAACCCATGGCTATAGCTTTATCACTTAGGTTAACACCCCTTTCAATATAGTTTCAGCTCCTCCACTAGTTATAGTTCTTCCTATAGCTGAGATGTAGACATAGTCAAGGCCTCCCTCACCAGCATAGAGAGTTCATACACTTCCATGAAGGCCTCTCTTAAAATGACCACTATATCAGTGATAGTATTAGGACTCTAGATAGTTTCCAACTACAATATTTACACCCAGGGTAGTATCATTGAGGTCTCATGCCTCTACACACAAAACACATTTTTTAGAGAGCTTATTCTACTCCAAATGGGTCTCTAATAACCCCACATTTGCATCCACTTCTTAGAGTTATAGGGAGACTCCACAGTGGATTTCCACTACAGAGATTTCAGAGCACTTACATCATACACAACTTTTAGAGTCACAGTCTTAGCCCTTCCATTGTACTTCATGATCATGCATGATCCATTTCCTTGATATAGGACAACATGATAGGGAGTCTCTTATGAGACTCATCGGTTAGTATTGTTTCTTCTCAATCTGTTTTATACATAATTTCTCAGCTTACTTGTACATAATTTCTTTTCAATTTTTTGTACCTAGTTTTCTTATTATTACTTGTACATAGCTTATTTCAAAATACCAAAAATAATATAACATTTCAAAATACAAAAACATTCAAATAACTCAAAACACTAAAAACTTTTTAATTATACGCATTATCCATGCTTTGCATTTCTACTACCAAGCTAGACTTATATTTTGTTGTTCTATGCTATTATTTATATATATATATATATATATATATATATATATATATATACATTACCATGATTCACTTGATCTTCTTTAAAGTGTGTGTAGTGGCACCCAGATCCTTGATTGCTTCACTCTACCCATTGCTGGGGCATCTTACATTTACATGAGACATACATCAACATATCTACCCATCGGGCGCATCTTCTACATGACTACACCATCCAGGTTATGTCATTCCTACACCACAAACTCTAGTTATCATGTTGATGTACATTACTTACTAGCTTACATAGATTATTCTATCAACACTCAATAGCATATAAAACTTGTGTATTTCTCAACATTTATCTGGTCTTGTACTACATGTTTTACATACTTGCACTTCTTTCTTTGATTAGTTAGATGCGATAGTATTTTTAGCATTTACATGCCTTCCTTTCTTGATTTGAGTAGTTAGATGTGATTGCATTTCTCAATTTATATTTTATTACATGTGTGTGCCTTAGGACATTTACCAATGTCATTTGCTTGTACTCTTGCATGTGCTTGTGGCCTTCATGTCAATCTTGCTTGTTTACAATTTTATATGTATGTGGGCATATGAACATGCCTTGTATGCTTGTTTTTTCTAGTCTGAGTGACATGTGCCCATGTCCCTTATTTTCTTGGCCCCTTGGCCTCTTTTGTATGCTTCTTGCCTTGCATGCTTTTTTGCTTCTCAGTTGTTTACAATGCCATGATCCACACCATGCATTATCTTGCCTTCTTGGATGTCATGATGGACATCATGCTCCATCCCTCATTGACAACTAACAAGATTTCTAGTTTCAATTCAGTATATTGTACATGCTATTACATGGTTACATCTATATAGGCATACCTTTGTTGATCTAATAATCTCCAACACAAACTATGCTATATCTTGAGACATCTTTTCGGTCATCATTGCTATATCACGTTTCTTTGTAGCATAACACACTTGTAGGCCTCTTTATTTTTAGGTCAATCATTATAGGATCTTCATTTCTACCCTCAGAATAAGGGGCAACAAACATAAGTTTTGTCATAGAGATCAGAGCCCTCTATTGATCAAAATTAGTTTTCAAGACACTCAAAACAACAATCATAATTCAAAACATGTATAATAGACCAAAAAAATAGAGACAAACATAGAACAATTATAAAAAATAGTAAAGGACAAGAGCACCCCATTTAGACTATAGTGCCCTACAATAAAGTGTCCACTTTTTGGTGCTCCTGTCCAAACAGTTGAAGACCTAGAATTTTTAGAAATAAACAAAAAGGTAAGGTCAATTATAGTTTTGTCAGCTATAGTCTAGTTTAGATTGGGTAGTTTTAATATAGTTTTACTCAGATTATCTAGATATAGGGGCCATCATGTGTGGCATGATGGCTCTCACTTCTAGTTTTAGATTGGGCAGTTGGTATAAATTTTAGATCAAAATCCATGTTACAAACACCAATGATTGAGGGCAATGTATGTGGCACACTTGCCTTATTTTCTTTCCAATTCATTGTATTACTCAGGTATTCTCAACAGTTGCATGCCTTATTCCATCTACAGGTGGTTAGCATCATTTTGGAGTGGTATTCATATAAGCCTAATTCCCAATTTTGGAGGGGTTTTCATACAATCCTAATATCCACCTTTCAGAGTGGCAAGGATTGGCCTAGTTCTTAGTACACATTCGACTATCCACACCACATTGTTAAATTACAAATTATTCATGAGCTTCAAGAGCCATCTCATATGACACACATTCATACTAGTATCAATTCATAGATTCACTTAGTAGGCAATGATGGAGCCAAAGGACTAGCTAGACTTTGTATTCTTGAGCCACCTACTCAGAGGGATTGGACACACGATCCAAACATTGATTACACACGCATGATCACATAACTTCACTTAACGGGCAATGATGGATCTAAAGGACTAGCTAGCCTTTGTATTCTTGAGCCACCTACTTAGAGAGATTGGATACATGATTCAATCATCTATCAACACATGCATGATCACATAGCTTCACTTAGTGGGAAATGATGGAGCCAAAGGGCCAGCATTTATATTTTTGAGCCACCCTTAGGGAATTGAGCACTCAGCTCTATTCATGATATTACTCTTGGTTCAACACATACCCAAAATCACTCAAACATCACTCAACATCACAATAGATTTTGTATTGGTTCACGTACCTGGTGAGGTGTACTCATTCCTTTCTCTTCCTCTCTCTTTTACCCAACTTTTATATGTTCTTATTTTAGACATAGTTTGTCTAATAAGAACTGATCTACTCTTTGTTTTCTCTTGCATATTTATGCTTCATGATGTGCTCTTTTTATGCACACTCAACATCACACATCTTCATGGACTTCACCCTTGTAGGTAAGTTTAGGTACGCTTTCTACTTTTCCTTTATCCCACTTTACTACATCACTAGAATAAAGGGGGCTAAATTTAGTCATATAAAATTTCCAAATTGGTAGTTTGAGTGTGGCTTGTGACACACAATCCATTGGTCCTTTTTGCATGCTCTTATGACCTTCTGATACACTCTTTTGCTCATTACCAGTCATTCATAGCCTTCTAAATGGTCATTCCACCTCAACCAAGCTGTATTTTTCAAGCCAATTCTGATCCCCCAGGTCTTGAGCCTGTAGGATAGGAGTGTCATATTCAGACTATAGCACTAGACCCTAGTGTATGCCATTTTCGATGCTCCTATCCAATTGCACTTTGAGTCCCAATGGTCATTTTCATTTGATTTCTATTTTTTATTATGTTAGCCTAGCATGATACATCTAACCCATGACCAATAGTTCTCTATAAAAACCCACTCAAAGCTCATTTAAAAAGGGAGGTGCTAAATCTTACAAAGCAATCAAGAATATAAGCAAACTACAAAGGCAAACTTCCTTATTCTCTGCATATAGTCACCCAACACAACTACAAACATATTCAAACCCTCATACCAGTCTTTAGCCACCTCAAGCACTCTTAATTTGACATTTTTGCATTCGCATCACACTATTACACAAAGCACATTAGGTGGTAGAACTACATATGGCTTGATCCCTCTTTGGAGTACTGGTATGTAGGTAGCGTGCCCACATAAGGGGTGTGGATCACATGTTCAGTGCATCTTACACACACTAACCCCCCTTTCTCAAGTGATTAAAATTTCATTTTATCAAGCATGATAGAGGGTTAGGGTTTGAAGATTAAATCATCTCTATAGCGAGTTCCACCGACATTCAACACTCAAGATTTCATAACCAAGCTCATACAAGCACAATGTAAAAACTTAGAAAGTTTCAGGTCTCTGTGATTAGTTTTGACAACAACGGTAGAAGTGGATAACAACGTCAGACCCTGAAGTATCTTATTTTTAGTGGTCTTGCCCTTTCACTGAATGAAAGCTAAATTTTGATTGACGACACTGTCCCAGTCTTGCATAGCTAGTTTCAGACCTTGTCTCAGCCATCTCAACTTGTTTCTAGCTAAGTCATTATTTCTCTATATTTATTATTATTTTTAGAAAGGTAAAAAATATAGATAAATTATATAAATTAGGACTATAATTATTGCATTATTATTTATTAATCCAAACCCTTAACTAAAATAGGAATAAAACTCTATTATTCTCAAACAAGTTAAATAAGGACATGTTTCCAAAACATTCTCCCACTAAATCTAGGAGTGTAAAATATTGAATAAGTGTGGAGAACATGCTTCCAAAGCATGCCCCCACTGAATTTAAAAATTGTGCCAAGTGTGGAGAATATGCCTCTATGACATGCCCCCACTGATATTCCCCCCATTTGAGCTGAGGTAAGAATAAAAACTAGTAGTTACCTCACTTCAAAAGGATAAGACAATTCATTAATTTGTGAATGAAACCATGTAATATATAGAATGACATGTCTAGGTAAATATAGCATTAAAGTGCATAGAACAATGTGATGACATGAAGGCCTAAGATACATTATAAAGATCATGGCAATGTCTAGATAAAAATAGGACAAGTTTAAAAAATAAACAATCACACACAAGAGCACTAAAAAATAATTCGAAAGATAATGGTCCAATGAGACTGCAAACAAGAGGCATGTTCAATTACCACGCAATTGAAGGGACACAACTTAGTTAAATGTCCACAAAAACAAGAATGACATTCAAATATCCATACAATAAGTAATGACATATTTAAATGTCAAAAAAAGCACACATACGCACAGGGGCCACAAACAAAGGAACATATTCAAATGCTCGAACAAGCAAGACAATATCAAGGCAAGGCACTTAAAGAAGTGCATGAAATAAATCATAAGCAACCAACATAAACATATCATAGTAGCCCATGGATCAAATGTGTTAGCAAAAGATGTCAAGTGCATAGTATATCAATTACCCTATATAATATATAATCATGGATAAAGGCATGTGTTAGTACATAAGAACTCAAACATGATAATGAAGAGACCAAATAATGATATAACGTGTGTATCAAGATCAAAGAAGTATATGCCCTCAATGTCCACATGACATGAGCAGAGGGAAGGCCCAACATCTGAAATATGATTATATCATGTATTTGTGTATGCGTGTATCACTCTCAAGTATAAGTGTGACACATATGTGTATGTATAAGTAATTGATATGCCATCCATCAACATGAAACTAACACAGAGATGCCAAGGAGATAATATAATATGTAGATGTTGAAAGTATCTTTAATTTTTTAAATGTTTTAGTTTTTTTTTATATTTTTAGAATATGTGAAAGGAAAATACTATCATGTGATCCCATCCAAGGATGGTCATAGGTACCTTTCCACTTGCAACCTAGTGCAATGAATTTGTTTTACTTCCAAGGAGCATGTATAGGTGTAATATATGTCATCGTAGTATCTGTGATGCTCTATGTATGTATAATAGGACTATGAGGTCGTGAAATAGTAATAAAAAGAATAGGGGTTCGTGGAACCCAATTTTGTGTACTATGTGGTTTATTTGGAATAATAATAGTAGAAACATGTTTATGTGTTTTGGATGTCTGAATGTGGTGTGTAATAAAAAATGAGGATTTCATGGAATCCACTATATGTCTCTAATGTAATGGTCTCTCAAGTATCGGCCACCTAGTAAGGGGTATTATTTGTTGCTTATCCTTTTGTGGTGGATTAACCTTAGTAGGTTTGATAGTTAGCTGCACGAGTATAAATTTTTCTTATTCAAGAGGATATTCATATAGAATTCTAGAAACTTCAATTATTTGCATGGGATGAATGTATTTGATACACCCACATACTATAGAAGGTACTGTTCGAAGTGTGTGGATCTAAGGTCTTCCAAATAACATATCAAAGATTCCCATGGAAGGTATAACTAAAAAAGTAGTAACCACATGTGCGAGACTAACCTGTAAAGGTCAATCAATATCACAAAGAACTTTCTGGGAGGTCCCATCGAATGATCTAACTAATCTAGTAGAAGGATGCAAATCGTGATGAGTATAACCCAAATGCGTAAGTAATGTCATGGTGTAAATATTTTTACTTTCACTATTATCAATCATAACACTGTATAGGCTAGTGATCAAGGAATGCTCGAATGAGTAAAGAATGAAGATCAAAGTCATCATCCTTAATTTCATTGTCATCGAAAGTAATAGAGGGTATCTAAACTATAGGAGGCATGTGCCATATATAGGTACCAATTACCTCATCTAATGGGTGTCCATAATGTGACAGAAGAGGATGTGTATTTTATGCCATTTACAATTCTAGTTCTTTCTTAGAATGGTCTTACAAGTGATTGTTAAATATTTTTTTGTTTCTAGTGGTCACCAAGTTGTGAACGTGATTCCTTGGGAGGATCATCAAATGCAATCTTTTGGTCATCAATAAGGTCTTAGATCTTATGCTTCTAGATAAAGCATATGTTCATAGAATGCTCTGGTCCCTTATGATAATCATAATAAGTATTTGCATCGTATCTTTTGGGTAGAGGCTGACTCATATCAACCTCTATAGGATGAAGGAGAGATATACGTTGACACTCTATTAATCATAGGAGTAATGAAACTAGAGACTCAGGTAAATCAGAGAACTCTCCTTGGTGCATTGGATAAAACAAGTTGATTATATTGTTGTGACACTGCATTAATCATGGTGGTTGCTTCATTTTTAGGCTTGAGAGGTTTTACCTTAGAACTTGTCTTGATTATAAATTTGGTACTAAATGTAGATGCAACTGGTGTGTTTGCTACATACTTGAGCTTATTCAATGAAATAAGATTCATTTCACGGTCCTATACAACATGACATAAGTCATCAAAATATTTGATCTTATTGAAAACAATGGACTCATGTAAAGGAGCAAGTAAACTTTGCTTGGATATGTCTTGTAACTATTTATCTACCATAGGACTGGTCATTTTAGCCAACATTGTCTTGTACCTTAAAACATATTCATTGATATGTTTATTTATTCCTTGTTTGATTTTGATAATTTGGGCATAGGAAACATTTTCAAAAATATTAATAGAAAAAAGTGCCAAAAACTAATATGTAAGAAGTTTGAATGCTTTCATAGATTGAAGAGGTAAATCATAGAACCACCTCAAAGCATAGTCCCTGAGGCTTTTTGAGAATAATTTGGTCAAAAGTTTATCATTAGAGGCATAGTCAAGACATGCCACATAAAAGGAACGAAGATGTTGTTCAAGATCACCCTCGCCATCATAAAATGTGAACTTAGGTGCAACAACACTGGTTGGTAAGGGGTGCAAAGGTATCTTAGGTGCAAGTGGATTATGTAACACATCTTGAAAATCAATAGTATGAGGAGACTTTAAAGATTTTTATTCAATGTTTGTAACCTTATCCTCCAATTTATTTATAACTTGAAGGAAAGATTGAGCTGTAGACCCATTAGGTTTAAATTAGCAAGCTAAGTAGTCACCAATGGATAATCGATCATGGTTTGAGTTTTAATAAACATTGAAACTGGAATATGAGTTGAAATAATTGGTAATTCCATGGTAGATGTAGCAATAGTAGTTTCATGAAACAAAAGTTTAAATACATATCTCGTGCCCCCATTAGAACTATTAAGTTGTAATGTGTTCAAGGGGAAGGTTGTTGGTATATGGGGATGACCTATATCTCTAATGGCATGATCAATAGATGGACCTGCTTGGTTATCTATGTTTTTTGCTTTTTTAGTCTATAATATGGTTTTTAGGATTTCATCAAGATCTTTAGGGTTTTGATAAATATGCTCATGAAACAATGTAATTGTTTGCACTTGCTCATGGTCTATTTGCTCATGTCTAATGGTTTTCATTACCAAAATATTTTTCTATGATAACTTCATCAATATGTTTTTCATTAAAGAGCATTACAAGAAGAATGGGGGGCATAAACCCCCAGAAGAAAACAACAAAAATAAAAAAACTAGGCAGTCGCCCAACTAGACAATATTATGAACCTCCCTATCAGCCTCCAGAATTCTATCCAAATCAAAATGCAATAGTAGGGGGAGAGACCCCCAGTCCTCAATGTTTCCACCATCTAAATGGTTAGACACCCATTTAGCCAAAAAATCTGCTGCCCTATTCCATTCTCATAGAGTATGAGCAAAAGTAACGCTATCCATAAGCGAGCAAATCTACAAAAATTATTGCACAATCAAAGATAGCTACCAATTGACATCCACCACTTTCCTATTGATGAGCAAGTTAATCAAGACTTGAGAGTCTGATTCATAGATAATCCTATGCCAACCTAATGCTTGGGCCTTCTCAAGGGCAAAAAGAATGGCCTGGCCTTCTATCATGTGAATGGTTTACAGCCCCTTAAGAACCGCAAAAAGGAAAATCACCGTACCTTTAGAATCCCTTCTTATCCCTCCAATACTAGTGGGACCCAAATTACCTCTGGAGGAACCATCTGTATTGATCTTAAGAATCCCACTAGGGGGGCGTTGCCACTGACCAGTCCTGAGAATCTACTCCTTGACCTGCTTGCTCCTCTTAACACACACAGACTTACCAGATAACTATTGGAATCCAAGTCACACCACCACCTGAGCAACTTTTTGGTCAAAGGAAGGCAGATCATGCACTTAGCTTGGATGGTTTATTGGATCATCCCCAACACTTTTTGCCAAACTTGCTGCACCATGACTCTCACCCCCCAGAAAATTTGCCTATTTCACTCAAGCCAGATCTACCAGAATAGAAAAATGGGGCCACCTAGCCATATGTCCTATAAGAAGGGCATCCTTGAGGGGGGATCTCCCAAGCCATTCCAAAAATTGACCACAGATTAAGCATGAAAACATGGGCACTGCCAAACATCCCACCAATAATGCCACAGTTGCAAGGCAAAGGGGCAATGCAAAAAAAGGTGAGTAGAATCCTCCTCGACCACTCCGCACATAACACATATAGAAGGGCCTTAGAAAACTCTCTTCCAGAGATTGTCCTAGGTCAAGCACCTATTCTAGGCCAACATCCAAGCAAAATAGTTGCATTTAGACCATGTGAAGTTATTCCAGACCTGTCTCCACCACTGCACTTCCCCCTACCCAATCTCTGAAAAATTAAGCCTGATAACCAGAAGAAACTATGTATGCTCCCTTGGGATTGGGAGACCAAGCTAGCTCATCCTCCTCTTGAAGAGGACAACATCGGCGCTTGGAAAGGATGCACAATAGTTCCTCATTCTCTTCCTATGTCCCATTAACAGGGCAAGTTTTGAAAGCTTTCTAGTGAGCAACCTCTACCTATCCTTGAGTAATATAGGTTTTGAAGTCACTCACCTGAGACTAGCTAGCATCAAGGAATCTCTGACAAAGGTTCAACAAATTTGGAAATTGAGAAATGATGGGAGGATATCCATCCCAAGAGTCAGACCAAAAGAGAGCCTTGGATCCCTGTTTACAAATCCAGAATAAGCCATTCTTGATGAGAGCAGCCCATTTTTTGAGAGTACCCCATATTGCCAAACCTTTCCCAATGAGTGGATAGCAAGGGATGTCCCTCTAAATGGTTCTAAAATAGTATTTATTTGAGAGAATTCTGGCCCAAGCTTTGTCTTGTTCGGTGCACCATCGCCAATAAAGTTTGGCCGCCAGAGCAATACCATTTAAGTCCATCTGCCTCAGACTGAGCCCGCCATATTGTTTGGGGCTAAAAACAATCTCCCATCTAATAAGACTCCATTTAGTGGAATTTAGACTACCAGCCCATAAGAATTGTCTGGTAACCGAATCAAGCTCCTTAACGAATCCCATTGGAGCAACCTGGAGCATACCCCTATAAATGGGTAAAGCCTGCACCATAGATTGGATAAGTTGAACGCAGCCTGCAAAGGATAACCACCTGTGTGTCCAATGATTCACTTTCACCCAAAATTTCTCCAAAATAATCTGCCAAGATTCTTTGGAAGTACGGCCAATCGAGATAGGGATACCCAAGTAAATCAAGGGGGGGTCCCAATATGAAAATGAAGAGACCTCACGATCCACTGCTGAATAGGGCCCAGAGTATTGAAGCAGTAGATGGATGACTTATCTTCATTTATCTTTTGTCCCAAGGCCATAAGATAAACATCTAACACCCTGCGTAAATTAGTAGCTTCAGTCATTGTGGCCAGGCCCATAAGGGTAGTGTCATCAGCAAATTGCAGGTGAGATTGAGCCGGAAAATCCCCTCCCCAACACCATCCTTGGAGATGACCTTCCTCTCTGTTCCTGTTGATCAACTGCCCCAAACCTTTAGCAAGGAGAAGAAAAAGGTATGGAGACAGAGGATCACCTTGTCGTAGCCCTCTAGTAGCACCAAAAATCTCCATGTGTTCTCCATTAATAAGCACCGAGAAAGAAGTTGAGGAAATGCAGCTCATGACCCATTGAGTCCATTCATCCGCAAAGCCAAAAGCACGAAGAACCTTTCGCGGGAAAGACCATCTGACCCTATCAAAGGCTTTGGCCATGTCCAATTTAATGAACATCACCTTATCTTTAGAGCTAGCCATGGAGTGAATGGACTCAACAACAATAACAATACCATCCAGGATTTGCCTGCCTTCCACAAAACCACTCTGCTCTTCAGAGATCACAGCACTCAGCCCTCTTTTTAACCTATCTGCAATGATTTTAGAAATAATTTTGTAAACCACATTGCAAAGGGAAATAGGGAAGAATTGGGTTAGCCTATTAGCACCTTCGCATTTGGGTATGAGAGCAAGATAAGTCGCATTTGTAGCCTTAAGCAATTGCTTATTCCGTTGAGATTCTTGGACAACAGCTAAAAGGTCGAGTTTGATGATATCCCAGAACTCTTGATAGAATTCAACTGGGAAGCCGTCAGGTCTAGCCGCTTTCCCTTTTTTCATCTAAACAATGGTTTCCTCAAGCTCTCCAAGTGTGATTGGTTTCATTAAATTTTCATTCATTTCACGCGTCACCAATGAATTAATGTAGTAGAGAACCTGAGCTTCTTCCAGAGATTCCCCGTGAACATCTTCCCTGAAGAGAGTAGAGAAGTACTGCACAACCTCCTCTAAAATTGCCGGAAAGGAGTTAAGCCACTCACCTCTTTCATTGACCAAGGCTGAAATGGAATTGCCATGTCTCCTGGCTTTGGACAAATTGAAGAAAAAGGATGTATTTCTATCCCCCTCCTAGAGCCATTCGATTCGAGCTTTCTGCTTCCAAAAAATTTCCTTCCGTAGCTCACATTCCTTCAGGTCTTTCATAGCCTGAGTTTCTTCTTGCAATAAGTCTTCAGTTAGTCCTTCTCTTATAATTCTCGTGATACCATCAAGCTTGGTTTGCCCAGCAGCCTTAGCATGGAAAATGTTCCCAAAACTTTGGTGATTCCATTGCTTGAGCTTGTACTTCACATATTGCAACATTTTGTCAAAAATGTACATCATCGTACCATGGGCCAGCCTACCCTAACACCACCAATTGGCAACACACTCATGGAGAGATTGATCTTGCAGCCACATGAGTTGAAATCTAAAGGAAGGAGAGCGCAGATGATGATGTGAGACACTAGTAAGCTTGATGGGCCAATGGTCCGATCCTCTCTAGTCCAAAATTTCAGACCTCGTAGACCACATTCCACCAACCCAAAAAGCTGAAACCAGAAAACAGTCAAGTCTCTCAGCAATGCAAAATTTCCCACTCTTGCGGTTGTTCCAGGTGAACTGACCATTATTGGGCCTGACGTCAACTAAATTCAAGGTTTCAATGTAGTTGCGCATAAGCAAAGCAGATGGGTCCAGCCTTGCAGTGCTGCCACTCTTTTTAGTCAAATCAAGAATAGCATTAAAGTCACCTGCCATTATCCAAGGGTGGAAGGGGGCCAGGCTACGGACAAAACTTATGTGGTCCCATAGAGAGCTTTTACCCCGCCAATCGTTAGGAGCATAGATGTTGGAGAAGAGAATGACTTCCCCCATCTCAAAGCTGGAAGCAATCATAGTCATAGAGTACTTAGAAGTCAGCCAGCCTATGAGGCCAAACTTACGTGGGTTCCACAAACAAGCTAGTCCTCCTGAGTATCCAGTAGCACCAATGCATTGACATTCTCCTTGCCACCACAACTTGGGCGCAAGTCTGGACATGTCTTCAATTGAAAGCTTAGTCTCCTGCAAGAAAAGGACATTCGGTCTATGACATTTAATCAAGTTGTGAACAACATTTTGTTTGAGGCTGTTGTTCAAACCCCTTACAATCCAAGATATTATAATCATTTCAGAGAGCTCAAAAAGTGTGCATCTAGAGTCTTTACTGACCCCGACTCCACCAAAGTCTCTCCCATTAGCTTGATCTTTTCCTGGTCCTTTTTTCTGCTAGGCTTACCAGATTTCTCTCCCCTTCCTTTCTTAAGGTCTTTTTGCTGAAGTCCAAGATGAGGAAAAGATTTGCTGCTTCTTGCTGCCCCTGGATCCCCAGTTTTCCCAGTAAGGGCTATATTTTCGTCTTCGTTGGGGGGAGCAACAGAGGAAGTCATTCCTTCTAAAATTATCAGCTGTTGGTCCATATCCATATGATAATCTCCAGCATCCTGTGTTTCAGTTAAAGCCCCTGAAGCATTGGTCTCCAGAGCTGGTCCCTCAATCCCCTGGTCAAAAATCGTCAACCCGAGATTCACCTTCTGCTGGTTAAGGTCGTCCAATATTTCAAATCTATTGAGCGAGTCATTGAATTGTCTTTCCTTCGGGGGCCATTTTTGGCCTCTATTTCTATATCGGCCTTTAACTGGCACAAAACTGTCAGTATTAGGTTTCTCACCTGGAGTCGGACCCCTTTCCTTGTCAATACCAGAAGGAGTGCGAATAGATTGAGCTGGCTGAGATGCAGTAGATTTTGAAGTTGGGCACCATCGCTGCAAATGCCCATAAACATGACATAGACGATAGCGGAAAGGGAGGGTTTCATAATCTAGCTGTTGTACCCATGTGAAAGGGCCCGCGCTCATTTCAATAGCATCTGGTATTGGCTTACTAAGATCTATTTCCACACAAATACAAGCATAAGTCATTACCTTTTTCCCCAGGAGTGACATTGAGGATCCTACTGGCCTTCCCAGCAAGGATGCAAGCAAATGGAGGGTGTCTTCATGACAGCATTCCACTGGAAAGTGGGGCAGACACACCCACACTGGGACACGATTTGGTAGTTCCTCTGAAGGTATGAAACCAGCATGCCAGGGCTTGATAAACAAACCCACTTGATTGTGGAAGTAAGGACCTCCAACAAAAACTCGTTGACAATCTGTTATACAGGTAAAAGTGACCATGAAATAGCTGTTGGCCAGCAGTGTAATATCCATGTCTCCTTCTGGTGCCCACGTCCTCTGAGCCCAAGCTTCCAGGAATAACAGCGACGTCCTAAGACCTAGAAACTTGTAGTACAAGGAGCGATTGGAATAGTATTCAATGTCTTCAGCAATCATTTCCATAGGTATGGTCAGCTTGGGCCTCTCCTTGCATCTTTTCAAACAGCGGTTGACTTTGGGAATACACATACTTGGTTGCTCGAGAGCAGCAAAAGAGCCTAAACCATGTAAAAGTGGAGCCTTCCCACTGCTACTCGCTCCCTAGGACGACTGCTGCAGTCCAAGCGCTTCCCGGTAGCTGCGCCCTGTTTTCTGTCCTGTCGTGCCCTACCCTGTCGCACCCTCCTGCTCGCCTTCATCCATCGCGCCTATAAAAATTTATATTCATACGAATTGGATACATCAAATGTTTAACCTTAAAAATCTAGATTGGGGAATCTAGGGTTAAAGGGGATAGAGAGAGTGTCGGGCACAAGGATGATAAACTCGTTATAGCAAGCCAATTAAATGTATAAACTTAGATACACCATATATTGAATTTATTAAACTTAGATAGGCTAAAAATAAGAAGTACAACTATGCTAGATATGTAAATGATAAAGAAACAATGTACTTCATTGGTTCTGATGCTAACACAATTCTAGATCTGTAACAGGCAAGAAGCAATCTGAAAGAGGGTTCTAAAACAATCACCAAGTTCTAGATTAAGTGTCTCTGGATCCATAGACACTAGCGTCACCCAGGAATAGTTATGTCGATGCTACCGTTTGAACCAGACATAGGTGTTATGTACAAAATACCTGCTGGAAAAGGATACAACCACCTAGATGCTTCTAGATTTGTCTTCACCTTCACTCTGATACATTCAAATTTGGGTATGTACTTGTCACTCATCATTAAATTATAAAACTTTAATTCTTCATTTTCATAGTGGCTGTGGAAAAAAATAAGTTAGTGGCACAGAGTGTCGAGCTAACCTCAAAGACTCCTCTGTCAATGAACATTCCATGCATAGCAAATACTCCAAAGAGGGCCTCAAATTGATATAGTTCTCCCCTACGTGTTGACTTGTGTGTGAATCATGTAATATGTGGAAAGCAAACACAACAATGATCTAGCTTGTAACTAGGTAAATATAGCTCTTGGGTTGTTTCTTCAGTACTTCAGACCTATAGATGTGTTGTCCTTATGATTGATATGAAAATATGAGAAGACAGGGAAACTTTTCTCAATTGAATGTTTTTGATAAGTACCTTAGTGAGTAGGGAAGAGTTTATAGGTCAGAAATGAATGACGAGTGATTGTGAAAATATACCACTCCTTTCAGGAAGTATCTCGCATTAAAACACTTAGGGTGACCATTATGATACGTTTTATTTGTAAATTAGATGATTTTAGGACACTGGACCCCTGCATCGGGTAGGACACTAGTGTCAATGTAGGAGTCTTGGATTGATACTTGTGTCTTGACAATTAGAAAATAGGGACAGACTCAAAACTTACAAAGACATAAGATAAACATGTTTTAAGTATTCTGGATAAGATAGAAAGTCTAAGTCATCAACATAAGCCCAGTTAGACCAAAAAATAGGCCAAAAAACACAAAACAAAACAAATATGAAACTTCTGAAAATAAAAACCCACAATTAAAAAGGACAACCAAAATTTACATTTGTCAAATATACAAAACTAAAATAGTGTATAATCTATAAATATCATCTATTCATATTATATATATATATTTTTTATTTCATTTTTTTAATTTATACTTGCAAACGTCTTATAACCGAGGGAGGTGGAGGAAAAAAAAAAGGCGAAAAAAACAAACTGAAACTGGGCTGTGTCTTTTAAGCCCACAGTTTCCTTTCACGTGCATTCGATGGAATTCATGGAATTATCCGAATTAAATGCTCTCCCTGGATTCATTCATATTTTTTCACGCAAATATATACTACTTATTGGTATATAAACAACTACTTATTTTCTTTATTACGAGAGGCGTGAGATCTGTTACTGTATGTATGTCATATCATGGCTCCATACAAGGGAGTAGCCAAGAAGAGGAAAAGAGAGAAACAAAAGGAAGCAGATGGCTCTGCGGAAGGCTCTTCAGACAG
Organism: Torreya grandis; assembly: GCA_037957365.1. Classification (NCBI taxonomy): domain Eukaryota; kingdom Viridiplantae; phylum Streptophyta; class Pinopsida; order Cupressales; family Taxaceae; genus Torreya; species Torreya grandis. Next base: position 2,084,608 of record JARHVA010001255.1, read on the forward strand.
ACAGCAAAATGATGAATCAGACTGGTGGCATGACTTCTTACAGAGAACTTCCACTTCAGGTACATTCATTTGCAACTTTAGACTTGTGGGTCATTGTTTTCAATGAAAAAATACTGAATCTGTGTTCATGGTATGCATTATCTGTTTGGGGTCATTCGGCAGCTATACAAGAACTCTTTCAGAAGTTTTGTGTAATCTTCTTCTTCTGTTTGGTTATTGGTATTAGATGAGGTTGACTATACTTGGTATTTGACTGATCTGCATAGAATTACACTATTGTTAAATCCATTTCGGCTCAAACTCTGTGTTATTTTTGAGTTGGGGACTTTTAAGTTCAATCGTTATTTTTTTGGGGGTCAATGGCGTGTTGCAATCAATGTCACTTTTATCTCTATACGAAGAAAGATTTACCTTAAAAATGTCAGGTATGAATATTAGATAATTCCGATTGTTCTGGTTTCATAAGTCGTCGACAAGTCTCAGTATTTAGATGCATTTCTTCCTCCATTGCCTATCTTGGATAATGGTTTTTCTGACAGTCTATTTTTATTAGCTTCTGTGTCATATAGCATCAAATTTTGAGCCTTGAGCCTCACCATCTCTAAATTGAAATCAGTAATAGGACAATGATTGACTTGTCTTCCTCTGTGATTGGGGATCATATTTTCCCAAACAGGGTGTTTGCAGCCTTAAACATTAGGTTCAGCTTGTGCATATACTCATGATGCCTTCACAGGAATAGAAGTTGTGCGCTGTGGGCTGATGGATACTGGAATAAGTAGCATTTCTATGATAAACCCCACGAGCCATGCAAGGGAAGGGGAAATTTTCAATTGGTGTGTATCACAATCCTTCTTTATGACTTTCTCAAAATATGGCAGTTGGACAGTGACCAAACAAAGAATGGAGCATCAATGTGCTTTGCTTATAGAGCATCAATGTGCTTTGATCTTAAAGCAATACTGACCCCAATCATACTAGTATGCTTGTTGGTGCTCCAAATTAGGGGTACAGGGAAAATGACAGTCCGAAAAAACTAAAATGTTTGTAGTTCAGAGCTTTGAATAGCCACCAAACAATAAGTTATATCATAAAATGCAGAGTTATCAAACTGAAAAAGTGGAATTCGCATCTCTGACATGAAGCAGCATAAATGCTCACACTGTTTCGCTCTCCTGAAATCAGGAACAAAAACTTCTGTGTGTAAGTCTGATATTTCTGAATTTATGTTTACATGATTTCTCAAGTATGGAGTTATGTGGGAAAATTGCTGCTTATGGTATGACACACATAAATTTCATTTCTTTTAGAAAACATCCAAACACAATTGGATACATTGATCAGGAGACAAGTTCACATAAAAGCCAGAAAACGGAAACCCTGGAAACTTACTGTCTTATGATATGCATAGAATCCAGAAAAGAGAACATAATAGAGTATTATTCATCCCAAACCAATTCGTTTTGTCCTTAAATCACAGGAAAAGGGATGACAGAGCTCCTAACACATGGGGGACATGAATCACTTATCAAACTTGCAAGAGTTTCCAGCAGATTTTGCCATCGTTACTCTTAAAATGATAGCTGAAGGAGATAGTGACTTCCATACTTGCAAAATATAAGCGACTCATTGTAATTATACTATGAAAGGAGAATGTTCATTTCATTTTATGCCCATTGATGATCATTCTAAATACCCATTGGTAGCTTTTGTTATTGTTCTTTCCGAATATCATTACTGCTCTGCAAAGTTAGAAGAAACCTTGCTTAACTTATTTTCTTATCATTGGTTTTAACTATCAGTGAGACATTGTTAAACTATGTAGTTGAGAAGGAGTTTGACTGAAAAAAACAATTGATTACAATTACTGTCTTCTTTTAAAAAAGCATATCATTTTTTCATCTCCATTAGAATGTGGTCTAGTACTTGGTTGATGTTTTTTGTATATTCCACACTTGTTTTGGATTAATATATTTGTCTAGAAAGTAATCTCTTAGTTAGAAAGATTAGTGAATTTATAGTAATTTTTTTTTGAGCCCGACACTCAAGGCACAACGCATGCACAGGCTTCCTAACATCCTCCAAATTCTAACCTTGAGCACTAGGGGGGCTCCCTATGCTCACACCACAGTTCACTGTCCCCAACGTGCACTACCACTCCGATTGCATCCAATGAAACATGCACTAACATGTATTATGATCCCATTAAAGTAGAGTCAACTGATGTATTATTAAGAAGTCTAGTTCAGAAAAAATGAATTTATATTTAAGGAACTGCTGCATGAACTAGAGTATACATTTTTGAAAAGTTGTATCTCATACTAACTATCATGATAGTTATACCCTGGCTTGAGACTTTTGCTTACATGTTTTATGAGGGGTGATTGATGGATATTCTAGGTGCAATAAGTGCAAGTCTTGTAATAGTGGATATTTGATCCACATTTGAGTCCCCAAGCCTGTGTAATGATCTATGAAGGAAACAGTAAAAAATAAGAAACGATCCTAAAAGAACAAAATGTTCAATAAGTGGAGCATGTCACTTTCATAAATAAAACTCCCTTCGTAATTTGCAACAATATGTTTTGGTCTGCAAGGTCTGAAGAGATGTTAGAAGCTAGCAGTAGGGAAAGTTATATAGCTCACAAAGTGTGTATTCATTAAACTTTATATGGCGGTCGAGTTCTTAATTTTGGAGTATTTATAGGAAGCCCCTCTCTCAACGTCAAGGCCTTTAGGTACTTGTTTGATAGGAAGAGGAGGGGGAGGAACTTTATCAATAGATTGTTCTAAGTTCTCCCTCTCCCTGACCTAAAGGTCGAGAGCCTAAAGGCCCTTCCCCTTGGCTTCCTCATGTCGACAAGAGTGCCTAAAGGCCCTCCTTCGTCGGGATCACATGTAACTTGTCATCTGAATTAAATGATGATTTAAATAAAGAGTTTATGTTATCTTTGCATTTTCATCATGTGTAACTTGTCATACCATTTTTAAAGAGTGGTTGTGAGCAGTATGAGAACGTCTATGAAGTTATGATCTGTTCATAGGGGCTGAGTTGACATCTTCCCATTAATTCAGTGGATGCTAATTCAGGGGAACTCTCTTCTGCTGCTCTACAAGCGATTGTCTATTGAGTTCAATAATTATATTAGTTAAAATAAATTCTTAACAAAAAGATAAAAGGAAATTCTGGATAGATACACACCATACACCAAGCAATGCAAGTTTTTACTTAAAAACAAAAACTTATAATAATAAGAAGATTGCAAGAACAGATTCAAGATGTGTATTTTAGCCATATTCCTCATGAACAAAATAAAGTAGCTGATAGGCTGGCTAACAGGGCCCCTGACAACCATAATCTTCTATGCTATGGTCCGCCACCTATATGGTGGTCCAACAAGATTCAGGAAGACTTAAGGAATATTTTAAATTCAGATTCTGTAAAATGAGTACTTCTATTGGTCCTTTCTTGTATACTGCTCAGGCTTGGTCAAATAGTTTTCAGGCCTGGCATAGTAGAATTTGTAAAATTGTTTTATATCTAATATAATGGTGGTTTAAAAAAAAAAAAAAATTATAATGAATGTGACTTTACAAGGAGAACAGTTTTATAACTGTGTTGCTGCTACAAAGTTTAGGATCTCTATCTACTTCGTAACTAGAGTACAATGTATTTAAAGTAGTAATACAAGTCACATGGAGGATGATGGTTACATCTAGTGTAATTCCCCCTGGATCAGTTGGAAAAAATATTGAAAAAACTCCACGAGAGATCTGCTAAGTGTCAAGACAATCTAATTACCAATGAATTGAGTCCAATAGCTTCGATTAGATCAATTCGTTTCTTTTTGGCTAAAGAAAAGTTCTGTGACATCTCAGGGCAGATAATTAGTAAATTATCCTGGAACAGTCTAATAGATGATGATATCCTTGATCGATTCAATCGAGTTTGTAGAAATATTTTTCATTACTACAGATTGAGTTCACCACACTTCATTTTGCCTATTCTAAGTTTTGGCGCTAAAGAAGTATTGATGCAATTTTGGGCAGGCTATCCTTTAGCACTTTTGGCACAGTCTAGTCTTTGGTGGTCCTAATTGGTGCCAACTTCTTCATTGGGAAATGAAAATTTTGGTGTCAATTGTTTGCGCAGGTCTGGCGCGAAAACTTGCCTGACAGTTTTGGCGCAACCTTTATTTTGCCATGGCCTCAAACTTTGGTGCAAATATTTAGCTTGAGAATTGGTGGTACACCTGATTGTGGAGTTTGGCATAGCTTATCCTGAGCCAATTGTCGCCTTTCCACTTCTGACTTTGCTGCTACTTTTATGCCTAAATTTTTTCCAAGCCTTATGGCTTAGGATTTGACTAGCTTGATCTTTTATGGATCAAGCCTTCCCTCTTAGCCAATATTGGTCCCCAATGAACATATCAATTGATAGGTGCCTTCATCAATCGATTTGGTTACTGATCAGAGCTAGGGTTTCCCTTCAGTTGTGCTGAAAGGTTAGGAAGTTTTTACGCTACCATTAGGTCTGGTCCTTCCTCCCAATTTGGAACAACTTGATCTACCCATGGTGTGAGGTTTTAGTTTTTCCTTGTAAAGCCATATCAAGTGAGGGAAATTTTGTTCCACCTGCAGTGTTATATACCATCATGGCAAGTTCAGAAACACACCCTTCCTCCCAATTTCAAACAACTTAATCTTCTGATGGCACAAGCTAATATTCTTGCGATGTGAAAGGGTATCTATCTCTATCAATTGTTGAGTGTCAGGTACTAAGTCTACCTTTGACAAAACTAAATCTAATCCATCTTCATCATGTAGCACAGATGGCTCAAACAACTTCAAACTGTTTGTGTTAACAACTGAGTAAATGCCCATGTGTCTTGGTAAGTCCATTGTGAAAGCAATCTCCCCAATATGCTGTATGATCTTGAACTAACCATATCAATTGGACTTAGCTTCCATTTTTCACCCTTAAACTGCTCCTTACCTAAGTTTAGCCACACCGTATCGCCTACACTAACTAATGTGCCAAAAATATTGGTCATGGTGAGCCTTACACTTCGCCAGTGCTAAATATTTCTTCAATTGGGCATGTATTTGTTGTGACTGCTCCAAAATTTGGTTGCCTGCTTAGCATATCACCTCCTTCTGTCACAACTTGTTGCTCACTCTTCCTAAATGCTAAATTGTAAGGTTCTTCAAGCAAGAAATCCAAACAAGTCTCAAAAGTGATAGGTTAGTGCAACCATGCACTATGTAATTGAAGCAATGATTAAGATATTAAATGCTTTCATTCCAAGTCTTCAGATGCTTGGCATTACAATATTTCTGTAGATGAACTAGCGTTCTGCTCACTACTTCTATCTGCTCATTAATTGTTACATGAGATGTTGTTCAGTGCTTTAGCTTGGTGGCAAGTCAATCCCCATAACTTTCGAAAATTGGCTCAGGAATCTGATGCCACGATTTGAAACATTGTATTATGGTAGTCCAAAATGTACCCACACATGCTCAAAACTTGGCTTCGCAACTTCTTGGCACTGGCAATCTTTTTGCAGGGAACCAATACTGCCATTTTATCAAACCTATCAACTATCTTAGGCAGATAGTCATTACCACACCATCTCTTATTCAATCTGCTTTGCTCTCCTTTGTCTGGCTTGGCACTAGCAACAGTGTGAATGGCCCTAACTTTCTGTTCACAAGTTTTCTTCTGTTGAAAATTGAAATCATCTGACAAAATGCTGACTATCACTTTGCATCTTTGGCCAATAAACATATATCTATAAATGACTACGTTTTTTACTCCACAACAAATTGAAATGACACTTTGGATGATTGGACTTTGTGCAACAATATTACCCTTTCTGCTCCAAGTAATATATAAAGATTATGTTCCTAAATAACAGCCAATATTCCCTCCTATGGCCAACATGCTTTTCTTGTTACGATGCCAAAGATATGCACTATTGCACTTTTGAATAGATGGTGCTGAAGTAACTATCTTTGGCATGCTAATATTTCAATTCCTATTGAAAAACTTGCAATAATTTCATTACGACTCCTAGTTCTAAGTTTATTTTTGGGTGCGACATATCTGCCACTTTGTTGTTTGCCCTTTTCTTGTATTTGGTTACGAAATTGAATTGCTGCAAGAATTTCATCTATTTGAAATACCAACAGTGTTACAATTTACTCACTGTGTGCAACAATTGTAGGCTTCATTTTTTATTTGCACTACAATCTCCTTTCCTAGAAGATAGTGGTGCCTATGTTTGATTGCTTGATCCATGTCTTAAAATTCATTATACATCAGATAGTCACCTACCACATGTGAAAAGGTTGTGTGAAATTATACAGGGCAACCTTGCTACATCAATACCACTTGGAATATATAGCTTGAAGTTTTTGCTTCTATATACAAAAGGCCTGAATCTAGTGGAACTTAGCTCCTTAAGAAAACACATTCAATGGTATTGCAATATCTAAGAATCTTGCAATGAACTTGTGAAGGTACTGAGCTTCTCCAATAAAGCTGCAGATCTCTGTTTGATTAGTAGATTTTTTGCAAGCCTCAATAACATGGATCTCAATGGGGCCTATCTTTAGCTCGCTGCCTTCAACTACAAATCCTAGATACCCAAGTGACAGGTTTGCAAAGAAGTTGCTTGGAGCTAATTTTCCTCAGCGTTTCCAAAAATTATTTGAAATGATCCATGTACTCTTCCCGCATCACTAAACACGAGTATATCATCATGTTACATGTTAGTGAAGTTTTTTTATGTATAGTCTGACTTTATTCATCAACTTCATGATTTGCGATGCTGCACTACATAGGACGAATGACATTGCTAACCACTCGTACAACCCTTGCTTAGGCTTGAATGTCATCTTCCAGGTCTTCTTGTCACATATCACAAGTTTATGATCTCTTGACTCAGGTCCATTTTAGTGGAAAACCTTGCTTTCTATGGTGAATCCAACAAGTTTTATATACTTGGAAAAATATTTTTATTCTAGATGTTTATCTTGTTCAGGGCTTAGAAATCCATGTACATATGCCGTCATCCATCCTCCTTTGAGACGAGTACTGTCGGTGACCTAAATGATGAAACTTAGTTTGATAAGCACTATAATGAAGGAGTATTGCAATTACTACTTAATCTCCTTTGACTCTAAAGTTGATTTTCTGTAGAGACCTATATTTGACAATGTCACATATGAATTTAATTATGTCTGTTGCTCTTTTTGCTGCTGTGGTGGCAACCCTTTAGGCTCCAGAAATACTTCCTTATAATGTACCATCAGGTTGTCTCTTTACTTTGTCTATTTGGCACTAGGCACTTGTGTAGATGATTTTGATTTATAATGAAGGTGTTGATTAATCACTCAACTTGGGTAGGTGTCGATCAATCTGTTCACTTGGGTAGTTGACACCAACAAGTTATTCTCCTTTCCTTGGTATGCATTCGTTATATATGGTGTGGCATCTTTTATCAACTTATACCCCTACAGTCTACAGTAGTAAATGATGTAGTCTCATAAAAATGCGTTCCATATCACTACTTCACAAACATCTAGTGGCATAATGTTGCATTCGATCTTATCAATGTACATTAATGCTAGAGATAACTTAAGTCTGCATTGGTGGGATGACACACTTCTCTAACTCTCTGTAATCCAACCCAAAGGGTATGGGTCTAGACGCTTTTGTATCTTCAACCTGAGCGTTTTGACCAGCACTTTAGAGATTAGATTTATTTGGCTCCTTGAGTTAAAGATTGTAGTCACATCCAACTCGGTTTTGATATTCACATTAAACAAATTTCCCCTGACCTCATTTGACACCTGCTACTGTTGAGGTTGTTGATTAGCTGCCCGTAGTGCTAATGTCTTATCTCTTTTGTTTTGGTGCTATGTTGTTTTGTTCGACCTGTGTTTACTTTGATGTTTGTATAGACTACTGAGTTGGTCTTCATTGGTGCAACTTTCATCATCACACGTGTTGTTGGTTTACTTTTAGTTGGTGTAGACTTAGGTTGCTTGCCTTTGGTTTGCACAACTCACATTGACACCGACAAAAGTGACACTCGCACGTCCACTTCTTCGCCATCTGCTTTGGATTTATTTTATGACATATAAAACTTCTTGCTTTCCTTGTTTGTGATAATTCACTTTGGTTGCAGCACCAAACATCTCTCCTTTAAATGACCATTCTCATGGAAAGTCTCATAGGTCTCCTTCCAGTCCTTGGTTTCCAGTTTCTTTTGTGTGTTGTATTTGCTGTATTTTTTCCATGACCCTTAGTCACATAGTTCTTTGCTTGCTTGTCCTTATGCCTTACTGATTTAAACCATTTTGACTTCTTGCTCTGGGTTCAATTTAGTGTGCTTTCTTGCAAGTGGCCTTCAAGGATGTCAAACAATATAAATTCTTGCAATTTTAAACATGCAAGCCGCTAATGTAATTCCCTAATACGTCCAGTAGGTCCATTAGGATTGATTGTTCACAAAACTCTAATGTATAGTCTTGCACATTTTGTCCTTGTATTTGTCTGATATATTACCACCTAATGAATTGCTTGTCTTCATCCCCTATCGTATAGAATTGAGTTTGAATCAAACATCAAAATGCTCCTAGTCTATAATAAGGTATTGTTTTTGCTTTTGGAAGTTATGTGCATTACATTCCCACCAGATTCTTGCATGTTGAGTCATCTTCAATTGTGGAAACTACACTTCTTGGTTGTCGTGGTATCTTTGACAACTGAAATACACCTCCAATTGGCACACCGAGCCACTCAACTTCTCAACATCAGCTTGCCCATTATAAGGATAATGGTAAAGGTTATTTTTAAGGTTATATGGCCAAGCTAGATGGCACTCTGATCTATGAGACCTTCTTGTGGAAGCCCACACGAGGATTTCTTTCAATTTATCTTATAAATTGTTCAAATTTTGTCCCTGTGTGTTTCGATCTCATGACCAAGTTTGGGGGTAAAATGAATTTAGCGAATCTACCTCCACACAAAGTATATGCAGCTTAAACTCAAAGTTAAACTATAAGAGTTGCTCAAATTTGATATCTCTACTTTCCCGGTGAAGTGGTTTGTGTCAATTTCAGGAGTTTCCCCAATACTTGGTTCCTCTTGCTTTTATTTCTCACATGTCTTCATTATAACAGTCATGAACTCAGTAAACATCCAGGCAAACTTGGTCTTCAATTCTTCCTCTCCCAATCGCTCTTGACGTCAAGGGTTCTATAGTTCTGAAGAATATTTCATTTTGGACTTTCTCGGATGCCTATTTGTTTCAATGTACAATGTGTTTTGGGAGGCCTGCTTGCATGAATAGTGAATTGAAATCTTGGATTAGAGTGACTTCATGAGCTCAACTGAATGGTTTGGCCATACAATTTATTAATTCTGGTGTAGAGACTAATAGGGTTCGGGGCTCAATACCAGAATAATGGGTAGAGTCTTGGACGGCTGGGGGCCCGACTTCTTCACTGGATTCACAACGCTCTGTCTGTCTATCTAGCAATTGAGTCTTTTTTTAATTTGATCATTGAGGTTTTTTCTATGGATGCCACAACCTTGTGATGAAAACAGGGGTCCAATCACCAAGCATGGTTTTTTAATTTTTATACTTGTCCACATGCTTTGGGACCCACATTATCATGGGCCATGCAAGCCTGTGTGCAGCAGTTCCGATGGTGATTTTAACCCGGCTCCTCATTGTGGCAATGCTGAGGCGTTACCACTAGGTCACACTGGCCCACTGGACTCTAGTAACCAAGTGTTGCTTGTGACTAGATTGGGGTTTGGTAGTGGTAATTCTGATGAGTTCTAACCATACAGGGATTTGGAAAGACATTATAACAGTGGGGAAGAACTTACTGTTACACTAACTGGAAGGCAAGGTCCCCCATCATCAGCCGTCAGGGTGGAGCCGTAAGTGCAACAAGGTCCTTTTTGAAGGTTCCATTCAGCATTCTAACCAGGTGCTTTACATTGAAAGGATATATATATATATATATATTGCCATGGTAGAATGTTCACAGTACTGTTTACCTTTTTCCGCTTATTTTCCTTGAAATTTGTAAACTGTAGGGACATTAAAGTGTGGCTCTTTCACAAACTATCTATGAGTCCGGATATAAATTCAGTTTGTAGATTCTTTACTACTACTAGTTGCAATGTTCCAAACCGGAACTGACTCCATGAATATCCTTCAATGTGGCTCTGATATCGATTGATCCATTTACAGGGGCTGATTTGGCATCCAGATGCTACTTCAGGGGCACTCTATTTTGTTGTTCAAGACATGATTGCTTATTGACTTCAATTATGTACTAATAGTGCAATTCTTAAAAGAGGTACACAGTATTTTTTAATATATCTAGAAAATCCACCAAGCAGTACAAGTTCTTCCTTAAACATGATTTGTCATTACTGCACAAGCAGCACACATTTACAACTATGTTGCCACTACAGGGTTTAAGTGTTCTTTCTACTTGTGATTGTCTAAGGGTTCAAGGGCACAATTCATTTTACAATATTAATACAAGTCACATGAAGTATGGTGGTTACATCTTGCATAAATCCCCATGGATCAGTTACAAAGAATCTTCAAATGGCTCCACGATGGATCTGCCAAGTATGAAGACAATCTTGGCTCGATTACTCTCCATCTCGTCTGTTCCAGGTTTTGGACCTAAAGAAGTCTTGATGCCAGTTTTGGTGTAACCTGTACTTTGACACGTCTGGCATGGTCCGGACTTTTGCTAACCTCTGCCCTGGTTAATGACAATTTTGACCTTGATTGTTGGCATAAATCCAGTGCCAAACTTGGTTGACAGTTGTGCTGCGACCTTCGGTATGGCATCACCTCAAACCTTGGCGCAAGTCTTTAGTGTGATAATTGGCTCCCCAACTTTTACACAGATTTCAGCACCATCAATGAGAGACAAAGATGCAAGTTTTCCCCTTTCCACTTCTGCCTTTGGTGCAACATACTTACAGACTGCAAGAATTCTATTTTTTAATAGCATTCTTCTCTATGCATAAGATTTGTAATTTCTATTTATCAAATTGATAACTGTATATGAGACTTTTTTGAAATTGACAACTGATTTATATCAGATTAGTGGCTGACAGAAATAGTACTTGTGTCTCTGCCCATTTTCCATATCAAAGGGAAGTGACTTTTTTGCCACAGGATGCATATCTGTTGCAACCAGCCCAAATAAGGGTCTGAACTTTCTGAGAAGAACTTGCAGTCCTCTTTATCTTCATATATGTATACATTCTTAGATGTTTCTTTGCTATTTTTGGACTTATGAGTAGCTGTCATTGTTTTATTGCATGGCTATGTGATCATTAAAGACTCAGATGGGTCTTCTATAGGTGGCCCTAAGCTGATAGTTGCCTGGGACTGCTAGTCACATGTGGAGTGCCTCCTATTTTGTGTTGGCTATACCTGGATTAGACCTTTGATTAACTGTAATTTCATCAACTACATCTTCAAAGTGATGGAAGATAGTGTTTCAATAGAGAATACGGAGGATGCTTAACTCATGAGATAGAAGAAGGGAAAGCTAATATCACAATGACAAATTTTAGTCATTTATGACATTATCATCGTATCCATTTTAACAACGATCAATTTTGATGAAATCATCTATCCAAACTCAAAGTCAAAGTCAAATTTGTTAGCCCCTAGTTTTCTGTCTCTTGGGTTAACTCCTAGGTTTCTCTCTCAAGATTTAGATTTGTTTATAATTAACCTTATTGATGTCAATTGTCCAGTGTGGCTTTTGGAATGCAAGGAGGGAGCTGGGACATAGGGTTAGAGACTCCTATGACCAACCTTAAGCCTTCTTACCTTATGTTGAAGGGGTTTGAAAGAAGGTTGCTAAAATATTAAGAAGGAATGTGCTGTCGACTTCTCTTCCTCAAAACATCGTAATGAAGATTCACAAAATGACAAAGGACACAATTGATCCCAAACATAGTAGCAGGGTCTATCTCATATCTTATTCTTTCAGCTGACCACATATCAGAGAAACATAAAGATCCATCCAAACAAGAATTGGAGAACACTGCAGGGATCTACACTACAACAAGGTCGGAAAATCGGCTCTAAGGGGGCACTCGACTTCCACTATCACCGCATTTGCATGGAAGACACAAAGGTCATTGTGAAGGAAAAACATGACACTGAAAATCACATTGAAAATCACCTGAACAACCTAAATAGGGATGATGACTTGAGGTTAGGCCAATGTTATATGCCTATTATCCATGAACATAGCAATGGACCCGACGCAGATGTTCTAATCAATTAATTGGTTAGTTTTCCTTTTTGTAAAGTTGGTTGGACTTGAATGGGGGAATAATAATTATTAGTTTTCCCGACCTTGTGTCATTGTAAATATTTATCCACATCAGGAGATTTTTTTTGAATCTTTATCCATCAATCATCTTGATGATGGATCACAAAGTGTGATCTGAAATGCTGATTTTCCAAAATCTTATTGCAGTTTTAATCCAAAAACCCCCTTTCGCAACATCCAAGAGTGGTCAACTTCCCTTGTGGGGCCACTAATATGGGCATTTGAGAACCCAAGAAACAGGGTGCTTGAAGGGTCACTGTAAGGGGTTCCTAGATCAAGGATGATAAGCTCCTCTCAAGGCCATTGTATAGGTCAAGACTTGTAAGAACATGTTACTTTATTCCTCAAGATCAATTAACTCCACTAGTAACATAACTATATGCGTGGAGAGAGGGAGAGAGAGGGCGGGGGATTGGGGAAGAGAGAGGGGGAGGGGGTGGAAGAGAGAGGGAGAGAGAGAGAGATCACCAAGGTCAAAGTCAATACTCTATGTAGCTAGGCCCTACTCAATGCTCCACCAGATACTGCATCAACAATTTCAATTATGCAAGAGGATTTGGGGAGCTTGATTGTAGTCTGCTATCTCAAGAGTGCATCAAATCTTAGGCGGTATACATCATTGGATTATTCATGGTCACTGTCAACTATGGTCCAAATTGTAGAGCTTAACTCTCCATACGTGCTATTGCCAAGTTCAGACGACACCTTAGTTCCCTGCTAGATTTTATTATTACATTTTGATGTGGCTCGACCATAATCGATGAAAGGTAAAGAGTCACACGTGGAAGAGCTCCCTTTCATCTTCAATAATGGTTCTTTTCCTTCTGCGACATTTATATATTCATATGTATATTTGTAGCTAGTTTAAAAGCAAGATATAGATGGAGATAGAGGAAGATAAACCACTCATCTCTTTTGATAGAATTCCATATATAGAAAATTCATATTAATAAAATTTGGGTTACAGTTCTATATCTTTGCTACACTTTGTTTTTGAATGATATATCCTATTGTTGAATCCTTGTTAAATAGTTGCTTTTGGATATAATAGATATGAATGCTAGCAATTTAGAGTGTTGTCCATTGGATATCTCCTGGGATTTGCATAAAAAAGGATTCTTGTAGATATCTTGGTATGTGATGGGAAGCAGTGTCAGAGGAAAAAAGAGGGTCTTGACGATCATATAGAGATTATAGGTCGTTGAAACATGGGGCAACATGGAGAAAACAAGTCAAGCCATGAAGAGTGTGAGCATTGTCAATGATGGCATTGAGAGAGGGACCACAAGGCTGGGTGCTCTACAAAATTGTGGTCCTCAAACCACACTAAATAACAATGGTTGTTGTGGGGTGGGGATCAATGGGTCCAAAAGAGTTTTTGACAAATTATCTATTCACAATTAAAACATAAGGCCCCCAATAAAATAATAGTCTTAAAAAACCTTTATAATTAAAAAAATAAATGGAATTTTGTATATTTCAAAAGAAAAAAAATCAAAATTTTGAGAATTTTGCTAAATAAAAAAGCAAATAGGAGTGAACGCTTACAATAGGCTAGATAAGACCCCAATATCATGGTTTGTAGTAACACCCAACCATATTCTATGGTTTGCAGTAACACCCAACCATTTTCTACCTATTCAAGCCTAGTCAGTGCTCCACCAAATGCTACATCGATAATTCCAATGGGACAAGAGGATCTAGGAAGCTTGATTGTAGCACACTATCTTAAGAGTGCACCAAATATTGTGTGGTATACATCATTGGATTATTCATGGTAGTGTCACCTATGGTCCAAACCATGGAGATTAACTCTCCATATGTGGTATTGCCGAGTGTTGATGGTACCATTGTTTCTTGCTAGATTCATCTATTACATTTTGAGGTGGCTCAACTTTAATCAACAAAAGGTAAAGATTTATACATGGAAGAGCAATTGTTTCATCTTCGATAACATTTCTTTTCCTTATGCGGCATTGTATACTCATATGCACATATGTATGTAGTTAGAAAGCAAGAGATAGAGGAAGATAGAGAACCATTTTTCTCTTTTGAGAGAATCCCATGTATAGAACATTCATATTAATACTTTTTTTCTATAGTTTTATATCTTTCTTATGGGTTGTTTTCGAATGATATATACTATTGTTGAATCCTTGTTTAATAGTTGTTTCTGCATATAACATATCTAAGGTCTAGTAATCTAGAGTGTTGTCCAACGGATACCTCATGGGATCCAGATCACAAAGGCTTCAATAGAGATCTCGGTGTAGACAAGAAGCAACACCGGAGGAAAAAAGATCGCCTTGATGGTAATGTAGAGATTGCTGGTTGTTGAAAGGTAGGTCTGTATGGAAAAAAAAAGGTCGAGTTGTGTAGGGTGCAGGGATTTTCAATGGTGGAATTAGGGGAGGGACCATGGGGTAAGCACTCTTTAAAACCATGGTCTGGGAACCACCCTAAATAACTGTGGTCGTTGGAGGTTGGGGGTTGGGGATCAAATGACCCAAAATATTTTTTCATATATTATGTTTTTACAATAAAAACATAAGGTCCCCAATAAAAATTATAAACTGTTAAAAAAACATTTATAATAAAAACTTTTTTTTTTGAAATTTGTATTTTATGAAATGATAAAAAATAAAAAATTAGAGTTTTTTCTAAATAAAAAAACAAAAAATGAGTGAACACTTACAATAGGCCAAAATAGGCTAGATAAGACCTCATGACTGGAACATCCTAAGGTTGTTTATTGCAAAATGAACCTACCCTAACTTTTTTCGGCAGTTGTGGATCCATTATTGTGGTCTAAATTCCTCCAAAATGGCTATTGTCTTCAAATGTGAAGCTAGCATGATCGTGGTCTAATACCAAGTTTGAATTCACAATCTTTGGCACACGTGTAGGAATTAACAAAACCTAACAATATTAGCTCACATGAGAATAGTGTTCTTACAATGATTTATAAACCCGACTCTCAAGCCCTCGAACCAAGAAGCCTCAATGCTGTTTTACAAAAAATGTACGGGGTGGTTAAGTGAGAGATGGCCAAAAATAAAAGTTTCTCAAGTTAACTTAAACCAGTGTTACATAAGTTTCCAAGATGGGATATGTTTTTGGGGATGGAAAAATATTTCTTGGATTTTGGGGACTGTGGGGGGACGACTACTAAAAATACATATAAAAAATATTAAAAAATGAAACTACATAAAGTGACATTATGAACAAATTGAAAGATGATGAAATTAAATTAAGATAACATGATACATCCATGATCCAACATTGAATGATATTCTCACATTATTCATGAGTCATTAATGATTAAATTTGATTACAAAATGCTGAATTTCTGAAGTTACATTGACAATCCATCAACAACAATTCAACTACAACTTACAAGTATGAACTTATGAAGTTTCAAACTAAAAAATGAAAATGAAAATGCTTAGCTGAAATGAGTTGCAAGCACAATAATTAAAGTCAATATCAAATAATCTTATTAATTGCTTCTTGTCACTAGAATTGTTGGATTCATCTGGTTCTTGCAATGGGATCCAACACCATCCTAGTTGCACATCTTGATCCTCATCAACCTACCTCGGATCCTTGGGCTCTACATTGTACTGTCTTGTTGGACTCTCCTTGTACTCTTCTTTCTTGCAATCATGGAGATGCAAGGCACTATATAAAACAAAAAGATTCTCCACTCTCCTAGAGGTAAGCCAGTTCCTCTTCATAGAGTGGATAAAGCAATATGTAGACTAATTCCTCTCAGTAGTAGAGGAATTAAAAACATGTGAAAGGAGGCGAATGACAAGTGTTCATAGTGATGAAGGAGACCCATAGAACCACCACACATTTACTGGCTTATCTTGCACGCTAACGTGTAAATATTTTTTAATTGAACTCTTGTAGCCTTCAAGTTTAACAAATTTAGTCAATTAACTCTTGATTTCTGCAGCATCCTCCACATTATACGGTTTCTTGAAGGCCTTCATGAGTCTAGTCTTCACCTCCTCGTCATTAATAGGAACAGTTCTCTCAAGCTTCCGCACAAACCATTTGGGATTCACTACAAATGCTATAGTGTAAAGGTTTTTTCAGCTTCTCTCACCCCCGTTGAATAATGGTTTGAATACATTCATGATAGAATGCCAAGGTGAGGTCTCTATGACAAATTGCAGTCTTCATTTGGACAAGCATGTTGTCAATGCACTTATAGATCTCTCCTAGGTTGGGACTACCAGAGTCCCATAAATGATGATGGAAAAACTAGGGTATACAAAAGATATAACATATTTGACATCCGACCAAAAATATTCTTTGAGTACCACCTCCTTCACCTTCTACCCCCGATCTATCTTGGATCCCCCCACCTAGTTCACTCCTATGTCATAATAATTAGTTGCAAGGGCTCTTACAAATCAAACATCCTCTCCAATAAATGAAATAGGATGCAAATCAGGTCTCAATTGATTCGAGTATTTCTTCCTTGAAAAGGACTGAAACAATGCCACTACCTCTTTGATCTAGTCAATATTCCCAATGTCCTTTAATGCATTAGTCATTGCATGCACACAACATGGGGTCCAATGGAAGTACGTATAGGTAGCCTCAATCAACTTCCATGTTTCCGTGCACACAATTTTTGTATTTGTAACCACCTACACTACATTGGAAGGGCCAATCTCCTCAATAGCATCCCTTAAAATGTGGAACTGAAATTCGACATCGTTGCACTTTCTGGACAACCAATAGCCCTAAGGAAATAAGGCCCTTCTTTGCATGTGACTACATTATTTATGTGTGCTATGCCTAATGTCCATCCACCCATCTATGATGATAGAACACCCATGTGTGATCCATGCAACCTGGATCTTCTCCATCAAAAATGAACTTTGGATTTTTTTTTCGGAGAATGGTTGTTCTCAATTTGTTATTGTGAGGAGGAACATTAGACGAAACTTCTTTGCATGCCTTGGCAGATGTCTCCATGCAATAAGGAGATTGAACAATATGTAATGGAATGCCAATGGCAAATAAGCATTTGTCTCCTTTTGGGCTTGAACATTGAACATATTTGTAATTGGGTTTGAAGCCAAACTTTTAGCCTTTCTTTTCCTCTTGGATTCCACCACACTCACTTGAAAAGTTGGAACCACAAGAATCGTAGTAGTAGTATGTTTGGAATTTTCAATGGAAGAACCACTAGCAAATGGTGTAGAAGTCTCCCCATTAAACAATCTAATCATTTCTGCCTGTTGCTCAAGTGTGATTTCTTTACAAAGACCAACCCATTCACCAGAGGTGTGCTGAAAGTGAACCATAGTAATACTTCCCTTCCACTCTTCGCTGCAAATATTGCATTTCCAGTACTGACTCCTTCCTCTATTATTTGCCTTGTTAGTGTCAAGAATCGTTGCAAACTGCCACAATGGATTCTTTTTGTTGAATGGTGCATTTGCAATTGTTGCCAATAACTTTGACGGGCAATCAAAATCCAAAGCATTCCCAATTAAACTATCAGTTTGAGTGCCCTCAACTTATCCTCTTCCAATTCCAATGTCTAATTCTTCTTTTTTGTCATCCTCATCACTTATGTAACTCATCTGGCACTAGAAATCATAACAAAACACAGTCATTTTGAATTTTCAGTGCACTTCAAATGCCAAAAAAATACATGTTTTCAGCACTTTTCAAGTGCAGAAGAACAATATTTTTTAGCACATTTCAAATAAAAAAAAACAAAAAAACTCATTTTTGAAGCACATTTCGAATGCAGAAATTAAAAGTAAATTTTACAGCACATTTTGAGTGCAAAAAAAAAAGTTGCGTTTTCAGCACATTTGAAGTGCAAAAACAAAAAATCATATTTAGCCCCTTTCAAATCCAAAAAAATCATTTTGAAGCACATTTCAAGTGCAAAAAGTAAACAAAACGGTCATTTTAGCCCATTTGAAGCTGGAAAAAAAAAATGGAATAAAAAAATAAAAAAATTTAAAGTAATAAATCTGTTCTATATGACATTGAACCAATGAACAATGAAAATTCCATTGGTTTAATGTGTCGAAAAATATGATTCATTTGTTAAAAAAACATAAAAATGAAGGAAAGAGTTAATCAAATAAAGGCATCCTGTTCCTCTTCTTTACGTTTCCTCTCTTATGCACTTCCCTTTTTTTTCTTTTTTTCTTTTTAGAATTGCAGGTTTATGGTTTGGTGCTCGGATTAGGGTGGAGAGGCTTTGGTGGCCCTTCGTTTTAGGTTTAGGTTATCTTGTTTTTCATTTTATTCTCCCTTTTAAAGATGCGTTTCTTTTTTCAATGGGTGATGTCCCGGGGACGGCAGGATATCCCCTTTGTTGTTTGCTAGACCAAGGGGACATTTCTGGGGATGTCTAACAATCGGGTGACATCTCTGTTTTTTTCGTTGTTTCAGAGGTGACATATATAGTGATATTTTTTAATTTTATTTGTAGACTCAGTGAGTCTGCAGAAACTTTCGAATAATGACAGGCATACCCACTGAATCAGCTAATTGGTTTAGTTGTGGTCGCCAGTTGATGAGTACTCGTTGAGCATTGCTGAGTCTCATGTTTATGATACAAACTCCATAAATATGGAGTTGACTTTGTGTAGGAGCTTATTGCAGTGTAGTAACTTGGTTTCAGAAGATAAAAGCTTGCTTTTGAGGCTGTTTTTTAGTGCATTTAAGGACCAACGAGAAACATTTCACTGTTTTTTCTGTTATAATTAGTTCTACAACATTCTATCCTGCTTTCCTATACTTATTTGTGGTTGTAATAGTCTTCTTGGAAATTTCAGTTCGATGTTCAATCTAATTTTCTGATACAAGTGTTTGGAGTGGAATATGTCACCTTAAATCTCTCTCATTTTTTGTTTCATTTGAGAAAAATGCATCTTATATTACATTATAAGAAAATAGGATTACATGAGCAAGAAAAGTACATTACAGGGCCATCTGGGAACGATGAAGATTTTCTCATTTAATAAAGTTGAGGAAAGCAAAGATGTAAACCTAACTATATGACTCGAGAGGGTCCACATGTCTCCTAAATATATGCATTCAAAATTAAAACTAGGCAGTTAACCACTGAAGGAAAGAGCTATCCTATTCATATATTCTTATCTTT
The DNA here is from genome assembly GCA_037957365.1 of Torreya grandis. NCBI lineage: Eukaryota > Viridiplantae > Streptophyta > Pinopsida > Cupressales > Taxaceae > Torreya > Torreya grandis. The sequence continues at coordinate 2,104,166 of JARHVA010001255.1, forward strand.
TGACATAAGAAGCTTTGAGACAATAAGGTGTTGGAAATATGGTTGTCATTGATGTCAAAAGGGACATTATGACAATGTCATTAATGCTCAGGGATGAATATGGTGATCATGGTGATCTTATCAGAGGTCAAGGATGATTGGAATGCTTGTGTGCATGAATGGAATTCATCCGGTTCTTCATATTTGTTCATCTAGACATTTTGGGTCTATGACAGAAAAGATGAGAAGGCATTTTGCTGACGTCACCATTGCCACATGTGACCCAGTATGGGGGATCTGGTCACATGGTTGTGATCACATTAGTTCGTAGTTGTTATGCGCCAGATTTGAAGCCATGAGATGAAGCGCAGTTGAAGAAATGGGGATGCAAAGTTGGCTATTTGGACAAAATCCACTAAGTTTTTATACTTAGCCAAATTTGCAAAAAGCGCTAAACAGAGCTAAGTAAGCATATTGATGAGGTCAGCGTTTGCACACATGGAGGTGTTAGGACAAAATGATCACATGGCTCTGTTCATTTTTGTGCCTAGTTTATATGCGCTAAATCTCAAGTCATGCGACATAGTGCGACAAAAGATATGCTTGAGCAAAGTAGGGCTCCAAGGCATTTTGACAATGTTTTCCAACACTTAGTCAAATTTGTAGGTTGCAAGAAAAAGCTGAGAAGGCATTTTTATGATATCATATCTTGCACATATGAAGTCTTCAGGAGCAAATGGATATATGTGATGTCCCCTTCTAGCTAGATACTTTAGTCTAGTTGTGGTTTAGCCTATTATTGGACCCTCGTAGGCTATTATAGATGGATAGGGGGTCAGATTGAACACAGGTGGTTTGGGTTGTTCAGTGTTTTTGGCTTTCTCAGAGTTCAGTGGTTGGTTTGAGCTTAGGGAGTTTGATTTAGGCTTCATTTGAGTGATTCTTGCTATTTTTAGCATGTCTTTTTAGGCACATAGGAAATAATTTCTTGGACACCAGTTTCAGACGGTTTGCCCAGATTCTCAATATTGAGAGAGTTATGATTATTTTAGTGAATTCCAGCATGTTTAATGATTAACGATTAAATATAAAGTTAAATTGACTTTGTATTGAAATCACTTGAGTGATGGGTTTATAACACATCGAATGGGGCCAATTGAGTATTTTATTTTGGAGGAGAATTATTAAAAGCTTTCCCTAAGTTTAATTCAATTAAATGTTAATGATTTTATTTAATGCTATTTCATTAAAAAAAAATCGCAGCCTTGAAGAGGAATTTCAATTAGGGTTTTTGGGGGCATATATTTGCTTGAGAAAAGAAGAATAAGAAGGGCATTGTTATTGCTATCATTTTAAAAACAGGTTTTTTGTGCTCTGAGAAGGGTTTTAGCGATTGCCATTGAAGAAAGTAGTTTCTTCTGTGAGTCTCCATTTGAACTGGTGAAATATCCAGTGAATTTGGTATCCATAGAGTTTCATACAGAGACTCTGATTTGTGCTTTAGCAGTTGTGAGGAAGATTCAAAAATTTATTGGGGTTTCATTGCAGATCAGAATATTTAAAGATTAATCATTTGCTTATTAAAAGTTTGTACCTGCTGCTACAGTACGGCTGTGAACAGTAACACGTGAACAATGATGCGTGAATAGTACCCGTGAATAGTGCGCGTGAACAGTACCCGTGAACAATGCGTGAACAGTGCGCTACAGTGCTCGTGAACAGTGCGCTACAATACTTGGATCAGCAGTTTGGACATTTATATCAGGGTTCCTATTAGTTACAGTTGTTTTTGTATAAGCATTCAATAAAAAGTTATAGTTTTCCATTGTAAGAATGAGTATTTGTTTGCATTCAATATAGTTGTCTATCATTGCAATTTCTCTTCCTTATAATCAGTGTATTAGAAGTAGTTTGCTTTTTATGTCAAAACCCTCAAAGCACAAAAAAAATCAGAAAATACAAAAACAAAAGAATTACAAACAAACCAGCACAGTTGCAGCTGATAGTGAGTTTAGTGATTGAACCAGTTGGGGTTTCTACATTGGTATCAGAGCCACAATCCTGCCATTCTGAAGGTTAGAGGCTTCGCATGCAGCCACCAGAAGTTGGTCCTCATAGGTATTACACACGCAGGAGGGCCTTACTACAGAGAAATCAGAATTTGGATAGTCAGCAGGATCCAATGGGTGACAGAAGAGAAGGAACTCCACCGAGAAATGAAGGAAACAATGAGGACAGGGAAGCCAGGGACTTTTTTAGAAACATGGAAACAGGGCAGCAGCAGGTTGCAGATGCTTTGAGGGCACTTACTACAATGATGCAACAAATGAACCCACAAATAAGACAAAACCGAGTTTCGGATGATGACAGGAGTGTTGTTGGGACTCCTAGAGCTCATAGAACTTCCACTTGTACCATTGACAAGCCTACTCGTCCTACCTTCATTAGAGATGAGCCTGAGGTAGCACCTGCAGAGGAAGCCGGAGAGGAGATGTTCGCAAATATCCTCATGGCTGTGAATGATGAAGGGGAATTATTAGCTCCACAGGTGCGTGAGAGGATGACATTCGAGAGGTTTGTTAATCAGAGGAGAGCATTACAGGGCAGCGAGACAGGATAGGAGACCTCGTGGCCAGAATAATGAATTAAAGCGTGCTACAGGTAAGCTTTCTTTGACTACATTTGATGGTAGTAGCAAAATGACAGCGCATGCTTGGATTCACAAGCTTGATACCTTCTTAGCACTGAGACCTATGACAGAAGTGGAGGCAATAAAATATGCCACGCTACATTTAGAGGGAGCTGCACATGATTGGTGGTACCATGGGATGGTTACCCTACAGCATAACCAGGTGACTTCATATCAGGACTTCATGGACAGGTTAGTGGAGAGGTTTGACAAGAAGGATCCAGAAGTTTATTTCAGAGAGTTGGCCCAACTTAGATAGATAGGGGGATTAGAGTACTTCATCAGTGACTTTCAACGTTTATCTGTTATGGTGCCAGACATCTCAGATAGGAGATTGGTAGTTTTGTTCATTGAGGGATTATCCGAACCAATGAAGGGTTGGGTAAAAGCCTTTGATCCATTCAATTTGCAAGAAACAATTAAAAAGGCTAGGAGTATGGAGCATGCAGCCCCGACAAATAAATTTCAGTCAAAGGGTGCTTCTTCCAGCAAAGATACTAAACCATTCTTCAAGAAACCAGAGAGGAATGAATCAAAAACTGAGAATAAGGAAAAATCTTTTGCACCACTTGATAGAGAAACATTGAATAATTTGAGGAAGAAAAAATTATGTTTCTATTGCAAAGGACCCTGTGACATGAACCATGATTGTCCCTTGAGACCCAAGGGTAAAGCAAACAGAGTTATGTGGGCTTATCATGAGGATTCCGATTCTGAAAATTCGGACCAGCAAACTGAAAATGAGGAATCCAGTGAACAAAAGGAAAGTTTAGATGATGAAAAGCTCAAGCAAATGTCTACCGATGAAGAGAAGGTGGAAGGTAGGCTCAAAGAGGCCTGTCTCACTAGTGTGGAGTAGGAGGGATCATTTAGAATGAGAGGAGTGTTGGCTGGACAGCGAGTTATGACATTGCTAGATACAGGGGCCACGCATAATTTCATTGATTCCAGGTTGGTTGAGAGACGTGGGATCCAGATTGAGCAGTTTGAGGGCTTGAGAGTGAGGGTAGCTGATGGCTACGTCCTCAAATGCGATAGAAAGATCACAGGTTTACCATTGAAAATAAATAACTTTGAATTCAAGGCTGAATTTTATGTGGTTAACATGGGTGACATAGATTTAGTACTGGGCATGACTTGGTTGCATGATATTGGAGAGTTCACTCTCAATTTGAGAGAAATGGTGATGAAATTTCAGATTGATTGTAAAACTCACATACTTAAGGCCATTCGAGACAGTGAGTTCAAGATGATGTCTTGCAGGCGCATGGAGAGTTTGTTGCGTCATGACTAGGTTGAGTGGGAAGCTCGTTGCACGTTGATGCCATCACAGGGGCAGCAAGAATCAAAATACGATCCAAACATAGAGGAGCTTAGAATTAAGCATTACAAGGTTTTCAGTGATATTCCACCAGGTAGACCCCCAGATAGAGGTATTGAGCACATCGTTGAGTTAGAGGAGGGTGCTAAACCCATCATGATTACACCCTACAGGTATTCCGAAGAGATTGAAGGATGAGATTGAGAAAACCATCAAGGAGCTACTTGCTATGGGGCATATTAGACCGAGTAAATCTCCTTTTGCTTCTGTGGTTTTAGTGAAGAAGGATGGTACTCTTAGGATGTGCATTGACTACAGGGTCCTGAACAAAAAGACAATTAAAAACAGATACCCCATCCCACAGATTGATGAGTTGTTAGATGAACTACATGGAGCATGTTTCTTCTCGAAAATTGATTTGAGATCAGAGTATCATCAGATCAGAGTTAGAGAGCAGGATATAGAGAAGACAACATTCAGGTGTCATTGTGGCCATTTCGAGTTTGTAGTTATGCCATTTGGGCTAACTAATGCTCCAGCTACCTTTCAGTCCACGATGAATAGGGTCTTTCAGCCTTAGTTGAAAAAATTTGTATTGGTCTTCTTTGATGACATTCTTGTGTATAGTAGAACATGGGATGAGTACTTGCGACATTTGGATATAGTGTTGAGCATTCTGAGCAGGGAGTCCTTGTATGCAAAGGAGTCCAAATGTGATTTGGGATTATCTGAATTATTATATCTGGGGCACATTATCAGTGCACAGGGGGTATGCATGGATCCTGAAAAGATTCGTGCTATAGTTGAGTGGCCTACTCCAGTGAACCTTACACAGTTGAGGGGATTTTTGGGCTTGTGTGGGTTCTGCAGGAGGTTTGTTAGTGGTTATTCCAAGCATGCAACACCCTTGACGGATTTGATGAGGAAAGGGGCTTTCTTATGGACTCCTGAGGCACAGGAGTGTTTTGACATATTCAAGGAGTTGATGACTTCTTGTCCAGTGCTAGCATTACCAGATTTTAGCAAACCATTTGAGCTACATTGTGATGCGTCTGGTGAGGGCGTTGGAGCGGTGCTTATGCAGGACAAGCACCCAATTGTATATGAGAGTAGGAAGCTCAAGGGACCTGAGAGGAGCTTTAGCATTTACGATAAGGAAATGTTGGCCATAATGCATGTTTTGGCCAAATTCAGGTAGTACTTAGTGGGCAGCAAATTTAGCATAAAAACAAACCACAACAGCTTGAAGCATTTCATGGGGCAGCGAGATCTTAATGATAGGCAGCAGAAATGGGTAAGTAAATTACAGGCATATGACTTTGATATTACCTATTTCAAGGGGACACAGAATGTAGTAGCAGATGCCTTGTCACGAAGACCCCACTTGAGCTTGATGACAGATAAATTAGAGGACTGGAGACATTTGATCCTTGCAGAGCATGCAAAGGAAACATGGGCATCATGATTCATAGATGGATCGGTCCAAGATAGTGATTTCACCCTTGTGAATGAGCTCATCATTTACAAAGGGTGCATTTATTTGGTGCCAAGGTCAAAGGTGAGGAGGATGGTGTTGAGAGTTTATCATGACTCACCTATGGCAGGACATCCAGGTTTTTATAAAACCTACTGGCAGATTCGTGAGCGTTTTTCTTGGAAAGGGCTCAAAGCTGAGGTGTTACAGTATGTTAGAGAGTGTCCTACTTGCCAGCAAAATAAACAGGAGCACTCTTATCCAGCCGGTTTACTTCAGCCACTTCCGATTCTTGACAGGAAGTGGGAGTGTTGGTCCATGGACTTCATCACAGCATTGCCGAGAGCCTAGGGCAGAGATTGTATATATGTTGTTGTTGATCGGCTTACGAAGTTTGCCCACTTCTTCCTGATCACTGCTACATACACTGCTGCGCAGGTGGCAGATTTATTCTTCAGAGAGGTATTCAGGTTGCATGGCTTACCTCGAAGCACCGTCAGCGACAGGGACAATAGGTTTATGAGTCACTTCTGGCAGGAGTTTTTTAGATTGTGCGGGACATAGCTCACTCCGAGTACTAACTACCACCCCCAAACAGATGGTCAGACAGAGATAGTGAACAAATGGGTGGAGGGATACCTCAGGAATTACATAGCAGGGCAGCAAAAGGCTTGGGTTAAGTAGATATATGTATGTGTGTATTGTTATAATTCCACTATCACATGTCTATCCAGATGTCACCATTTATGTCATTATATTTATATGAGGCACCTAGTTTCATGGATTTGTTGCTATCAGATAGTAGAGTGCCCAGTGCTGGAGACTTATTATAGGAGAGCCAGGACATTGTAAAGGCTCTTAAGGAGAATATCACTAAGGCACAAAATAAGCAAAAGCAGTATGCTGATCAGAAGAGGACTGAGTGGACTTTTGAGTAGGTGATATGGTATATTTGATACTGCAGCCTTACCGCCAGTCCACTCTCAAAAAGAGTGGTGCCGAGAAACTTAAGCCACGTTATTATGGGCCTTTCAGGGTGATCAAGAGAGTTGGAGAGGTGGCTTATGAGTTAGATTTGCCGGCAGATAGCAGAGTGCATAATGTTTTTCATGTATCACGTCTCAAGAAGGCGTTAGGACATCAGATTGTTCTTTCCATAGTGCTTCCTCCCTTGGATGATGAGGGAAAGTTGGTGTTAGTACCTGAGGCTATCATTGAGTTTAGAGAAAGGAATTTGAGGAGGCGCACTATCAGAGAGTATTTGGTCAAATGGAAGGACATGCCGGTTGAGAATGCTACTTGGGAGAGTGAGGAGATTTTACAGCATCCAGAGTTGAGATGGCTTGAGGACAAGCAATTTCTGGAGGGGCAGACTGTGATGTCCCCTTCTAGCTGGATACTTTAGTATAGTTGTGGTTTAGCTTATTATTGGACCCTCGTAGGCTATTATAGATGGATAGGGGGTCAGATTGGACACAGGAGGTTTGGGTTGTTCAGTGTTTTTGGCTTTCTCAGAGTTTAGTGGTTGGTTTGAGCTTAGAGAGTTTGATTTAGGCTTCATTTGAGTGATTCTTGCTATTTTTAGCATGTCTTTTCAGGCACATGGGAAATAATTTCTTGGACACCAGTTTCAGAGGGTTTGGCTAGATTCTCAATATTGAGAGAGTTATGATTATTTCAGGGAATTCCAACAGGTTTAATGATTAAATATAAAGTTAAATTGACTTTATATTTAAATCACTTAAGAGATGGGTTTATAACACATTGAATGGGGCCAATTAAGTATTTTATTTTGGAGGAGAATTATTAAAAGCTTTCCCTAAGTTTAATTCAATTAAATGTTAATGATTTTATTTAATGTTATTTCATTAAAAAAAATCGCAGCCTTGAAGAGGAATTTCAATTAGGGGTTTTGGGGGCATATATTTGCTTGAGAAAAGAAGAATAAGAAAGGCATTGTTATTGCTATCATTTTAAAAACAAGTTTTTTGTGCTCTGAGAAGGGTTTTAGCCTTTGCCATTGCCATTGAAGAACATAGTTTCTTCTGTGAGTCTCCATTTGAATTGGTGAAATATCCAACGAATTTGGTATCCATAGAGTTTCATACAGAGACTTTGATTTGTGCTTCAGTAGTTATGAGGAAGATTCAAAAATTCATTGGAGTTTCATTGCAGATCAGAATATTTAAAGATTAATCATTTGCTTATTAAAAGTTTGTACCTGCTGCTACAGTACAGCCGTGAACAGTAACACATGAACAGTGATGCGTGAATAGTACCCGTGAACAGTAACATGTGAACAGTGACACGTGAACAGTACCCGTGAACAGTGCGCTACAGTGCTCGTGAACAGGGCGCTATAGTACTTGGATCAGCAGTTTGGACATTTATATCAGGGTTCCTATTAGTTACAGTTGTTTCTGTATAAGCATTCAATAAAAAATTATAGTTTTCCATTGTAAGAATGAGTATTTGTTTGCATTCAATATAGTTGTCTATCATTGCAATTTCTCTTCCTTATAATCAGTGTATTAGAAGTAGTTTGCTTTTTATGTCAAAACCCTCAAAGCACAAAAAAAATCAGAAAATACAAAAACAAAAGAATTACAAACAAACTAGCACAGTTGTAGCTGATAGTGAGTTCAGTGATTGAACCAGTTGGGGTTTCTACAATATATAGATGGAATCCCCTATGTAAGAGGATCATATGCGCTAAATTGTAGGTCATGCGACTAAGTGCGACAAGAGTTATGCAAGAACAAAGTTGGCCTTTCGGGCAAGTTCTAGGCATAGCTAGCTCTGTGGCAGAATAATCTGAGTGAGCAGATAAATGACATTATATCTTGCACGTGCAAGGATTCAAAAAGAATTGAGCATATGGGTTTGTTCACTTTCATGTCTACTTTATATAGACCAAGCGGTTGAGCGAAGCAGAAGTTATGCAGGGGCAAAGATAGCCTTCCAAGCATATTGAAATGGTCTCCATACCTAGCCAAATCTGCACAAGGTAAAGTTCGAGCTAGTTGGAAGATTAATGGTTCGCGCTTAATCGGACATTGGAGATCCATCGGAGCACGATGAAGTCAAATTGTCAAAAGGACCTCCGAGTTAACGCGCAAGTGACAAGTGTCACAATCACAGAGCTTGGACAGTTAATCTATGGTATGGGTTAAAGTCAAAAGGTCAACAAGCAATGTGAGGATGCCAAATGTCTCAATAACGGGAACTGACAGCTCTGTACAGAAGGCACACGCTTACGCCAAGTGTCACATCCTCGAGGGTTGGACACATATAAAGATCGAGCTTGTCAGAAGATCTGACGGTTCACGGGTGATCGTGCAAAGGAGATCCAATGGAGCGAATGGACTTAAATGCTATTAAGTGCTCGATGTTTATCGACACAGCGGCAAGTTAAAAACCAAGCAGGGTCGAGAAGATCAACGGAGTGAAAGCGATCCAAAGATATAGGAAGCAACGAGATGAGGTCAAAGTGTCAAAGTTTAACGACCGGGTCAAGGTAAAGATCGTGCATCTTTGAAGATCCAACGGCATGCGAAAGCTTGGATGAGAAAGATCAACGGACGTGTTTTAAAGTTGACAAAGCTAAAGTTCGGAAGTGTACAAAGATCTAACAGATAGCATGAGCCTATCAGAGATTGATCGATTGGACACATTTTAAAGTTGAGTCAATTAAATAGAGACCATCGGATTGTGCTGCCAAAGGCAAGATCAACGATCGACATTTAAAGTCATGTCTAGACAAATGGCTAGTTGGAGGAACATGCAGGAACTTGCGTATAAGCTCTATATCTCGACACAGACAACGATATTGATCGATCCAATTGATCAAATCTACATTAAAGAGCTTGTGCATCAAAACTTGAGTCTAATAGATTCTATAGATAGTGAAGAGATCTGCAATTGCAGCGTGATGCATGGAATCGAGACGCGGGAACTAACAGTCCAGGTCTTAATGAGCTAAAGTCCAGAATTGATATGATGTGTTAACATTCTGAGTGTGAACACATAGAAGATATGGAACCCTAGATCATTTGTTTATATATATGATATCTAGGACAAAGGAAATTGTTGTTGGTACAATTGCATTTGCTATTAAGCCAAGTCGAATACAGATAGAGGCAAAGAGTAAAAGCCAATGAAGTGTGTCAAATAGAAAATCATAAAGACACAAAACCAGAGGGGGCAAAGAAGAGCAGAGAGGAAGAAAGACACAAAGAGAATGTGCAGAGTATGATCAGTTGCAGATTAGACTTGTAACAAAGAACAAAGATCTGGATTCATGAATGAATCTAATTTGTAAATTGGAGTTGTAGCTCCATAGGTATGTCTGATAGGCTGGTGCCCATCAGATAAGCTGAGTGGGTGCTCAGATTAAGGAGTGGGTGCTTCCTTAGAGTTGGTGTTATTGAATCAGGAGATTGGTGTCTCTTTAGGATTGGTGTCCTTAAACATTGTAACCAGTAAAGTTTGGCAGTGAGGCTTTGACTATGAGGTTGGATTAGAATAGTAGATTCTAGCAGCTATTTTCATCGTGGTTTTTCTTTTTGAGTTTTTCACGTATAACTCTGGTGTCATGTGTATTTGTGTATGTATGTGATCTCTGTATTTATCTTTTAATCTGCATATGTTTTTGAATTTGCTTAAAAAGGATTAAGGGACTGGTTTTAGTTGAGCTACTGATTCACCCCCCTCTCAGTAGATAGTTGTGTTCCAACAATTGGTATTAGAGCCTAGGGTTCCTTGCAAGAAGCTTAATCAACTCAGGTAGATATTGGAACAATGAACACAATGGCTAGTCAAGAGAGATCTTCATCAAACAAAGCACCTCTCTTTGATGGATCTAACTATGCATTCTGGAGCATAAGAATGGAAGAATATCTATTTCCATTAGGGTTTGATGTATGGATGTCTGTGGTAAATGGATATACAATCCCTGCTACAACTTCTACTAATTAGGCTACCAAGAAGGCATATGAGAGCAATGCTAAGACAAAGAATGCTATTCTTTGTGGACTATCAAACTCAAAGTGATGCAATGTCAAAATGCTCAAGATATCTCGAACAAACTGAAGAGCATCTAGGAAGGAGATGACAAGGTAAAGAAAGCCAAGCTACAAACTTACAAAGACAAGTTTGAGAGTCTTAAGATGAATGAAGAGGAAAAGATTGTAGACTATTTCCTCAGGGTAGATGAAATAGTCAATGCAATCAGAGGCCTTGGAGAAGAAATGAAAGAGTCAATCATTGTCAAAAAAGTTATAAGATCCTTGACATCAAGATACAATTCTAAAATATTTGCAACAGAAGAAGCAAGAGATCTAGATAAACTCATTGTTGGTGAGTTACATGGGACCTTCACAGCCTATGAGATGAGAATGCGAGAGATAGACACCTTCAAGAGAGAAGCTGCATTCAAAGTAGCCAAGCAAGTAAAGGAAAAAACATCAACATCTGAATCTAAGGAGACTGATGAAGAAGAAGTTAACTTTGTCAGAAGACTAAAGAGAGGATCTGAAAAGTACAAAGGTAAGTTACTTTTTAAATGCTTTAACTGTGGTAAAGTAGGACATTTTGCTGCTAAATGCGTTCATAATAAAAATGATAACTCTGAGCAAGTAGAGAGTAGCAAAAAGGTTAAACCCTACTATCCCAAGAAAAAGAATTTCAAAAACAAGAAAGGTTTGTACACAAAAGAAGACAGTGACTCAAGGGAAGATAATGATAGTTCAAATGATGATCATGACTGTGCTTTTGTGGTTAAGGAAAATGAATCCCTGTTCATGACAGTAGGATCAACTTCTGCAAATCTAGATCAAGATGAAGTTGAAGACTTGGATGGAGAAGTGGATTTAGAATGTGAGCTCATTGTGCTCTAGATGAGATTGACAAGCTGAGAAAAGAGAACTCAAAACAAAAAAAGCTTGGACAAAAGGAAATCGAGAAAATGTCTAAAAGTCTTGAAAAATCTAATCAGATGGTAATTAGCTTAAAGACACAAGTTGAAGAGGCTAAAATAATAAAGATGTAGTCAAAATGGAACTACAATCTAAATCTGATGAATGTGTGAAGCTTGAGGTAGAAATAGTGGCTTTGAGAAAATAATTTGAAAAAGCCAAAGGTCAACTAAATAAAAATCTGAAGTTGACAGGAGGATTAGACATTCTTGATGAATTGATCAAATCTCAAAAGCCTTCAAAAGAGAGATCAGGGCTTGGTTATGAGAAGGGAAAAAGTTTCTCGACTAGTACATCTGATAACCTATATGAAAACTTCAAAGCAAAAAGAGAATCAGGAGCAAAGAAAGAGAAAGCTTGCAAAGATATAAAGAGAAACTCAAACATAGTTGATGTGAAGAAAGCTGAACCCGAAAAGAAGGTTGAAAAGAAAAAAAGACAAAGGTCGTTGATGCTGATGGATACACCAAGGTGAGAAACTTGAAAAAGTGTAATGTCCCTGATTTGGAGGCAGAGTAATTAAATTAAATTAATTGATTAAGTTGTCCAAAATAATGGTATTTCATAAGGATGACTAATTGATTATTTTAATTAAATTAAAAGTGGAATTAAATTAATTAATTGTAAGGTTATCAAAAAAAAAAATATTAAAAGGTGATCTTATATTTAATAATTTAATAAAAGTGACTTAAATAAAATATTATATCATAAAATCACTAAAATAAAATAATATTATTTTTTTGAAGCTTCTAGAAGGATAGGCCTTCTCTTGGAGAAAAAGTATAAAAGATCAAACCAAGCTTCATTCATCCATAAATTGATGTGTTTCGAAGTGTTTTGCTTGGAGAAAGAACCAGCTAGGGTTTCTGTCATTAATGAGCTTTTGAAAATGAAAACTCTCATAAGTTGTGCAATTTTGAGGCTGTGAAACTATCAACTGAGATTATTACTTGATTGTGAGCTTCAATCAGAAGTTCAATTTGTGCTTACATTGCAAATTTTGTGATCTTTTGCCAAATTTGGAGATAGAGATTTTATATCAGTTCATTGAAGCATTTTGGAGATCATTTTGAGAGTAAATTGGAGGTGCTGCTGTAATCAATTTTTCAGTCATATTGCTGCAAACTTGAGACCTACGATTTTATTCATAGCATACCATGGAGGGGTCGATTCCATATGGGTACTTGAGCGTTGCCTTTCTAAAAGTGGGACGATGATTTTTGGTATTGAAGAGAGGAGTTTATAGCAACTATTTATTTATTCTATCACCTTTCAGTCCAGAACAGGAACGACACCATTAGAGGCATGATTTGGCATGATTGATGGCTCATCCCAAGCTAGCAAGGCTGCCACGATACCTTCTCACAAGGGCGCTTCATGTGATCAGGTTCTCCTATGTTCTTTGCATTGTTTATAAGCATATAGAATAGTGTTAGTTGCTGCCATTTGTCTCAGACTTTAAGAATTGCATACATTGTAAAGCCAAGAGTCTTGGCTATTCATATCTACATCAGCATTGTAATTGAATCAAAGTATCAATAAAGGAGTGACAAGCTGTCGATTATATATTTGATATAATGTTTATATGCATATAGCTTATGATTTGCATGCCAAATGTTTGACGAAATGTCAATTGATTGTAGGAATTGATTTGCACTAGTTCAAGTCAATTTATTGCATTTGGAAATACAAAAAGACTCGCATTTCATTTTCAGCGTATTGTTAGTCCAATTAGCATTCATTTCCAAGCATTTGCAATCGAAACAAACTGAAACTTACAAGCTACAACATTGCATACAAAGTGTTTGACAATATTCCTTGAGGTCAAAATCAACAAGACAAGGTCAAATTTAGCAAGGGATAATACAGTGGTATCATAGCTAAGATACTGCCAGCCTGTTGGATAGAGGAGATTTAGTTTTAACTAATCAACTGTTGATCAGATATTTCATTTGAACATCATGGCTACTCACATGAAGCAATTGAATGCCATGTTGGAGCAGTTGAATGCCATATTGGAGGAGTTAAGTCAGAATCAAAAAAGGATGGATAAATTGACTTCACAATCAAGATTAGCGCAGTACATGGCATCCATTTTTAAAGGGTCTACATCACAAGACAACGAGAAGAAACATAATGCATTTACAGGTGACATATCTCAAAACCTTTATGACAAGTTTTCAGCAGCTAGTGATCAGCGTAAGGAGAGTGAAAATCAGATTTCTATGGAATTTTTTTTTGAGTAGGCTTCATCTTCTCTACATGAGGATAGCATGACATCATCCAGTGGATCAACTGAGTTGGATGATGAGATAGAGCCTTCTAGCATTGAAATAGTTAATGAGGGTATTGATGATGATTCTTGGATTACAGGTGTAGATTTCATAGCAGAAGACAGTTGTGTGACACAGGACAATCAAGTACAATTTATGGCTCTTTGTGAAGCTGAAGTTGTTTGTAAACCCATAGGCTCGCACACATTGGGAGCACAGTTGAAGGTAAATGAGGATGAGATTATTGCAGCCTTATCTCATCATGATAAAATGCACAAACTGATTGAGGATCATCTTTGAGCGATTGAGTTGAAGAGAAGACAAAAGAGGAAAGAAGCAGGGTCTTCTCGTGATGATTTGCAGGTTATCAAAGAAGGTATGAGGACAATGAAGTCAAATTATTTGAACCTTTTTTCAGATCGTGACCACCTTCTTAACCTTGTTGAGATATACTTAGATGCCTTGATGAGGAAAGAAGAGGAAGCTGATAAGTTCTCTCATGAGCTTGAGGTCACCAGGGATTCTTTGACGAGTACTCAGCTCTTCAAGAATCTGAGATTCATGTCGATGAGCTCTGCTTAGAATTGAGCTTGGCTCAATATTCATCATATTTAGTAGAGACTCATTCACCTTTGGTAGCCAGGACACAGTATGAGGATAGCAGCGTGGGATTTCCTAGCATTCACATTTAGGATTCAGAAGCAGTGTCAGATGGTGAGGGATGCGTTACTCTCAAGGGGAGTTTGATGGAGTTGCCAGTTGATCCCAGTCTATGGTTTGGAGCTAGACATGTGGACAGATGTGTTCCAACTATACTTGTTGTTCTACCTCATACTTTATTGAGGGTTGACAGTACTATTTTGTGGGTTGCAGCCGTTGCGGTGGATAGATGGAGTTGGGATTGTCACCTCGGTGTTAGGGGACATATCGATGTTGAGTTCTCATCATCCCTTGGCAATAGTGATACCTTTTTCTCTATCATGGATTTAATTAGCAGGTTACATAGTGCTGTTGTGATTTATACCAGCAGCTTGGTAGGGGATGGAATATGTTTTTATGCACCTAAAGTGGGCATCTTTCACATCTACAGGAGACCACCTATGGTGGAATGGCTTGATGGCAGCATAGACACATCAGTCATGGCTGTAGATTCAAGAGTTATTGGAGATTTGAGCATCGGGCTCTACATTGGTACTCTTGAGATTGACATTGGTCAATCTTATCAGAAGACGATGGCTCCTTCTGAGTCTTGTTCGAGTTGCGAGTCTTCTTTTGAGGATCGCTGTATTGGTTGGGACACACATAATGACTCTGGTATTCCATTGGCATAGGCAGGAGAGTTTTACCTCGATTGCATTATGAGGTGTGCTCATCAGTTTACTTTCAGCCCACACGTACAGGACTTGACCATGTTGCTGATGACACAGAAAGGAGGATTGAAGAGCAAGAGTTCAGGTTCACTTTGGTATGTTATATCTTCGACTTCAGGTAATGAATCCAAGTCTTGTAAATCTCATAAGCAGGAACTTGAGATTTGGTTTGATTGGATTCTAGGGGTTATCAGAGTGGCACAACGGAAGTCATATGGTGTTGAGGTTGATGGACTTCCAGTTTATCCATGGGATTCAGGTATGATACCTAAGGTGTATCAGCATAATGTTTGGAGTTGGCATGATTTATAGAGTTGGGATCCAAGAACTTCACTGCTGGATGGTTGGTTTCATTGGTTGACAAGATTTGTTGTCATCTTGGGTTCCAACTACATACAAAGGTTTTGGGTTAGCACATGTTGCAGGATCATTTGGGATCTCGGTGGTTGGTGCAGTTGTTTCCCATTTTGGCTTTAGGCGCTGTGGCAGTTGAGATTGCTTGGGAACAAGCAATTTCAAGAGGGGCAGAGTAATTTAATTAAATTAATTGATTAAGTTGATCAAAATAATGATATTTCATAAAGATGACTAATTGATTATTTTAATTAAATTAAAAGTGGAATTAAATTAATTAATTGTAAGGTTATCGCAAAAAATAAATATTAAAAGATGACCTTATATTTAATTAATTTAATAAAAGTGCCTTAAATAAAATATTATATTATAAAGTCACTAAAATAAAATAATTTTATTCTCTTGAAGCTTTTAGAAGGATAGGCTTTCTCTTGGAGAAAAAGTATAAAAGAAGATCTAACCAAGCTTCATTCATCTAAGAATTGATGTGTTTCAAAGTGTTTTGCTTGGAGAAGGAACTAGTTAGGGTTTCTGCCATTATTGAGCCTTTGGGAACGAAAACTCTCATAGGTTGTGCAATTTTGACGCTGTGAAACTATTAGTTGAGATTATTGCCTAATTGTGGGCTTCAATTGGAAGTTCAATTTGTGCTTACATTGCAAATTTTGTGGTCTTTGGCCAAATTTGGAGATAGAGATTTCATATCAGCGTATTGAAACATTTTGGAGATCATTTTGCGAGTAAATTGGAGGTGCTGCTGTAATCAATTTTTCAATCACATTGCTATAGATTTGAGACCTACAATTTTATTTATAGCATGCCATGGAGGGGTCGATTCCATATGGGTACTTGAACGCTGCCTTTCTACAAGTGGGACGATGATTTTTGGTATTGAAGAGAGGAGTTTATAGCAGCTATTTATTTATTCTATCACCTTTCAGTCGAGAACAGGGCTGGCACCATTAGAGGCATGATTTGGAGTGATTGATGGCTCATCCCAAGCTAGCAAGGCTGCCATGATACCTTCTCACAAGGGCGCTTCATGTGATCAGGTTCTCCTATGTTCTTTGCATTGTTTATAAGCATATAAAATAGTGTTAGTTGCTGCCATTTGTCTCAGACTTTAGGAATTGCATACATTGTAAAGTCAAGAGTCTTGGCTATTCATATCTACATCAATATTGTAATTGAATCAGACTATCAATAAAGGAGTGATACGCTGCCGATTATATATTTGATGTAATGTTCATATGCATATAGCTCATGATTTACATAATAGTTTTCATGTCAAATGTTTGACGAAATATCAATTGGCTGTAGGAGTTGATTTGCACTAGTTCAAGTCAATTTATTGTTTTTGAAAATACAAAAAGACTTGCATTTCATTTTCAGCTTATTGTTAGTCCATTTAGCATATATTTCCAAGCATCTGCAATTGAAGCAAACTGAAACTTACAACAAGCTACAACATTGCATACAAAGTGTTTGACAATATTCTTTGCGGTCAAAATCAACAAGATAAGGTCAAATTTAGCAAGGGATAATACAAGAAGCCACAACTTAGAAGAATCCCTCATGCTGCACTAAGAAATGCTATGATCAGGTATTCCTCATCTTTTTATGGTTAATGTTATAGCTGTAATTATTTTGGTCATAAGGCTAACAATTGTAGAGTTGTAACTACAAGGGGAATCAATTTTGTAAGCAAAAATTCATTTGCGCCCTTGGTAGATACAAATGTAATGTGCTATAATTGCAATAACTTTGGTCACATAGCTAAATATTGTAGAAGTAGCTTTATAAGATCAAAAGTACACAATATAAAAAAAAAACATGCCTTCTAGTGTGAACAAAGGTTCACAAGTTTATGAAAAGAAGCTAAATAAGAAACCCAAGGATGTGTGAGAGTGAAAAATCAATCCATGATTGCTCAGACTGCACTCCATGCCAAGGAGCAAAATTTATGGGTGATAGACAGTAATTGCTCAAAGCATATGACTGGTGACAAGAGCAAGTTCACCAAATTGAACAAATGTATGGAAGGATCTATCAACTTGGGAGACAACACAACAATAAAGATCAAAGGTAAAGGAACTTTGAACATAGATGGTAAATTGCCTACACATGATGTTCTTTATGTTGAAGGATTGAAGCATAATCTGCGAAGTGTCAGCAAAATATGTAACAATGGATATAAGGTCACATTTGATGCAGAAGGCTGCAAGCTAAAAAGATCTGGCAAAATAGTTGTAGAAGGGAAAAGGACTGAGAGCAATATCTACAATCTTGTTGAAGTGAATGGTAATAGTTGCTTGATGGGAAAGATTGATGAGAGTTGGTTGTGACAGAGGAGAATGGGTCATGTCAACTTTGATAATCTAGTCAAAGTGAGCTCAAATAAGTGTGTAAGACACATGCCTAAAATAATTAAACCTGCAGATACTACTTGCAAGGAATGTCAACTAGGTAAGCAGACAAGGGTTGGATTTCAAACAAAGGAGCATGCAACTACAAAGCCTCTACAATTAGTTCATACTGATCTTTGTGGTCCTACCAAGACAAGAGGATCTAAAGGAGAGCGGCACTTCATGTTATTCGTAGATGACTACTCAAGAATGACATGGGTAACCTTTTTGAAAGACAAATCTCAAGCCTTTAAGAGATTCAAGAGCTTTAGAGCCATGGTTGAAAATGAGATTGAAAGAAAAATTAAATGCTTAAGATTTGATAAAGGTAGAGAATTCACCTCAAATGAATTCATATAGTATTGTGAGAAGCATGGGATCAAAAGGCACTGCTCTGTAACAATTACTCCACAACAAAATGAAGTTGTTGAGAGAAAGAACATAGCAGTCAAGGAAATGGCCAGAACAATGCTAAAGGAGACCAAGTTACCTGATGGATATTGGAGAGAAGCAGTCCAAATAACAGTATACATCTTGGACAAAGTTCAACTGAGGGTAAATAGTGACAAAACTCTCTATGAGCTATGGTATGAAAAGCCTACTTCTGTTACGTACTTCAGAGTGTTTAGAAGCAAATGCTACATCAGAAGAAAGGAGGACAAACTAGGAAGCTTTGAATCAAAATGTGATGAAAGAATATTTCTTGGTTATTCCACTCAAAGCAAAGCCTGTGTATGTTACAATAAGAGGCTACACAAGATGGTGGAGAGCATAAATGTCAAGGTTGAAGAAGGCATAAAACATGTTGAACCTGACAAAGAAATCGGTAATGAAGAGGCAGATCTTGAAGAAGAAGTAGATAGTGAAGATGCTGAGGAAAAGAATGAAAAAATACTTCCAAGATTTGTTCAAAAGGATCATCCTAAAGAGCAGATAATTGGCAATAAGAATGAAAGATTTTAGACAAGGAGAAGAGCAATAATGAACAAGGAGCAAGTAAGTTTTGCTTTAATCTCTGAAATTGAGCCTAAGAGCTATGTTGAAGCCATCAAGGATGAGAATTGGCTAAAAGCCATGGAAGAAGAATTGAGCCAAATAGAAAAGAACAAAACTTGGCAATTAGTTCCAAGACCCTCAAACAGGAATGTGATAGGAATAAAATGGGTCTATAGAAACAGGCTCAATGAGGATGGAGCTGTTATAAGAAATAAAATGAGATTGGTGTGCAAGGGATATGCATAAGTAGAAGGCATAGACTTTGAAGAAACATTTGCTCCAGTTGCTAGATTGGAAGCTATAAGAATGTTTCCAGTATTCTTTGTTTATAAGAAGTTCAAAGTCTATCATATGGATGTAAAGTCTACTTTCTTGAATGGGAACCTAGAAGAGGAAGTCTATATTGAACAATCAAAAAGTTTTCAGTTGTCAGATGAAGAAGATTATGTGTGCACACTGATGAAAGCACTATATGATCTAAAACATGCACCTAAAGCATGGTATTCAAGATTGGACCAATACCTGCAACAAGGTTTCAACAAAGGATGTGCAGACAATAATCTATACTTCAAATCAGAAGGTGAACATATGTTGATTGTGGTTGTTTATGTAGATGACATCATCTTTGGTAGTAGCAATAACAAAATGTGCAAAGAATTTGTTACACAAATGCATTGTGAATTTGAGATGTCTATGCTAGGAGAACTTTCCTTCTTCCTTGGTTTACAAATAGCACAATCTGATGAAGGGATATTCATATCCCAAACTAGTTAGTACTCCTGTGATAACTGGATGCAAGTTGAGCAAAGAGGATGAGCCATTTGATGCAAATTAGACTATGTATAGATCAATGATAGGCAGCTTGCCATACCTAACTGCATCAAGACCAGATATCATGTAAGCAGTGTGCATGGTTGCTAGAATTCAGGTTGCTCCTAAAGAGTCACATGTCAATGTAGTGAAAAGAATATTTAGATACATCAAGAGCACAATTGACTATGGCCTATGGTACCCTACAAGTGAAGATTTCATTTTGATAGCATATACAAATGTTGATTGGACAGGTAGTGTGGAAGACAAAAGAAGCACTAGTGGTGGTGCATTTTTCCTTGAAAACAGACTTGTTTCATGGCTGAGCAAAAAGCAAGAGTTAGTTACTCTTTCTATAGCAGAAGTAGAGTATGTAGCAGCAGTGGCATGTTGCACTGAAGTCTTGTGGATGAAGCAAACACACATCAAGATTGAGTACAAATCACTTATTTCTATTCTTTGTGATAATTCAAGTGTAACAAATATATCAAAGAATTCAGTGATGCATTCAAGAACCAAGCACATATCAATCAAGTATCACTTCTTAAGAGAAAGGGTTGCAGATCAAGAGGTCACAATGGAATATGTGCTAACTAAGGACCAGATTGCAAACAAATTCACCAAACCTCTTCCCAAGGAACAATTTGAATGTCTGAGACAAAAGTTGGGAGTGGTGGCTCCTACACCACATCACTAATCACTAGTGATAGTGAATGAGTCCAGGGGGAGTCTCATGGAATCTTTATTAATCCTTGGGAGAAGAGAGAAAAGTCAACTCAGGTATGTATTCATCATAAAATTACTAATGAGTTGAAATTTGTAGATTCTTGGACAAACTCCTTTATTTGATAAAGGGGGAGAAATATTTGGACAAACAGTCAGCTAGAGTCTCTTTGCCATTGATGTCAAAGGGGGAGAAAAAGGTGCAAATGCTCTTTGTAGGAAAAAGAGCAAAATATTCTTAGCAAAAGTGCAAATATCAAAGAAGCAAAATATTCTCAGCAAAAGTGCAAATGTCAAAGAAGAAGAGCAAGTGTCCAAGTTGAGTATTAGGCAAATGTGCCATTGTCTAAGGGGGAGCAAGTTTGGTATGAACAGTTTCAGTTCATACTTATCAGAAGCCAATGCAAGCAATGCCAGAGAAAGAACTGAATAGTAGAAGATCAGAGCATTTAGTTTGTCGGAGAGATTGTTGGAAATATGATTGTCATTGATGTCAAAAGGGACATTATGAGCATGTTATTAATGCTCAAAAATGAATACGGTTATCATGGTGATCCTATCAGAGGTCAAGGATGATTGGAATGCTTGTGTGCATGAATGAAATTCATCTGGTTCTTCATATTGCTCATCTAGACATTCTGGGTCTATGATAGAAAAGATGAGAAGGCATTTTGCTGACGTCACCATTGCCATGTGTGAACGAGTATGGGGGGGCTGGTCACATGGTTGTGATCACATTAGTCCCTAGTTGTTATGTGCGAAATTTGAAGCCATGAGATGAAGCGCAGTTGAAGATATGGGGATGCAAAGTTGGCTACTTGGACAAAATCCACTAAGTTTTTATACTTAGAGCCAAATTTGTAAAAAAAGCTAATTAAAGCCAAGTAAGCATATTGATGAGGTCAGCGTTTGCACAGATGGAGGTGTTAGGACAAAATGATCACATGGGTCTGTTCATTTTTGTGCCTAGTTTATATGCGATAAATCTTAGGTCACGTGACGTAGTGCAACAAAAGATATGCTTGAGCAAAGCAGGGCTCCAAGACATTTTGACAGTGTTTTTCAACACAATCAAATTTGTAGGTTGCAAGAAAACGCTGAGAAGGCATTTTTATGATGTCATATCTTGCACGTATGAAGGCTTCAGGAGAAAATGGATGGAATCCCCTATGTAAGAGGATCATATGCACTAAATTGCAGGTCATGAGACTAAGTGCAACAAGAGTTATGCAAGAACAAAGTTGGCCTTCCAGGCAAGTTCTAGTCATAGCTAGCTCTGTGACAGAATAATCTGAGTGAGCAGATTAATGGTGTTATATCTCGCACGTGCAAAGAATTCAGAAAGAATTGAGCATATGGGTTTGTTCACTTTCATGTCTAGTTTATATGGTCCAAATTTTAGACCAGGCGGTTGAGCGAAGCAAAAGTTATGCAGGGGCAATGATAGCCTTCCAGGCATATTGAAATGGTCTCCATACTTAGACAAATCTGCACAAGGTAAAGTTCGAGCTAGTTGGAAGATCAACGGTTCGCACTTAATTGGACATTGGAGATCCAACGGAGTGCGATGAAGTCAAATTGTCAAAAGGATCTCCGAGTTAACGTGCAAGTGACAAGTGTCACAATCATGGAGCCTGGACAATTAGTCTATGGTATGGGTTAAAGTCAAAAGGTCAACAAGCAATGTAAGGATGCCAAATGTCTCAATAGCGGGAATCGACAACTATGTACAGAGGGCATGCGCTTATGCCAAGTGTCATATCCTCGAGGGTTGGATAGATATAAAGATCAAGCTTGTTAGAAGATCTGACTGTTCGTGGGTGATCGTTCAAAGGAGATCCAATGGAGCGAATGGACTCAAATGCTATAAAGTGCTCGATGTTTATTGACACAGCGGCAAGTTAAAGACCGAGCAGGTTCGAGAAGATCGATGAAACGAAAGTGATCCAAAGATATAGGAAGCAGTGAGATGAGGTCAAAGTGTTGAAGTTTAACGACTAGGTCAAGGTAAAGATCATGCATCTTTGAAGATCCAACGACACACGGAAGCTTGGATGAGAAAGATCAATGGATGCGTTTTAAAGTTGACAAAGCTAAAGTTCGGAAGCGTACAAAGATCTAATGGATAGCATGAGCCTGTTAGAGATTGATTGAATGGACACGTTTTAAAGCTGAGTCAATTAAATAGAGACCATTGGATCGTGGCACCAAAGGCAAGATCAACGATCGACATTTAAAGTCATGTCCAGACAAATGGTTAGTTGGAGGAACATGCATGAACTTGCGTATAAGCTCTATATCTTGACACAAACAATGATATTGATTGATCCAATCGATCAAATCTACATTAAAGAGCCTGTGCATCAAAATTTGAGTCTAATAGATTCTATAGATTGTAAAGAGATCTGCAATTATGGCGTGATGCATGGAATCGAGACGCGGGAACTAACAGTCCAAGTCTTAATGAACTAAAGTCCAGAATTGATATGATGTGTTAACATTCCGAGTGTGAACACATAGAAGATATGGAACCCTAGATCATTTGTTTATATATATGATATCTAGGGCAAAGGAAACTGTTGTTGGTGCAATTGCATTTGCTATTAAGCCAAGTTGAATATAGATAGAGGTAGAGAACAAAAGCCAATGAAGTGTGTCAAATAGAAAAACATAAAGACATGGAACTAGAGGGGGCAAAGAAGAGTAGAGAGGAAGAAAGGCACAAAGAGAATGTGCAGAGTATGATTAGTTGCAGATTAGACCTGTAACAAAGAACAAAGATTTGGATTCATGAATGAATCTAATTTATAAATTGGAGTTGTAGCTCCATGGATAAGTCTAATAGGTTGGTGCCATTAGATAAGTTGAGTGGGTGCTCAGATTAGGGAGTGGGTGCTTCCTTAGAGTTGGTGCTCTTGAATCAAGAGATTGATGTCTCCTTAGGATTGTTGTCCTTAAATATTGTAACCAGTGAGGTTTGCCAGTGAGGCTTTGACTATGAGGTTGGATTAGAACAGTAAATTCTAGTAGCTATTCTCACCGTGGTTTTTCCCTTTGGGTTTTCCACGTATAAATCTGGTGTCATGTGTATTTGTGTGTGTATATAATCTGCATATACTTTTGAATTTGCTTAAAAAGGATTAAAGGATTGGTTTTAGTTGATCCCCTGATTCACCCCCCCTCTTAGCAGATAGTTGTGTTCCAACATAAAGATGGTTATCTTGTGCTTGTAGTGTTATGGCATAGGTAGTGGAGTCATTTGAGAGTATTTTTCAAATTAGTAGTGGGGGTTTCCTAATGGTAGGTTTATGAAGATTGACACTTTTGCTAAAGATGTAGGCGGGACCAAGGCACAAGGCAAGCTTTAATCATCATATCCTGGTAGTTGATTATGGGTGCACCACATGTAAACCCTAGAAAGACATCTCTTATTTTGATGTGTCACAGGTGTAAGGTTGAGGCACTTCTTAACAAGAAGGGAAGAAGAGGAAATGTATTGGGCAGGACAAAAAAGTGACTAACAAGAAAAGAGAACCTAACGCAGTTTTTTTCTAGATAAATGTATCACAGAGACAGATTTTGGTTTAGTAAATTTCATGTAAATTTAGTTCTGGACAAAAGAATAAAGGCAGTTGCGAACTTGGATTTGTGGAATTTAGATGAGACAATCAAGGGGCACAATATAAACCGAAAAAGGAAATATATCTGATTTATTGTGAACTCAGTTGCACACAAAGAATACCGGAATGTAGGAATACATACATGAAATCATTGAGAAGAAAATATTTTGCTTAAGATCTTATTTTGATTTTCCTTAGCTTTGCAATAGCATCACTTTTGTTGTCAATTGCATCAATTATCAGTGAGATCGGATCACGTACACAGCAGCATTTCCAAAAATTGTTTCCATTGAAAATATTCCTTATTTTATAATAAGCTTTGAATGGCATTCTGCAGCATTTTTTCTTGTTAAAGACAGTACCGAAGCTCTTTAGCTATCAATCATTCAATCACCACTCCAATGAATGACTTTGAAGTTGTCTGCTTTGTCAAAGTCTTTAGTGAAACTGGTCGTTCTGTTCAAACACGGTTAAAAGAACATCGTGCTGATCTTTCGCATAATCATTTTTATAAATCTGCCTTAGCTGAACATTCAAATAATATGGGGCACCATATCTGTATGGACGAGATTAAGGTTTTAGCTAAAGAAGATTACTATCTCAGAAGAAAATACGTGAATCCATTGAGATTGAAAAGTACCTGAATAACTTAAATAGGGACGATGGTTTGAAACTCAGCAATACATGGAAACCAGTTTTAAGACTTCTTAAAAATTTGTTTCCTCCCTTGGCTGACTTGTATTTTGTTATTAATGGCAAGTTCATGTTGAGCTTTTATGTATTTATCTTGATTCATTGACTTCTATTCTTAAACAAAATCTATCTCCTGAGGATGGGCACAGCCTGAGTCCCGAAACGTCGAGTTGGCTCTACTCTTTAACGCAGTTTTCCGGTCTCTTTTCAAAGTCTTTAGTGTCAGAGTACTATGCTTATTCATATACTTGTAGTAATTAGTATTATATTGCAATATTTTACAACAAAAAAATGGACAGGTCATATTGCTGGTCTGAATTCAATAGTGAGTTACCTTTACATTTCACCTTCAGTTTCTCAGTTTTGACACTTTTGAATTGTAAATGCCTGAATAAGATCATTGACGAATCATTTTTCTATTGTAAATCCTGTCGTTGCAATGAATTAACTGCAAAGTCTCAATTAAGCACGGGTTGTGAAAAATATCATTCTAAGTCGTTTAATTTCAGATTTTTAAAGCACACATTTCTCATTTTAAATGGGATTCATGAAATTCACGTGCAGGAGTAAAGTGGTTATTGATGAACAATTTAATTTATTTTGGCACTTTTTAATTCAAAGCAATGCCAAAATTTAGATGTGATGTCATCATTGTATTTTCCTGTTTACAAAACAGTCTTATTGTGTTTTGATCAGTCATATGGAGCAGAAGCATATTTAGGATGTGTTTGTGTATTTTCTGTATCCGAAGGAAACGAATAAGAAAGATTATTTCTAATTGAAGTAATTGAACTTCATATACGTGGTGCCATTGATTAGTGGAATTTCTACTTTGTCAAGTGATAGTTTAGTTCACATCTTAACATAGGAGAATGTGTGCACTGTTTAAAATAGATCAGACTAATTGTAATTGTAATGCAGCTTCAGTTTGTATGGATAATGAAGCAGAGAAGTTCAAGTCATTTTTTAGAGTTTCAAGGAAAACATTTGATTATATTTGCTCTCTAGTAAAGGAAGATTTTCTATCAAGGCCATCATCAAGTTTGGTAAATAATGAAGGCAAGGTGCTAACAGTTGAGAATCAGGTAGCTATTGCTCTAAGAAGGTTGGCTTCAGGTGAGTCTCAGCTTAGTGTTGGAGAGTCATTTGGTGTGGGTCAGTCAATAGTTTCTCAGGTAACATGGAAATTTGTGGAAGCTATGGAAGAACGTGGTCTGCAACACTTAAAGTGGCCTGATTCTAGTGAAATGGAAAAGATTAAGGCTAAATTTGAAAGGATTCAAGGTATGGCCAACTGCTGTGGAGTCATTGACGTGACCCACATTGTCATGTCCTTACCTACAAGTGAAGCTTCAGCTGTCTGGAATGACCATGAAAGCAATTACAGTATGGTTTTGCAGGCAATTGTGGATCCTGATATGAAGTTTCGTGATGTTCTGACTGGTTGGCCTGGAAGTTTGAGCGATTTCCGTCTGCTGAAAAATTCTGGCTTTTTTAGACTTTGTGAGAGTGGGCAGAGGCTAAATGGCTCAGTGAAGGAGTTGGCACATGGGTTGCAAATTCAAGAATACATCATTGGTGATACGGGTTACCCTTTATTACCGTGGCTTATCACCCCTTATCAAGGAAAAGAACTTTCCCCTTCCAAAATGAGGTTTAATTCAAAGCATCACGCCACTAGAATGGTAGCAGAACATGCTTTGGCGCAGTTCAAAAGAACATGGAGAATTATTGATGGCGTTATGTGGCGACCAGACAAGCATAAACTGCCTCGAATAATCCTTGTTTGTTGCTTGTTGCATAACATCATCATTGATCTAGGGGACGAATTGCAACAAGATGTTCCATTATCGCAACATCATGATGCAGGTTACAAACAACAACTCTGTCAATTTGTTGATGCAAATGCTGAAACTTTAAGGGACAAATTGTATACTTATCAGACAAATTACATTCCCGAACTCTAGAGTTTTCTGTTCTCATATTTAATCCCTTCTTTTGTTACTATCCTTCATACCATAAATCTATTCCTTATGAAGCATTGGAAGGAATTCTACAAATATTTAGGAAATAAGAAACGTATATCAAGCAAATCTGGAAGATATTTGAGACTCAGTCATACTCACTGTCCTCTTGGGATTTCGTTTCACATTAATACTTTCTTCCTATCCCTATTACTATTAGGGATACATAAATAAATACACTGAAGTTTACTATGTGTAATTTGTGGACCTATTAATATGCCCATAAACGGGGACAACAGTTTATCTTGGATGTTCAGTAACACCTTTTTGGAAGATATTAAGGGGCCTACGGTGGATGCACATCCAATACTGGGCTCGCTCCCCACTGTTGGAGAGAGCACCCACCGTTGGAGGTGCATCCAGTGCAGGTTCAGTAATCTCCTTTCATCTTTCTCCTTATAAACCCCTTTGGCTCAATTTTCATTTTTTATACAATTTTTGGTTACAGTTTTTTTTGATACTTTGTCTCATATCATCATAGAATGAAAGCAATGGACGTCAAAACTTTTTAATATGAATGTTGATTAGGAAAGTAAATAGTTGTGGTTTGTGCAGGTGATATTTGATATGAAGTCAGTCTTTCTCAGCTGCGAATAAAACTCTAGTTGTTTCTTTGTAATAAAGAGGTCGCGAGAGGATAATCAATGTGCAATAATACAACATTTTCTGCTGACATATTCACGAATAATTTGTTTTTTATTCCTTGTATATGGAAATAGAATCGGTAAGTTTCTGATGTGTTGTATTGAATAGTTTATGCACAAGGTGTTTGAGAGTGTAATTTGGTAGGCATTGCAATTGTTGACGAGTCACAAGTTGCCTATAGGGATTTCTTCTGCGCTAAAGAGTTATGCTGACAATAGGAGAGTAGAGACGTGTATGACAACCAACAATGTTATGTGAGATCTTCAAGAGGAGAAAACAAACCGAGTTATAGCCTTTGTTGTCTTTATGAAGGCCTTTAACAGGTGGGCTTCATAAAAGGCTTTCAGAATTTTAATGGATTTAAAGCTAATCACGCTATTCTAGATTCCCAAGGCATCTTTTGCTTCAAAAAAATTATCCAAGCCGTCAAAAATTAGTAGTTTCTTTGGCAATGAATTTTTATGAGGCAGTTTTTGGGATCAGAAGATAACATTTACAGTACAATAGGTGTAAGACGAGGATGTCTGCTCTTGCCCATACTTTTTGGGTTATATATTAATGACTTGAAGGATCTCATCTCCAAAACTTTGGGAAGTGTGAGCGGGTGCACTCTCTTTGGGATCTACATTGTCATCTTATTGTTTGTGGATGAAATTGATTTACTATCATACTCAATTACAGGTCTCAGAAATCAACTTCATGTGAATCCTGCAATAACAAAGACTATGGCTTTCAACATATCCAAGAAATAAGCATCTCCGCTTTATCTGACATATAGGGAGCAACTGGTTGATGTGATATCTTATTACACCTACTTGGGTGCAGTTTTTTGGGCCGTCTTTTAGCCTTGTACACAATAGAAGCAAGGCTTAGCAAATGAACATAAATGGTGTTTTTAGGTTCAATTTCAAGACATTCAAGCTAAGATCTGTCACTTCCTCATATTATTTAATTTCTTACTTCTCTCTAGATGTTAATTTTGGGGCCTATTTATGAGACAGCATTCCATTGAGGAGTTTCTCATTCCTATGCTATCAAAACACATTTTGGTAAAGAAAACAGTTCCACATTCAATAATTTTGGTGAAATTCTGTGCTCGTCCGTGGCAAATAGTTTTGCACATTGTTACTATGTTGCATAGGATTTGTGTGGCAGGTTCTTATTCATGCCGCAACATATACCTATATTTAGTCCTCCAATCTTCTCTACAACTTGTTAAATAAGGATGCATATCTTGTTGGTATACTAGAGTTGCTGCCCTGCTTCAACAATTCTATATTGATATGGAGACTCTCCCCTCTAGTCTTTTGTTGAAAACCTCAGCTCAACAAAGATGAAATTAATAGAAGTATTTGCAAGTATACCTACAAAGTTTACCTAAAGGTAACATGAATAGATACAAGAAATCGTTTGAAATTAAAGCTTCTCCATTACATCCAATTATATTTCTGCCTAAGAGTATTTTTAGCACAATTTTGGGTTTTTTCTCACCAACTCTGGATGTTGTTATGTCATCACCTCCCACAAGGGTAGTGAAAATGCAGACTTTTACTTTGAAATCTTGAGTCTCGGGATCATTTCTTTTTTTAATGTCGTAATCTACGAGGGGATCAATGAGAGATACTATTGAAGGATTAGAGATTCTCATGGCTTCTTAACAACCTTCATTCAATACAAAGATTAAAGATGTCTAGTTTTGTTTCTATGAGATGCTTCAACTTTGGACAGAAAACACTCAACTCGAGCTCATAGCATATTGTTAGCTCTAAAGTACACTACATACTTCCAAAATGTTGATACTAGCCACTGATCCTATAGCCAAACAACATGTATGAGATCAATCACAAAACATTTACTTCAACAACACCGAATAAATATCAATACGAATCCCATCACGACTTCTTCTCGAATGTTAAGAGTGGCTCCTTGATAAAGCTTTGGGCTTTCATGGGTCGCATGAATCTTAGCATCTTGTTGCTTAATGATTTTGTTTCTTTAGAGTTCTCTTATGTGTTCTTTAGTTCTAGGAGATTTTCTAGGCTTCTAGGTGCTCCCAATATTGTGTGCACTTTGAACTATATGTTGTTTTACAGCCCCATTGGCCATTCTTGGCCACTAGCGAACATTAGTATTCAAATTAAAACTCATATTTATGCTTGATGTTTGGAGCTTCTTATCAAATTATTATCTCAAAGGCTTTCGAGTAATTAGATATTTATCCTTGGTGTCATATCAGTCCTCATAAATCTTTCAAGAGGCCATTTACAAGCAACCAAGAACTATGATTAAAAATCTATGTTAGCCTTTCATATGTTTTGAAATATGTGCACTGAACTTGAGACACTAGATGAGTGTTATCTTTGATTAAAGATTAGAGTTTACTTTCCCCCTTGCCTTGACATTCATATAGGTGATTTTTTAGCAACAATTTTGGAGTTTGTTGACAATAATTTGAGTGATATATACCATGTCATTTATATTCCTTGTTTGATGGCAAGGGGTTCGACAACAATATTAATATGCACTGATATGACCCCTGCTATCTTGTTACACCGAGAGGTGTTTTACAATGACATCTGGGGGGATAGTGGGTTGTAATGTCATGAGTGTGTTCTTTTTTAATTTTGATCTTAAATTTGATGTCCATTTAATTGCCACTTTTCCTTTTTTCTTGGTGAAGTCAATCAAAAAATCTTAATATCTTGGCCATACAATGGAGTTTGGAGCCTCCATTTTTCCTGAAAAATAATTTTGAGCTTGATACATTGGTGTAGTTTGATTGACATGATTTGTCTCCAATCAATGGAAAATTTGTGAAGAAGGTAATGAAGTTCTAAATAATTATAGTATATGAAAAACCCAAAATAAAAGCCTTGATATTGATATCTATTGGCATTTTTTAGATCGATGTATTTAAGATATCTGTACTAGTATAATACCTTAAATAGTGGTCAACCCCAAATTTCTACAGTGATACTCCTTTAGTTCACAAAGATGGCCTCTAATTATGCTAATGTGGTTTCTTTAAGCTTAGTTGTTATTTGACTTGCCTTTAAATCAAGAGATTCAATTTGTAACCTAGCTTGTTCTTGTTTTGGTTGATAGCATGTCGTATCCATATGCCTTGCTGCTTATGTTTATCCCTTCTTCAACTTAGCCCCTTCATCAATATATTCAAGGTTAAAATTCAATTTCTATTGGCGCTAATGTTACCAAAAATGAGATGTGGACAACGTGATGGAAAATGAAGGGAAGTTGAGGTTGCACAAAGAAACAAAGGTTAGTTAACTTTGGATAACCTCCAACTTAACCATAATTTTATGTTTAGACAAATTCCAAACAAAATTGTAATGCAAACCCACCCTAGAAACATCATGGAAAGTTTGACACATTTTTGTATGGTGGAGAAACCACTAAGCATTTCTAGTCTATTCTGAAACGTTTTGATACAATGGAAAATGACTAAACCAATTCACAATGGTCGTTTTTCATTGTGAATAGGTTGTAGACCCCCAAAGAGAGAAACAAGCATGTGTCATTACGTTTCTTGTAACTATGGTGCTAAAGTGATGTTTCGATGTTAAATTAAATAACATGTTCATCGAGACTAATTTGTAGATGTACTAAATTGCATCATGAAGTACCATGTTGTGTAAAAGGAAGAGGAAATTGGAAACTAAAATAAAATTGGGGACATGGTTCTAGATGGTGCCAAAGCATTATTGATTTCATCACACTATGATGGGTACTAAATACATATTATCTTTACTTTATAGACACTTTTCTTGTCAAGGGTTGAATGATGTATTAATCTCCCGAGTGTATGTTTATGTATATATCAGGATTGACATAAGTCGGCTTGTGGCACTTTGTGAGATATGTGTCATGAACTATCCTTCCTACTAACACCTTTATATCACCATTATACCAACATACTTATCCTCATTCCTGTCCATACCTTTTCCTCGATCTCTTTTTTCTCATTGCTCACACGTAGCCGACTTCATTGGACTTGCCTGTAATAGTATGTAACACCCTTGTTTTGGCCGACATCATTGACTAAAAATAAGTTTCAAATTTTGAAGGTCTGATCCATTTCTATAAGGTTTCGCTTCGTCATTTCTCAACATAGACAACATCAATTCACTCCCTTAGGAAGAATAAGAGGATATAGGGATAGAAAAAACTTACTCTAAGGAAGACAAGTTAACACAAAAGGCCTTCAAGATTTCAAGAATATGAGCTGTGTTGGTGAGGTATACCAAATCTCTGGAGTCCCAAACTTCGGTCTACTTTGCGTTTCACCAATACATCTTGACTTCACCTACAACCAGCTCTTACTAAGTGCTATAAGCCAAGGGAAGATTAAGGTGTTAACAAGTCAACCAAAGGTGAGTATCTCTAACCCTAATCTCTCTTTCTTTTGTACTTTGGTTGATGTTTTCGATGTTGTATGTCTCATGTATTTTATAGTACAATTTAGTTTATGCTTGTTACTTTATTGATAACTTAACATTATTGTTATTCATAGCTTTTGCTTTACCCTCTAGTGGCATTCTACTTCTTATCACTCTTGCTTTATCACCTAGAGGCACATATAGTTTATATTGCTCTTGCTCTAGCGTCTAATGACACCTTAGATCTAGTAAGGTCCTCCATCCGCCATCTCATTATATATTTTATGCGTAGGTTCCCTTATAGGTCCATTTCAACCTCCTTTGCATATGGACCTTTTTTATAGCCCCAAATTGCTTTGTGGATTGGCTTCTTGCGTGTGTTGGATTTAGAGTGGTCTTATACATTTTTCCTATTTACAAGATCCTTATATTATAAACATGCATTTTAGGCCCAATATAACTATCTTTTTGATGTTTCTAATCTCAACTAGAAAGGAAATATTATGGTGATGGACCATTGTAACAAATAATATTTATAATTGTATGAGTTGATTGAACATCAAGTAAGGATAAGAAGAATTGTTTATAGCATTCAACATCACTTTGGTGCAATTTTCAAGGTGAGATGAAACTATTGCTCTCCATAGATTTTAACAAGTTTATTGTAAGGCCCTAAATTGATTTAGGAAATTGAGAAAAACAAAATATATACATGTGTTATGCCCATAACCTATAAAGTGTCTAGGGATGTGTAGCCGAATTATGGCTTACATACATTTCTTATTATCTTGTCACATTTCTTTATGATCTTAGTAAAATCGGCCTATGGAATAAACATGGCTAAGTAGAGTATATGTAGGAGGTAGTGGTTAGTCTTTGATCATCATATTGAGAATTTTGCTCTTATTGCATTGTTATGGAGGTTGCACCATCGAAATGGCTCAATCATATTTATCAAGTATTTTTCTATTTCGTCAATTATTGTTGTGGACTTTCTTATTCTTCTCTTAATTCTGTGATATATTATTTCATTGTCATGAAACATCTAAGTAATTTCATTACAAGTGGTATCAGAGCGTTGATTTGGGCAAAGTTTCTGTGGCGTTTTTCATATATGAGATTACGGTTACTCTAAGAGCTGAAGGATAAAAAAACATAATTTGTGATCTGGGACGAATTTAATTTTTTCACCACTTCAGTATTGTTCAAAGTTTTTTTGAAAACAAAAAAATTTGGGATTGTTTTTGCACCTTTGTGCAAATTGGCACATGTGGGATTTGTTTCGATGAGATCATCACAATGGTATAATATGCCTATACACTTTTTTTGGGCCAAAAACCCTCCATCATAGGGTTTGTGCATGGTTGGTCGGCTGCGGGAAAGGGCAAGACACTTCAAAAACTCTTCACAATGATGACATGGAGTCCGGAACTTCAAATCCTCTAGTTCTGAGGTGGTTGACCAACTTTAGTTAGACATGCAAAGCACGGTGAAGAAAAATGATCTTAATGTGGTAAAAGGGGACATCACTGGGGTAAGAGAAGACATTATTGATGTTAAGAATCAGTTGGCAACTATTAGTGGGTAGTTAACCACTCTTGTGGCTCAGCTTTCACAAAATAATGCTCCACTGCTCTATTTGGGTTCTCCCAACAATCACAACTCCAATACCGGTTCGAAGCAGATGATGCCAAAAGTGGAAATGCATAGGCTTGATGGTAAGGATCCGCTCACTTGGATCAATCAAATAGAAAATTTATTCGATATACATCAGACTCCATGTGCATAAAAAGTGGTCATGGCATCTTTGTATTTGGAACCTGAGCAGTTCATTTGGTACAGGGTATTGTGCACCCAAAATAAAAAAGGGCCTCCCAGTTACTTGGTCGATGTTTACTAAGGAGTTGTAGATACACTATCACAATGTCTCTGAAAACTACTTCAGTCAGTTAGAAAAATTACGACAAACATGGACTGTTAAGGATTATATTCAACAATTCTAGAATTTATCCTTACATGTGGATGACATCAATGAGGACAACATGATTGAGATGTTCTTGTGTGGGCTCAAGGATAACATCCAACTTGAGGTTTGCATGTTTAATCTAACTTCAATATCTGAATTCATACCATTAGCACGCAAGGTAGAGGAAAAAGATCTGGTTAAACGAATGGATTTCTCTAATGTCCATGAATGTAATTCTACAACGCAATCATTTCCTCTACCTTCAAGGACGACGTCTCAACAAATCGAAGAGAAGCATGCAAAAGGATTTTGTTTTGGCTATGACAACAAGTGGAGCAAAAGACATAAATCTGCTAAAAATAAATTGTTCTACATTAAAGGCATCAATGAAGATGCAAAAGATGATAAGGCCTCAGGTGAGGGTATGGAAGTGCCAGAGGAGGAATTTAAGGATTCTCACCTTACCATCCCCTATCATGCACTTTCGAGTATTACTGCGCCTCAAACTCTTAAGGTGGTGTGTTTTCTCAAGAAACAAATGTGACAATGTTGATTGACTTAGGGAGTACACACTACTTCATCCACACTAAGTTGGTCACTCATTTGAACTGTTACATTTACTCAAATCCATAATTTCAGGGCATGATTACAGATGGTGGCACAATCAACTGTTCTGAAAAATACCATAGTATTAAGCTTGCTATGGGAGACTACATGTTAGATTCTCCTATGTTTGTTATTCACATGGGTGGGGTTGACATTATTTTGGGACTATAATGGCTCACAACTTTGGGCACAACAAAGATGAATTTCTAGGAACTGTTCATGCACTTTCATTTTAAAGGTAGGACATTTGAACTACATGGATTATGGGCAAAATCTTCACAATTAGTTATTTCACATCAGATGATGAAGATTCTTAAAAAAGGGGATGAAGGATTTGTAACACGATTATTTTTCATAGATGTTCAAAAAAACAAATGTATCTACACATCTTGATTTATAGATGATTTTTGATGACCACCCAATTGTTTTTGGCACTATGCCAAAAGGACTACCATCAAGAAGAGAACATGATCATGCCATAAGACTACTTTAGTACACCACCAAACATCATACCAAACAGGTATCCATATACTCAGAAAAGTGAAATTGAAAAGATGGTACAATAGATGCTGGAGGTAGGGATTATTAGACATAGCCAAAGTGAATATTCACCCTTGATGGTCATGGTGCATAAGAAGGATGACACTTGGAGGATGTGCCCAAACCACAAATAATTCAACAAGTACACCATCGGAGCTAAGTTCTCTATTTCAATAATTGATGACTTGTTAGATGAATTACATGGTTATGTTTATTTTACCAAACTAGATCTTTGTTTTGGGTATTATGAAATTTAGATAAGGGATGAGGGTATCCCTAAAAAAACTTTTAGAACTCATGAAGGCCATTATGAGTTTATGGTCACGTCTTTTGATCTAAAAAATGCACCATCTACATTTTAGAGTTTGATGAATACTGTTTTTAGGCCTTTTTTGAGGAGGTTTATGTTGGTATTTTTTATGACATTTTAATTTATGAAAAAACTCGAGAAAAACATTCAAAGCATGTACTATTAGTTTTGGAACAATATCAATGTTATGTCAAACCTTTCAAATGTGCTTTTAGAGTCCAAGAGGTGGAGTAGTTGGGTCATATTGTTTCACATGGAGTCAAAGTCGTCTCTAAGAAGATCAAAGCTATGACAGAGTGATGAGTGCCAAAGACTCTCAAGAACTTTCATGGATTTTTTGGACTAACAGGTTACTATCGCAGATTTGTAAACAATTATGACAACATAACGCCACTCACAACCTTGTTGAAGAAAGACTCCTTCCATTGGAATGAAACATATACCAAAGAATTTGAGACATTGAAAGAGGCTATATGTATCACTCCAGTTTTGGCTAGCTTGATTTTTCCAAAACTTTTGTTGTTGAATGTGATACATCAACATATGGCATGGGAGAAATACTCATGCAAGAAGGAAGACCCATTGCATTTGAGAGTTTTCAACTCAAGGGAAAAAATAGACTCAAGCTAATCTATGAGAAAAAGATAATGGTTATTTTCATGCAGTTAAGCAATTGAGACCTTATTTGATGTGTAGACACTTTAAGATAAAGACTAATCATGATAGTCTAAAATAGTTTTTAGAACTACGATTATCATAAAAAAAACAAAAAAAGGGTGACTAAAATGCTGGGATATGAATTTGACATAGTTTATAAGAAATGAAAAGAGAATGTGGTAGCAGATGCACTATCTAAGAGGGATGGATTAGTTGAAACAATTAAGACACCAAGTCTTGTGTAGCTTTTATCCATCCTTAGCTAGAGGTGGGAGGATGTTTCCATGGATTTCATTATAGGGTTACTAAAGTCTGAAGGTAAAAATGTCATCATAGTAATTGTGGATAGGCTCACAAAATATGCTCATTTTTGTTTCTTCTCATAGCCATTTTTAGCTAGTACAATAGCTGTTGCTTTTCGCAAGACAATTCAAAAGTTGCATGGTATTCCCAAGATCATTGTAAGTGATTGTGATCCCATTTTTACTAGTAATTTTTGGACTTATTCATTCATATGTTTGGGGTACTCAATTGGCTTATAGCTCGTCATATCATCCTCAATCTAATGGGCAAACAGATGTGGTAAGCAAATGCCTACAAAGATATGTCTGTTTTTTTGCATTAGATAAATATGAATAATTGGTTCATTGGTTGCCACTAGTAGAATGGTGGTATAACACTTCATTCCCTACCTCTTCTAAAATATCTCCATTTGTGACACTTTATGGTTACCATCCTCCATCCATCACTTCATCCTTGAAAGTGTAGCCCAAAGTTCGAGCTATTGAAGAACACATTCAACATCAATAAGAGGTACTAGCTAGTTTGAGAGAGAATTTAACAATGATAGAATCAAATGAAGTATCAAGTAGATCAATACAATAGTGTGAGACATTTTGGATAGGTGATTGAGTCTTTACGCAATTGTAACTATATAAACAAATGTCTCTATAGCAATATAAAAAGCATAATACAATATGTCCTTAGTATTATGGCTCTTATTAGATCCTACAAAAAATTGGTAGTGTGAAAAACAAGTTGGAGCTACCCTAGTCCACTCACGTACATCTTGTATTTCATGTATATTTCCTGAAGAAGGTAATTAGACAAAGAGTTTCTACCTAGACTGAGTTACCAGAACTGAATGAAGAAGATAGAGTCATTTTGGAACCTGAGGAGATCCTTCACACACACACTAAAAGGCTTCAAACAAGAGAAATTAAGGAGTATTTGATCAAGTGGAAAATCTAAATCGTGAAGATGCAACATGGGAGGATGAAACTTTCCTGAAACAACATCAAGAGTTGATTCAATGTTGAGGGCAATGCTGTTTTGAAGGGGAGGGCACGCTACACCCTTAACCTATAACGTGTCTAGGGAAATGTGTGTCCGACTTATGACTTACATACATTTCATATTATCTTGTCACATTTCTCTATGTTCTTATTAAGGTCGGCCTATGAAATAACCATGTCTAAGTAGAGTTTATATATGAGGTAGTGGCTAGTCTTTGATCATCATATTACAAATTATGCTCTTATTGCATTGTTATGTAGGTTGGCCCCTCGAAGTGGCCGAGTCATATTTATCAAGTATTATGCTATTTGATCAATTATTGTTGTGGATTTGATTATTCTACTCTTAATTCTGCAATATATTATTCCATCATTGTGAAACATCCAAGTAATTTTATTACAACATGTTTGTACAAAGTTTAACTAGTCTTGTGAGAGCCACCATATTCATTATATGTTAATGTTGACATTCAAAATATACATATAAACCTCTTGTTATCAACCAAAGAAACCATTAGAACAACATCTATCCAAAATAACTAAAAACACAATTTTTGGATAGGGCATGAAGACATAATCATAGGAAACCAAGTAATTGCAGAGCCAAGAAATATAACTCAAATGAGTATCGATCCTCAAGAGTGAGTTAGCCTTGGACTCATCCAAACAATCATGAGATGATAATTTAGTATGGTAAAGTGGCTCTACATTAACAATGAACTACACTAAACCATAAACAATGTGCAATTCAGATTGCAATAATTTATAATAATACAATAAAAACACACCTAATTATAATAAAGGAAAGTGATAGAATACTTGAATTTTAAAAAGAGAGGGTTTTGATAAGAACACTGAATTATAGCAAATATGTAGATTGTTTGAAGTTGAAATCAGGACAAAGATAACCCAAAAAATTCAAAAGAAACTAATAACTTTGAAAATATGATTAGGAGTAGAATGTTATGCTTTTGGCATGACAAGGTGCAGATTGGTACGCTCCTAGAGGCTAAGTCCTAACCTAAAATAAAATGTACAACTCTGATCATTTGTTCCTAGGATTTGGAAACCTTGTTTATTTTGTCAAAATTCATCGTACATCACTTGACAATCCTTATCCTTCCTTGAAATCCTAATCAACTCACAAAACCTTGCAAGAACTTAAAAAACGGGGCAGTCTATTAGGATCTTGCCTTAGTCAAACCCTCGTCAATGAAAAATTTGGATACCATCAATTTATACAATTTAGCAAGCAATTGTGTGATGCAAGCCTTAATCCTTTTATGCTATTTCACTATATGAATAACTAGGAATGATGCAATATTAAGACTTAAAATATAAATCTTCTCCAAGCACTTTGCTTCTTACCACTTTTGCTTATCATTCTTTAACTTTTTTTTAAACTCTCTTGATTTCGAATTCTTGTCCTATATGCATTATTGCACCCATGCATATATAGACTTCTCAAATTCAAATCAAGACCTTATTAGCATGCAAACCAACACACAAAGGGAAAGAAAGTTAACAAAACATGACACAAAGACCAAATAAATAATGAGGTAAGGTCAAAAGGACCTATAAAAGAGGAAACTAAGAACGTAGTCATACATTCTTGGTTAGACTAGGGGCATACTACTACGCTCCTAGTCAACTAGGAGCATAGTATTGCGCTCCTAACAGAAACCCAACAAACACAAGAAACACATGGGGAATAGGGGAAAAATAAAGAGGGAAAAAAAAGAGGAGAGGGAAAACAAACAACATGGGAGGCAAACGAGGCCCAATACATACTAATAAGAGTATGATTTGGACTGATAACCAACACACACAAGAGTATTAAATCAGTACCAATTGACATCTAAAACTACTCCCAAACCAAAATTAGGTGTTTACATAATACTCCACTTTGATTTGTGTGCATGCATACATATTAAAGTAAAACAAACAAGTACCTAATGGGGATCATAAAAGATGTTGCAACCAAAACCTGTAATAGTTATTGAAGTTAGTATAGAAAATGATAATGACTTGAAAGCCAAAATGAGAAGAGAGGTTATCTTATCTCATAGTACCACTATTGTGATCTATAAAATGAAATAAAACTTGTACTCCTTGGAATCTGGTACGAGCATTCTAACTACTACTATGAAAAGCCATGAAGATCCTAAAACAAGCATCCACACTTTTAAATTTGGAATATGAAACCTGGGTACTTGCAAAAAAACATAGAGAAAACATTTGTAAGCAAACAATGCCTATATAAATCGATAATCAATAAACTATTGAAATTAATGAGAGAAAATGAAAATATGAATGAATACACCTGGTTTCATGGAAATTATGAAGACATCGCTGCGGAATCTAAATCTCAGAATCTATATCATCTCTGAGTATGCATCTCATTGTTGAGACATAACGAGGTATGCCTTATAACTTTCTAGGGTTGCTTCTAAATGCGGTAGCAAGAAGTATGCCTTATAACTCTCTTGAATTGCTATGTATCACCTTATAACTAAAATCTTGAAGAGGTAAACCAAGTGGATCATATGCCCCCCTTTTGAGGTTTGGGATGAACCTAATGAATCACATATCTTAAAAGAAAGGGATTACGTGTAACATGTGTAAAATATGAATAACAAAATATTTACTGTATAATCATAATAAGATGCTACTGTTAAAGCATAAAAGACATTTGTATAATCATAATAAGATATCATCATGAAAACACATATGTATAAAGGGACCTCAAACTAAGTGGGCCTAGGTCAAAGTCATATAAATATCATTGTGAGAGAACATATATACTAAGTAACTTGATTCATGTGTGTCCGAGTCTAAGAAATGTAGGAAAAAGTAATAATCATTTTACCCTATATGGATAAGATGTATGTGGTGTAAGCATATTACGAAGATATTCCCCTATGTGGCCAAGATATAACCAAAGAAATGTAAGTGTAAGATATGCCTCTAAATGGGCATATATAATCAATGAAGCACAACAATAGTAAGCCCCAATAGATGCATGGTATAATCCATGGCGACATAGGAAACTAATCATATGATCAATCAAGGAATATTATGCATATCATGGCACCAATTATATAGCCGCGTAGAGTACAAAAATCAAGAAGGAAAAACACACAATAATCACAAAACACCCAAAGT
Source organism: Torreya grandis (assembly GCA_037957365.1). Lineage (NCBI taxonomy): Eukaryota > Viridiplantae > Streptophyta > Pinopsida > Cupressales > Taxaceae > Torreya > Torreya grandis. Next base: position 2,144,453 of record JARHVA010001255.1, read on the forward strand.
AAACACTAAAATCATAGTAATCGATAACACATAAATAAAACAAGCACAAACATATGACATCGAGTATACATCTAAAACATCACTCATAGGGAAAACAAGAGAGTCATGCCAAGAAAAAAAAACATATGAAGCAAAGGCACTAGGCAGGGGGAAAACAAGAGATGCATGTCAAACAATGAACATACAAAGAAACATATTAAGCACTTTATAATCAAAGAAAAACACTCATATGAAAAATAAAAAGCAACATTGAAGGCACACCAAGTATGACAAGACAAGAGCATAGGTAGATGCACTTCACAATAGACAAGATAAATATAAATATTTAATCACATGAAAGATCAATACGATAAAGGAAAACATAAATAATAGAACCTGAAACACTGTTAAGAACTATCCTCTAGGATGCCCCTATATTGAATATGAAGGACGCCCTTGGTCTACTATGAATTTATAATCATGTGTATAAACCTACAGCTCTTGTATCTAGCTCAATAGTACCATTAGTAGCACATGCATAAACAATGTATGACCTCTATAAATAGGTAGAAAATCATGGACATAGATGGCTCATCAACAATACAAAAAGCAAATAAAGAACATGACAAGGAAAGTAATATAAAAATATAAATCACAAAGTATAGTGTTGAATTTTAAAAACAACTTGTAAGTTAGCAAAGCTAACCAATAATGGTAGAAGGCCCAATTTTTTTTCTTTATAAGATAGATGCATTGAAGCATGAGACCTATTAGTATGCCTTGTAACTCTTTGGGACTATTGTGTATTAATTTATAACTAAAATCTTGAAGAGGTAAAATATGTAGTTCATATGCCCCCCTTTTGATGTGTGGGATAAACTTGTGAATCACATATCTCAAAAGAAGGGATTATGTGTATCATGTGTAAAATATAAACAATAAAAGCTATGATGTATAATCATTATAAGATGTCATTGTTAAAGCATGCATAAAATACTTTGGTATAATCATAAAAAAGATACATATAAATGAACCTTTGCTTAAGTGTGTATCCATCTAAGCCATATAAGTAAAACATCATCGTAAGAACACACATGTAATAGATGACGTGACTCATGCATCTTTGAATTAATGCATGAGAAGGCACTAAATTGTTTTCCCCTAAATGGGCAAGATACAGGTGATGTAAGCATAATAGGAAGAGATTGCCCTTATTTGGGCAAGATATAATCAATGAAACACTAGCATAAGATATGCCCCTAAATGGGCAAATATAATCAATGAATCACCAATAGTATGCTCTAATAGATGCATGGTAGAAACCACGACAAAATAGGAAAATAATCATATAATCAATCAAGGAACAATATGTATGATATAGATCACAACACTAATTATATAACAACAGAGAGTAAATAAATCAAACAAGGAAAGTACAAAATAAGCACACAACACGCTGAGTAAACATGAAAAGTAGGGCAATCGATGCCACACAAATAAAACAAGCACAAACATGTGACACAAAGTATACAACTAAAGCAACACTCATACGGAAGATAAGAGAACCATGCCAAGAAAAAAACATACGAAGTGAATACATTAGGAAGAGGGAAAACAAGAGAGGCATGCCAGACAATAAACATACAGAAAACACATATAAACCACTCTAGAATCAAATAAAAACACTCATATAACACATAAAAAAGAAGCACTGAAGGTATAACAAGTATGTCAAGACATGAGCATATGTAGAAGCACTAAGCATGCAAGGTACATGATAAATCATGATATATAATCACAAGAAATCTCAATATGATAAAGGAAAACATGAAAGATAGAACTTGGAGCACTGTTAGAACCATCCTCTAAGATGCCCCTAAAGTGAGCATTAAGGATGCCTTGGGCTTGTGAATTCATAATCACATGTATAAACTAGTAGGTCCTACATATAATTCAATAATACCATCAATAGCACACTCATGAATAATCTAAAACCTCTATAATTAGGAAAATAATCATGGACACAAATGACTTATCAATAATATGTAAAGCAAACAAAAAAAAACATGACAAGAAAAGTAATCTAATATAAAATGTAAAATACAATGTTCAATTTCAAATACAAGTGGTAAGTTAACAAAGTTAACAAATGATGGTAAAATGCCCAAGAAAATCATCATATGATAGAAACAAAAACACAATACGTGATAGTATCATGAATAGGGTATGAATATAAAAAGTCATCATCAAAATTATAATCAGTGTCTCATGTGCATTGATATGCATTTTTATTTTCGAATTATCTTAGAGCCACATTATGCAATACTTTTTCCTTCATTGTAATTGATTTATGTGTTTGCATTGGAGACATATTGTGTGAGAATTCTAGCTTTATTGTAATTGATTTATGCCATTGAAATTGATGCACTATTTTTTAGGAAACCATTTGAATACTTTTCATGGTTCTCTTTGAGGAATTTCATTGACCTTAGATTGCACTTTGGAAAATGTTTTATCCCTTTGATTTTTCTATATTGATCTTGATGTCTAAATTTTAAGTGGTGATGCACATTAGAAAGTATTTCTTTCATTTGATGTATCCATGGTTGAATGAACAAACCATTGTATGATCCAACATTTGGCAGTGCATGAAAGTAAGTTTGAATTGTCTTTGGTCCCACTGTAATAGGTAAAATAACACAACTACGGTGTTCAATTCTAATACCATAATGTTCAATGATAATTGTTCAAAATATAAACCGAGCCATCCAAACTAAATCCAAGGCTATAAAGAAATTGTTTGTTGCATATATTCAAATTGACTCATTTTCAACCACTACTTGTATATCTTTTTCACTAAACACACTTTGAAAAGATGTGGATTTTTGTTTGATTGAATCAATTTATCCAATAAAAGCATCAAATGGTTGATTTTTGTATTCCATATGCGCATTGTTGTATTATGGTTTGTCTACCATATGGACTTTATGATAATTGGTTGATTGCTCCTTGTGATTATATGTTTTAGATGGCATGCTTAAATGTATATCACCCATTTCAATTTTAACATTATTAATTAAATCTTGAATCTTGTGTTTCAAAGTGATATACCTATTTATAGAGTTCCCTTAAAGTCTATGAAATTCAAAATATGCATTGAAATCAAAATATTTAGGTAATGATCTTGAGGTATCAAATTTCCTTGTTGGAGCTAAAGTAATTGTTGACGCGGTGGATTGCACCCTCTGGAGGGAGGCTCAACTCTCTTCATCCATGCGACACAATGGAGATATCCCTCTTGCTGTGGGTGGCAAACATGAGGGGTGAATCTCTCGATTAGGGGCTAGCTCCCCTTGATGCACCTCGAGGCCCTGGATTTCCTACTGCTAATAATGGGGGGGATGAAAAGGGAGAGAAATACTAAAAAATAGAACCTAAACTAAAGCAGTGATGCACCAAAATGGTTGGTCTACTCAACTTTGACATATACTTTACACCAAGAATAAGCTGATATACAATTCATTTGACACGAGAAACTCTTCTACATCAGTGTTTCAACAAGGGGTCCTATGGAGATACAGGGAGGAAGAACTATCGGAGGTGTTCTAAGACACACTATGGCAGCCTGTTCACATGCGCCTCTACTCTACTGTGGACACTTTTTGCTGACCTACAAAAGAAAAACTCACAATACACTAAACACGCTAGAATCATTCTGTGAAAGCATGAAAGAAAATGACTCAACACAAGACAAAACCATAGACATGCAAAAGTGCAAACTCAAATGGAGGTAAAAAATGTTGTCTTGATTCAAGGTAAATTCTTGTAGGGATTCGCCATACAAGTTGAGATATTTTCTCAAATGAGAAGTTACAAATATATAGAGAACTGGAAACAAGGTAACTGACAAATCAAGGAATGGAAACCCATACTGAGTTAAACACTTCTACAGAGACCGAAAGACCATGCTGCTGCCGTATTCTTCAAACTGCGTATGGGAGAGCTATGCTATAGATGTCCAAGTCACCGCCCTTGATGTCTTGGGCCTGCAAAAGCATGGGATACTCCTAGAAACTGACAAAGCCATCCCCAAGTTATTGTGGCTAGACCATGCTCTCTTCAATGCTGGGCACAACTCGCTGTGCATTAATGTTGAAGCATGAAAACATGGGTTGCTCTCCTCTATAGTTTGAAAACCAATCTATTTTATTGATTTTTGGTAGATAAATTTCACCAAATGTATTAATTCTCCTTGCCGAGTTGTCTATGCCACTTGTCTTGGTTTGAGTGGTCATTGATTCTACCTTTTGACCTTGTCGACTGATGGAACTGTTCTACGCTTTATCTTTTTCCACTCTTTACTTTGCTCATCTTTTGTCTCTTCTTTGCCTTAGCTTCTTCTTGGCTTGTCTTTGACTTATTGGGCCTTCTTTGTTTCGAGCTTTTTGCCGTGCTTTCCTTTGAACAAAATGTCCGAAGAAATTCCTTTAGATATTTTGTCTGAAGAAATTATTTCTTTTGATTGCTTCTTTTCTTGAAGGGCACGCGCTCTTCGGGCCTTTTGTTTTTGTTCTTCACTTTCTCAAGGTGCCCTCTGCAAGGGCACATATCCTTCAGACTTTTTGCAAACGTCCTTCAAGCCGTCAAAATGCCCTCCAAAAGAAATCCATTGCCTTTTGCAAATTGCTTAGACCATTTCAGGTTCTTCAATCGTTTCTACGTATTAAAGTAGACAAGTAATGCACCTGCACAAAGCCGATTTGCACTAGACTAAGAAAAATGACAAAACACTTGGCTTTTTCATGGAACAGGTCTGACAGGGAGTATTTTGCACAAGGCAGCTGAGGGATGACTTAGCCAAATCATGGATGTGAAAGACTCTTTGCAAAGAAAAAGGAGGGGGTGCCCAATTTTGGCCTGCAGGTCCAAAAATTGGTCAACAGTAATCATGTTGTATTAAAGTAACTTCTTCAAGACATTTCTAGGATTTTCACTTAGCCTTCTAAAATTCCTACACTCCTTTTGAGGTAGCACAAGATTCTTATATGGTTTTTCTATAGCATTGACTATTTTCATAGTATCATTCTCATGTTAGAGCTTGTGATAATTGATTTTAGCATTAGGAATTCATTTGGTTTATGTTTTTGTACTATGTGGAGCATGTGTCTAATACATAAGCATGTGTGCCTATATAAGCTTGATCACAAAGTGTCTAACCATATGACAACATTTATCAAAAGACTGATTAGTGTTGAAACCTACTTTATCCTTGATAATTGCTAGTAGACCATTGATAAAAATGCTTTGAGGCTCACTATTTGGCGGTTGATAAGTCATCTTAGTTACCATTGTATTGAAGGTAAACACCTATCTTGATGTATTCATTGGATTCTTGTCTAAGTTTTGCTAATTCCAAAAGTGTGACCTTATGAGATTTTTAAAAAAAAAAATGCATCAAAAAATCATTAAGTAGTGGTGTAAACGAATGCATGAAACCACATGGTAAGTCATTAATCCAATCAAGTTTATGGTCCTTAAGATTATTGGAAATAACTTAGCTAATAACTTATCATCATGAGCAATGTATAAGGAAAAAGGTGCAAGATGATCTCGTATGGTGAGAAGAGTTCAATTTTACATTAAATTATGCAGATTTGGGAGCCATAAAACCAATTGGAAAAACATAAGCAAGAACATCGTGAACCAAAGGGTTTAAAAGTATATCATGAGAAGAGACCTTATCACTTGGATTTTTAGACCCTCGAGAAAGAATTTTAATTTGTAATTGTAAAACATGTAAGGCTTGCATAAGGTTGGCAACTTTGGAGGTTTGAAGAGAAGTGGTGATAGAGACTGAAATAGCAAAAATTAAAGGCATATTGGAAACAATAGGATGGATTTGAAAATCCATGGATGGTTCGATCAAAGGAATACCATATAAATTTTATGAGGTTTAAAAATATTTGTAAGGCATAAAAACATTTTAAACATATGGACAAGTCAATTTTTTTGAAGCAGGACAAGTAATGGAAATATTTTAAACATCAGGAAACACAACATTTTAATAAGAAGGAATAATTTAATGAATGGAAACATGTGTGTGGTTAGGAGGAACTTCTGAAGCAACACCGTGAGAAGGGAGATTTTTTTATATAAAAATTTAAATACATTCATTTTTCTAAAGATATCAACAAGATTGGTCAAATCATATGTCAATATAATAAATGGGTTCATTTCTAGTTTTATCTTCTAATTCAACTTCATAATCACAATCACAATCATTTTCAATTCAATAGTCATCTTTATAATTTCTAAAATTCACATCATTATCAGCATGGGCATTCAAATAAGAAGCATTCATAGCTGCATGAAAACAAACATCCACATCTACATCATATTCTACAAAGGAATCAATATGTTGTTGCACACTTTTAAATCTGAATTCATATTTCTCTAGCTTAATTTATTTGAGGTTAACACATTTTACCTTACTAATTGATTCTTGCATATCCAAATATGAGATTCCATACTCATGAGGGATTATAAAAAGACTACTAACACCATAAACATCCATATCATTTGCATATTCATTTGGTCTTACTAGGTTGAAACTTAGTTGCTATATTATTTCATTAATACCATCTTCGATATCATAATAATAGAAAACATTACCTTCTACATCAATATGAATAGACATGGAATCCATATAAAAATTTATAACATCTTGAAACAATACATCCAAAGGCTGATCCATTGCAAGAACGCTAGGGTTTGTTAGGGCTTATTGAAAAAATATTTGGCACAAGGAAAAATATGAATATTTATCAATAATGAATGGGTTAGAGTCCCTCTATTTGAAGGAGAGGTTCTTTTTATTAAAAATAGAAAACTGAAATAAAATATTCAAAATATTTATAGATATAATTTGGTATTGAATTCTATTGCTTTTTACCTTTAAAAGAAAAATAGAAAACAAGGAAGGTGAACAATCATACATGGACAAGCAAGTGTAGATCTTATCCTATGCATACCAATTAAAATGTAAATGTAGCTTGATGGTTTGACAATAAAACAAGTATTTCAGAAACAACATTCATAAATATATTGGGAAGGTCACTGATAATACTATGACTAGTAGGATCCAAAACATGCATAACAACATTAAAGAGATAAAGGACACCCTCAACAGTCTTCACAACTACTAAGGTGTTCTATTTTAAAGCTATTTTCGCTACTTTTCTACTACTTTTTGGCTTCTTTTGTAGTAGCTCTATTGGTTTTGCTGTTTAAGTTGTCTCAGACTAGTTTTCTATTCTTATTTGGGTTTTAACCCTCTTGTAATAGGGTATGGACCTTGCCAAAAAACCAACCTTTACCCTTATCTAAAAAAATAAAATAAGTATTTCTTAAGGATTGAGAGAGATGTATTAAACTTAATAATAACACATCTATACACAATACACAAAGTTCTACAATATTCTTTGTATTCCCAATGGAAGAGTGAACACAAAGTTTCCTTCTTCCTTTCAAGAAAAATTACAATGGACATCAAACAACTTTGTACAAATATCATTTCTCATATTTATAGATGCAGGATGGAATCAATTGACCTTTTATATTCCCTTTTTTTTCTTATTCTATTTTATATTCATATTTATATTTTTACAAAAGACAATAGGACTTTCCAAAAATACAAGGACACCATTAAAAAACAGTTAGAATAAACTCAGATGTTTTCCCAACAAAATAATATATTTTGAATGGATGTGGTGGTGGAGTGACTACTCGACTGGAAACTTTCCTCTGTCCTAGGGTGTTTTGAATATTCTAAAATTTCTCACTACTTCTGCATTTGAGTTTCCCTTGGGAACTATTGTGTTTTTGCAGCATACCAACCATCTTCCTATATCAACATCATAATATGAGGGAATTCGATCAATTTGGCCAGCTGGGAGTTCTACCCTTCAAGAGAGATGCGAATTTCACTGAGCACAATCATGGATGCAACATTAAATACATCTTCTTGAGTAGTTCCTTCTTGACTAGGTTTTTGAATATCTCTTTTACCTTGCTTTCCATGTATTGACTATAACCATCAACTTTGATCAAGTCACAATGAAAACTCCCCACATTTGAACATACTTAAGTATTCTTTTCTCCTTTGATTTGTTAGCATATTATTGTATTTACCTTAGGTTATTTACTAAGGTAATTTATGTTGGTTAGTTGCCTTAACCACTTTGGTTAAGAGGTTAGTTGTTTGTTTGGTCTTTGCTATTTCATGCAAGCCGACGTAGGTTAGTTTTCTTAAACCCGTCTCATGCTTCACGGGTATTTCATTTGTTAGCCTATTTAATAGGCCTTCATGCTTGGTTGAACATGTTGAATAAGTGCTCTGCTATTCTCAATCTCATTTTCTCTCTGTGTTTTGTTTAATCTAATATGGTATCAGAGCCTATGGTTTGTAGACCCTGAGTGGAGGTTTGTGGAAGCTAGAGAGAGGTCGGTGTCTTGCCAGGGAGGAGCTTTAGGGGCCAGTGGAGAGCAGAGGAGAGAGAAAGCATCACAAAATTCGGAAAACTCAACTAGAAGGTCTGAATTTTTTTAAGAAGCATCAGAAGGCTAAATAAGACCAAAAAGAAGCGAAAATAGGCTGTTTTAGAGGCTCAAAGCCTCTGTTGAATTTATTGTGTGCATGGGCATTGTACGGATTCGGCAAAATCAGAAAAAATCATTTCTTCATCTTTTTCAGCGAAACAAAAGTCTAAATCGCGAGTTAAATCAAAACTAAGACACTGGTGAAAACGGTTTGCAATTTGGTTGAGAAACGGGCTCAGAATCTTCACCTGAAGTTTCAGAGGTAGGAGGTAGGCCAATTTTCTGATTGGTTGAATTTTTTTATAAAATTTTTAGCCTAAAGTTTTAATATTTTAATTATTTTATTTGTTTAATTGAAATAAATCAAAACTTTAGCCAATAAGGGTTATTGGGGACCTACCGCTGACTAATAATCACGGAAGCGTCCGGAAAGCTAAAAATTTTACCGTTTTCTAGGTTTTTTATTTGGATGTCAATGGAGAAAGAATTTTTTAAATCGGAATTGTAGTTTTCCCGATTTAATTGTTTCAGTGGTAGAATTTTTATGATCTTGCAAACGGTATTGAGTTTGTTGCTGAAAACGGATAGGGTTGTTCAGTGTCAATATAGAATCAGTGTGTAGAAGGAATTTAAAAAAAAAAAAAAAAGTCATTATAGTTTTTCCGATTTTATCATTTTCGTGAAAAAAATTAGGTAAAATGGCTAGTATTCAACACCTGTTACTACCAGATTCTCAGAAATTGATTGGCAAGAAGTTTAGTTTGTGGAGTCACAAGGTTTTGACAATATGTGAATATTTGAATATTGATCAAATAGTGCTCGGTAAAGAGCAAAGGCTTGCCACTGCTACCAATGACTATGATAAACGTCATCGTGAGGCTCTCATGTTGTTAAAATTGTCAGTAGTAGATAATCTAATCTCAGAGGTCAGAAATGCGACTATAACATCAGATTTATGGAAAACTTTATCTTCAAAATATCAAGCTTCTGAAGCCGATAGAGTATTGTATTTGAAGAATTTGTTGTTTTCCACTAAGATGCAGGAAGGTGGGTCCATTTCTGAGTTTTTATTACAGATCAAGGACATCAGTGACCACTTGAAAGTAGTGCAGAAACCTGTTGATGAGCAAGATTTGATTGCTCTTGTTATGCAAAATCTTCCACCATCATTTGAGTCATTTGTGGAGTCCTTGCACATGATTGCTAAGATGCAGACTTTGAATTTTGAAACATTGTCTACATTGCTATTGCAAAAGGAGAGACGATGGGAGCAGGCAGTGTTGTCTACATCCACTTCCACAGAGAGTACATTCTTTATCAAGGAAAAGGGTAAGCCGTCTGGTAAAAATAGCTATCCATCAGAATCTTCACAAGTGGTAATAAGAGATCTAAATGGAAATGTTTTTACTAAAAGAAACCTGGTCACCTTAAGAAAGATTGCAGGAAAAGACAACATGATATGGCTAACCCCAGAAAGAAAGCTCATCATGCGAATGTCGCTGAAGGTGAAGGCGAGGAATCACCAGATTTTGATTTCATGGCTTCCAGTGGTAATTCTGTGGTGGATCGAGCTTGGTACTTTGATTTAGGGGCATCTCGCCATTATACATGCCATAAGGACTGGTATGTGGATTTTGTTGAAGATAACAGTAGTAATGAATCTGTATCTTTGGGAGATGGTACAACATATTTTGTGAAAAGATTTGGTAATGTTCATATAAGTTTTGATGGTACAGTAAATTATACATTCAAGAATGTTAGGTATGTACCGGATATGAACAAAAATCTTCTTTCAATCAGTGAGATCACCTCAAAATCTAATTTTGTTGTAAAATTTTAAGAACAACAATGTTTAGTCACCACTAAAGATAACAAGATTATTGCTATTGGGATCGGTGAGAAAGGCTTGTATAAGCTTGCAGATCCAATCAAAGCAAAGGAAAGTGCACTTGCAGCGGTTGATAGCACAAGTTCACTATGGCATGAAAGGTATGGGCATTTGAATTTTCAGTATTTGACTACATTGAGTAAGACTAAGATGGTTAAGGGGATTCCTTCTATTCGACATAGTCATCATGTATGTACTGGATATCAGTTGGGGAAGCAAGTTAGACATTCATTTGATGTTGGTAAAGCTTCGAGAGCAAAGGGAGTATTGGATTTGGTACATGCAGATTTGCATGGTCCAATGCAGACACCTACCCCTTCTGGTGCCCGTTATTTCCTGTTACTGGTTGATGATTTCTCTAGGAAAAAGTGGGTATACTTTCTAGTAAATAAATCTGTTTGTTTTTCTAACTTTCTTACTTGGAAAGCTATGGTTGAAAAATAGGTAGGACGGCCAGTGAAATCTCTTAGAATGGATAATGGAGTTGTGGAAAGGTGTAATAGGACGGTGATGGACATGGCTCACTGTATGGTCCAAAGCAGAAATGTCCCATACAGGTATTGGGTAGAAGCAGTGAATACATTAGTATACATCCTCAATAGAAGTCCTACAAAAGCTTTGGAGAATTTGACTCCAGAGGAGGCTTGGTCAGGTCAAACTCCAAATGTAAGTGATTTTAGAATTTTTGGTTGTGTAGCTTTTACAGTTATTCCTAGTCAAAAGAGAATAAATTTGGATGCAAAAATCAAAACATACATGTTTATTGGATACAGTGATCAGTCAAAGGCCTACATATTACTTGATGTTTCTACTAACAAAGTTGTGGTAAATAGAGATGTCATAGTAAATGAACAAATGCCATACTTCACATCAATTGGTCAAGTTTCAGATATTGAGTCATTGTTATCTAATGATTCAATTATTAGTTATAATGTGAAAAATGAGCAAGATTCTTGTTCATCAGTGGAATCACATTCCAGGGAGGGAATTGATACAGGTCATTGTGAGGTTCCAACAGAACAACCAAAGAAGCCAAAGTGGTATACTGCCACAATTGAAGCACTAAAAGGAGACTTGCCACAAGGTGTGGAAGGTAGAAGACTGAGATCGGGAAAGCAGTTTGGTAATAAAGGTGAGCATGTCAATCTTGCTCTAACAACTGCGATTTCACAAGTATTTGAGCCTACTTCTTTTTCAGAGGCCAAAGGGAAGTCTGAGTGGGAATCAACTATGCAAATGGAATATGATTCCTTGATGAAAAATAAGACTTGGAAGTTGATGGAACTACCACCAGGAAAGAAATCCATTGGTTGTAAGTGGATTTATAAGGTAAAATACAAAGCAGATGGTTCCTTGGACAAACACAAAGCCAAACTTGTTGCAAAAGGTTATGCACAAGAGGAAGGGGTTGATTATGAGGAGACTTTTGCTCCAACCACCAAGATGGTAACTTTTCATTTGATTATTGCTATTGCTGCTCAGTTTGGATGGCAAATGCACCAAATGGATGTAAAGAGTGCTTTCTTGAATGGAGATCTGGAGGAGGAAGTCTACATGGTTCAGCCACAGGGTTTTCAAGTTCCTGGTAAGGAACATCTTGTTTGCAAGTTGATCAAGTCCTTGTATGGACTTAAGCAGGCTCCTCAAGCCTAGTATACAAAAATAGACTCATATCTTAGGGAGTCAGGTTTCAAAAGGTGTAACTCAGAACCAACTCTCTATGTAAAGGTGTCTGGTGATGATATCTTGATTCTCATTATATATGTTGATGATATAGCCATCACTGGGAGTAGTACTAGTCTCATTCAACAAATGAAAACTGATATTTGTTGTACTTTTGACATGATAGACTTAGGACTACTGAAATACTGTTTAGGTGTTGAGTTTTGACAAAGTGGTAATACTGTATTCATGTCACAAAATAAGTATGCCAATTCATTGCTAGAAAGGTTCAGAATGATGGATTGTAATCCAACTCACACACCTATGGAAGCAAGAGCTAAAATTTCAATAGACACTGATTCACCTCCGGTCAATGAAACAGTATATCGGCAGCTAGTGGGTAGTCTCATTTACCTCACTACCACCAGACCGGATATTTGTTTTGCAGTGAGTTTTCTATCTCGCTTCATGTCTAAACTACATGATGTCCATTGGTTAGCTGCAAAACGAGTATTAAGATATGTCAAAGGTACTCTTGACTTTGGCATACTGTATAAGAAGTCTATAGATTTTGAGCTTTCAAGATATTCTGATTCTGATTGGGCAGGTTTAGTTGATTCAAGAAAATCTACAACAGGGTATGTTTTCACTTTTGGTTCAGGAGTTTTCTCATGGCAGAGCAAACTACAAACTACAGTAGCATTATCTTCAACAGAAGCAGAGTATAAAGCTGTGGTCAGTACAGGTTGTGAAACCATGTGGATAAAGAAAATTTTGGAGGATCTTCAGTTTGAGTCATCAAAGCCTACTCCAATTTTTTGTGACAACCAAAGTGTTTTGAAGATGGTGAAGAATCCAATATTTCATGCCAGGACCAAACACATTGAGGTTCACCATCATTACATCCGGCAGTTGGTTACAAATGAAGACATCAGTCTCTTCTACTGCCCCACTGCAGAGCAACCAACTAATATAATGACCAAACCACTTGGTACAGACAAGTTCATAAAATTCAGAGATAAACTTGGTCTTGTTTCTGGTTTAGTCATTAAGGGAGGGTGTTAGCATATTATTGTATTTACCTTAGGTTATTTACTAAGGTAATTTATGTTGGTTAGTTGCCTTAACCACTTTGGTTAAGAGGTTAGTTGTTTGTTCGGTCTTTGCTATTTCATGCAAGTTGACGTAGGTTAGTTTTCTTATACCCGTCTCATGCTTCACGGGTATTTCATTTGTTAGCCTATTTAATAGGCCTTCATGCTTGATTGAACAAGTTGAATAAGTGCTCTGCTATTCTCAATCTCATTTTCTCTCTGTGTTTTGTTTAATCTAATATGATCTGAAAATGTTTCTTTAGATCCTTGATGGCTTTATTCAAGACTTCCATATTGTGAAGAATACTCTCCAACTAATCATAGGAGAGATAATTTTCTATGTTATCAAAAATTCTAGATTTGACCAACAAATCTACATTAGTAGTTGACATTTATTCAATACCACCTTTCACACTTTCCAATAGACTTAGTTTTTTTTATTGCATTGAGTTTGTTGATCAACCTTGTTTTGCTCTGACTCAAGCCTTTCATACAGTTGAATAATCTCCTCAATATATTTTAGGCCATGTAGAAATAATTGCTTAGCCTAGAATTTAAGAGTATTTCCATAAAAATTATACCTACTTATGGTTGATATTGTTTCTCTTTTAATTTGAAGAATTTGAGTTGAAGCATCAAATTGAGGAATTGCTGGGGATTTTACAAGGTTTAAGAGGTAATTTACATACCTTGCTAACTATTGGATCTGATCCTTCAACTACTTTTGAGTTAGTTCATCTTTTTTAGACCTACTGATCTTTCTCTTTGTGGTCTCTTGGAGGTTATGCACATCAATTTATCGAGTGGACATACCCAATGATACTCTTTTTAGAATATAGTTAGACATCATCATTTATTCCTCATTTTTATCTACATTACGATCAATAATATTAATGAAATGAGATTTGGATGGGTCATAAACTAACCTTGATATAGTTTTAGCCTTCTTTGGAGGAGAAGTCATGAGGAGGTTGGGCATTGCATCAAAATAAGGCAATTCTTCTTTAACCACTCTTTTCTTCTTCCCTAGCAATGGTTACATCCATTGGAAAGTTGTCATTTGCACCATTTTTTTACCAAAATCAATAGGAATAGATGGTGGTGAAGGATACCTTAGTGGTGAATAATGTGGAAGAGGTGGAACTTGAGGAGGGTTTGAAGGAAGAGGAGATCCTGATGCCTGAGGTGCAAGACTTATAACAACACTAGCAACTACTAATTTGCTCACTCTATAACTAGAGGCACTGTATTTTGCGTGGTGTTGTCAATAAAAAAATATGAATTACCACCAAGGGAGTAAGATGATTTTAGTTGCAGATAATTTTTGGCCTAAAATTTCCTTACCATAGTAAAACATTCTGCACAAGTCTTACTTGGCTACTCAAGTTGATTTGGGTCCTTTCCATATTTGTCACCTCCTACAATAATTGATTGGTGAGCTATGGCACTAGAGCCACTGGTACGAGATATTTTGGGGGCCGATGTGGGAGCATCATTTGGTTAGGTTGAGGTTTCAGATCTTATTAAGCCACCTTCTCCAGTGAATCATTGAAAATTTTCATAGATATTTTTAGTATTACCTTAGTTCAAGTTGCATATTAGTAAAATCTTGTGTGGACTAATTTAAAATTGGTAGAGGTGAGGCCATGATCCTATTATGTAATAGAGTCAAGAAATTCACTCCCATAAACTATCACTTCCTCTAATACCCAAGTGTTAGTGAAGGATTTGATTTGAATCAAGCTCAATCTACCCCAATATCATCTCAACACTTCATATTCATTGGTGAAATCAGCCCAATAGTCTTTGAGATGTGGTTTGTGCACATAGGAGGAACCAATTCCTAGGCGAGCTTTCACATATCCTTCCCTGTAAAAAAAATTTTGCTCGTGTGAGGGTGGATTGTGAACTAAACAATTGAGGACTTAATATTCTAAGCATTCATGCCATTTTTGCATGTATAGTGACCCAAAGTGATTGAAGATACAATGTTGTCCACGTGATTTTGATTGCATCACTTGTGTACTTCCACAAGTTGCTTGGAGAGTCCAATCAACAATATTTTTCTATTTTCCAATCTTGGAACCCTCAATGGGTAGCCTTCAAATCCTCCAACTCTAATACAAGAGAATTTTTGGAATTGAATGAAGTATCCCCCATATTATTATATGGGATTTACTATTTCATCTAAAATTATTATTCAATATTCATCCAATGCATGCACAACTCTCATGGTAAATGCATTATTGATCTGTCTGAAATGTTTATTGCTTTGTTTTAGGGTCAATCATGAGTAGAATTCATGAACTTTGGTTTCTGAGCCTGCATTAACCAAATTAGTGAGACCTAGATAGATTCTTTGAGTTGCTATGAAAACACTTGGTAAGAAGTCATGTAGAAAGTTATTTTTACTTCCTCATTGGTCAGTTATTTTTGTATGGCATCACTTATGATATCAAAATAGTCTATATGTTGTTTTCCATTGCATATGATGCTCATAGGCATGAACATCCATTGATGAAATACCATGATAGTCTTGTTACCTACCACCCTATTGAAGAGAGTAACCATATCCGATAACTCTTCTTTCAAGTGTGATCTGAAGAAATTATTTTGGAGCTTCGAAAGTCATGTTATCTTATGCTTCAACCATAGGTTGTTAATCATATTGAGGTGACTTTTAGGTTTTTTAATCCCATAAAGCTTGTCCAACCTTTATGCCCATAGTTGCATAGGTTTACTCAATGGTGATCCTCAAAGTCATGCTCATGGCATGCTATCTAGTTTTACCATCAAGGCACCTCTTACTACCCATATCTCCCTCGTATTTGGGTCGTAGTGTTGAGCACACGCAAACATATAATCTAAACACCGCATAGAGATAAGAAAACTAACCGCCTTAGGTAAACCATTTATTGATAAAAGAGTAGCTTAATGGGCGTTAAAGTTTCTGCATTCATCCCATTATGAAAATTTTCTAGGTTTATGTGCCCAATTTTAGATTCAATTATTTTTTGGAATATCATTTTCCAGCACTGACATGGGTTCATAACCCATGTATTTGAACTTCATTTTTTTTGACTTGGTGATTCATAATACTACCTCATCAAGAACCTAAAAATTATCGCACAAATCCAAAGGTATGAAATGTTTGTGTGGTTGATAAGAACAAGCCACAGTCGTCATGAAAATGTTAGTTTCTCTTTTAGATCTTCTGCCAAACAACCACAACAACTGACTGAAAATTTATTGTATCTAGGGTACTAAGATTTTCCTTGGGAGTAAAAACTATTTGAAATGTGATTTAAATTTTTTAAAACTTGTACCAACATGAATTACTTGGAAAAACAAATATTTTGATTGTTCTCAACTTGATTTTCAAATTCATAGAGAGGAATGGTGTAAGGTTAGAACTTTAGCAGGGCACAAGTATAGAGCTTACTGGTGAGTCAAAAGTTTTGGTATGAATGAGTAATTGTATTTTTTTTGGGGGTGGGTTAATGCACTTAGGTGCCAAATTTCCCCCAATGCATGTGCGATGTGCCCACTCGAATGGTCCCATTAGGTCTCACAGGCATAGCGGATGTTACACATTGGTTGCATTATAACATAGTCATGACTTCACATCTGCCATGCTCATAAGGTCGGATAAGCCTAGTCACATCGGTATGGTGGGTGAAAATTCACACCCTTCACCCACCAGTTCGCATCCTATAGTGCAAAGAACCCAAAAGATTGGGCAAGCCTGACCTTTTAGGTGCAAAGGACATAGGCACCCGATTGATTCATTTGAGTAAAAACACATGAATATTTCATGTTTTTTGAACCTCAATAGATTTTTTTCAATATTGAATCTCAATTTGATTACAAAATTTTTAGTTGACAGTAAAATTTGACCATGGGAATGTTGAGGAAAAGAGCTGACTCCAATTGGGAACATGGACTTTGCATAAGGACAAAGGATTAACTTTAGAATCCATGGTTTGAAGACTTGTACCTTATCCATTTGGCTATGGGGCCAATTTACAATATCCATATTAAGTAAGGGAAAAAGGAAAACACATCGACAGAAAGGAAAAACACTAACATAAAAGAAACACACTAGGAAAAGTGAGACACTCAGCTAAGGACCCAATATGGGATAACCTACCTTCATTATTTATAAAGTTTCAAATAGTTCCCACTATAGGGAAATGGGAGATGTGTTCCATCATGATATGCTAAGAAGAATGTTTTTTCTCTGCAAAAAATGGTGAATCTTGAAAGGTCCCATCCATAAGTAGGCTAATTTTCCTTGACTCCCTCTTGGTTCTATCCTCTTGTCCCATAAGAGGACCATATCACCAACTTAGAAATATTATTGTTTGGATTTAGGATCAAATAGATCCTTCACCTTTTCTTGAGGAGATTCAATACGATCAATGATCATCACTCTTTATTACTCTAACTTTTTTAGCATATGATTATTTTCTCCAATGAATCCTTGAATCAATTATCTTCCATAACTTGAGCGAGTTTGAATGCTAGTAATTCTATTAAAATGGGAATAACTATATCTACTCCATATACTATTTAAAAATGAGAAACTCAAATTTATATTTTAGGAGTTATGTGGTTTGCCCAAAGAGAATTGTAAAGTTTCTTATGCCAATTTATTTTATTTTCATCTACTAGTTTGAAAATAGGTGTAGTGATGTTATTATTACTTGATTCAACTTGTCAATTACCTCGAGGGTAATGATAAGAATAGTGAGCCAAATAAATCCCATATCCATAAGAAATGATGAGTTCATATGAGGAAAAATTTGAATCATTAATAGTCACTATCTTTTGAGGAACACCAAATATGAGCATAATATTTTCTTTGATGAAATTGAAAACAACTTCTAAAGTTGTGGATCTCACTGGAATAGATTCTACCCATTTTGTGAAGTAATTTATCACTATCAACACATGAGTATTCCATACACTTGAATGGGATTTCAAGGTGCCAATGAAGTCTAACCCCCATTTTTGAAAAGGTTCTTTAATGACTATAGGCCATAGAGGTAAAACTGCTAGTTTTGATTTCCCAACAAAATGTTGGCAATCTTCACATTTTTAAATGCATTACTGTTCATCTTTGAACAAGCCGAGACAAAAGTAATGGGTTTTTAAAATATTGTATGTAGTGATAGGAGCAAAGAAATAACCGCCACAAGTTGGATTGTGAAAAGCTTCCAATAGCCTTTTTTGTTGTTCTTTATCTACACACCTCATAATAGTTCCATGAATGCCTTTCTTAAACAAAGTGTTGTCCCAAATTATGTATCTTGACACACTTAGCTTGACTACCCTTTTTTTGTTTTGAATTTAAATGAGATGGGAATTCTCCATATGAAAATAATTAGGCAATGTTTAAATACCATTCATCTACTAAATGGATGAATATTATGAGTGGCAAATCCTTTGTTCACTTCTCATCGAGATCCTTTTGATTGAATTCTCTTTGCATATATGCTCCTAAAGTTATTTGATATATGTCTTTTACTCATACCAAATTTGTAGGTTTGATCTCCAAATCATATTCCTTTACTTTGGCTATCCATCCTCTGTGCTCAAAACCTAGTTCTTACTGTGTCACGATAGATTTGATAGCTGAATATGGAATCATCACCATTGTATGGGAATTAAAGATATTAAATTTGATTTTTTTTACAACCTTGAACACAAATATGTGTGTTTCTCCATAAGAGAGTATTTGAGTTCATTTTATTTTAGTCAACAACTCATAAAAAAAATTAGGCACTCAATGCTGCCTTCATTTTTTTACTAGATTTGTTGACAATGTGTACTTAGAGAGTAAAAATATGTGATGAAGTATTTCTAAAAGTATGGGTAGACTAATGTTGGGGAATTAGCAATAAATTTCTTGATTTCCTCAAATGTTGTCTTTCCTCCCTTAATCCAATTGAAAATAATCCTTCCTCTTATCATTTGAGTAATATGCCTAGTCAATTTAGAAAAATCAGGTGAAAATCCTCTCAATAAATTCATCTTGATGAAAAAAGAATGTGTACCAATTTTACTAGTAGGTAAAGACAATTGCTGAATTTCCTTAACTTTTTCAGGATCAATCTTTGTACCTTGGACACTACATGTCCAAGGAGTTTTACTTCAGTGATTGTGAAAATGGACTTCTTAGGGTTCAAAGATATACTACGATCTCTACCTATTTAGAAGACCATTTTCAAATGTTCATAATGATTTTCCCAAAATATTGAGATTATCTAGATAGGTCACTATGATATTTTTTTACAAATAAATGAAGTCCAAATCCATTACTCTTTGAAAAGTGGCTCTAACATCGATGAGTTTGAAAGGCATTATTTGACAATTAATTTTTTCCATGGCATAGTGAATGCTATTTTGTATTGATCTTTGTGAGCTACTTATACTTAATTTCAGCCATAAAATTTGTCTAGCATAGACATCATTTCAGATCCTGTTACTAATTATAAAATACGATCCATTATCAATAAGGTATAGTTATCTTTAAGTGAATCTTGACTCAAATATTAGAAATACAACACAAATATGAACTTCTCCATTTTTATTTCTTAGTAGCACTATATTTTCTACCCATGTGGAGTATTTTATCGTGAATATATTTTTGGCATCCAACATATTTTTGATCTATTAATATATAGTGTTCAAAATCTTAGGATTGTAGTGCTTTAATTTCTTCCTAAAGGTATTGATGCCTTGTTTCAGAGGAATGTTATGTTACATATATTTTGGGCGGAAGGAATCAGCATAATACTAATTGAAGATATCCATGTATAGTTTGAAGAGGGGTATGAACCTTTTGAATTCTTCCTTATAAAAACAATTATTGATATTCACGTATTATGGTTCTTCCTACATACCTATGTTCACCTTCTTGTAATCCATTAAACCCTTGGGATATTCTTGTATTTTATTATTTTCATACCAATCATGTTTATCGAATAATTCTTCAAGTGTTATAAGAAATTTTAGTATTTTATTATCTTTGAGTTGAATGATCATGTCTTCATTAGTTTTATTCTCCTTAGTGTTTTTTTTAAAGAGTTCATGTTTGTTTAGGGCGTTACTCCCATGAATGAATCCAAGGATGGGACTTACACATTTCTATTACCATAAACCTCTGGATAACCTTATTTTGGTGCCTGAGCGGATGGGGACATCAAAGTGAGGTTTCACATTCAGAGGTAGCCAACCCAGTGTTAGAAGCACTGCCACTTAGAGGGGGGGGGGTGAATCAATGAGATCTTAAAAATTTATTCTAATTATTTAGTTCATTAGTCAAGAATCAATACAAAATCCATAGAGCAATCAAACCATAACAAATAGCATACATACATAACACATGATATACGTGGGAAAACCTTAAAGGGAAGAAAACCCATAGTGATCACTGCATGGACTACTTGTCCTAAATCATATATGCAATGAGTCGACAAGATTCCTAAGCACCCACTCAGCTTGAGGCACCAACCCCAAATAGTCAAGCCCCAACTTGACAAAAAATTCGACAAGCACCCACTTGCTAGGAAGCACCAACTCCCTGATTTATAAATACCAACCTACAGGAGGCTTCAACCCCCTTTGCCAAGCATCAACTCAACTGATTCAAATCATACACCTTTATCAGTTACTTTTGTCAAAAATGATGGTATAATTTTGATCTCTCTGCTTATCTATCTCATATTCATTCTACTATTTCTCATCACTCTCAGATTCATTCTGCGATTTTTTTGCTCATCACTTTCAAATTCATTCTACTATTTTTCTGCTCATCACTCTCAGATTCAATCAAATAGACATATTACTCTCTTTCCTCTCTTCTCTTTATTTTCAAAGACTCTGTCCTCTCTACCTTTTTTGCTAATCTCTTTTAACATATTTTGTATGAATCATTCGATGATTTCATACTCATACCTCTTTGGCCCTCTGTTCCTCAACAAACTTCTGCTCTCCTCCTTAACTAATTTATCTAATCATCTTCTCTGGTTATTCTTTCCTCAACATACCGCTACTCTATTCATTAGTAAATATTAATCCTCCATTTCCATTCTTCAAAAGGATAATTTGATGTTGCCTATATACAAGACAATACTCAATAATCTCTTGAAGGTCAGCCAAACAAAAATCTATAGTCAGCTACATAATGATTTATTCTCTTTTTCAAACATAATTACAATTAGCTTATATAAAATCTCACTCACATAGGTTGGCCTAATTAAAACAAATTTGGGATAGGTCTAGCAATCATTAGAATACATTTAGTGTTAGCCTGATGAAGTATGTAGTAGTCTTGATGTAGTTCATAGTAGCTCTGAAGTAGTCCGTAGCACCCCTGATGTAGTCTATAACAAATCTAATATAATCGATAACAAGCCTGATGTAATCTGTAACAAGCTTGATGCAATCCATAGCCAGCCTGATGCAGTCCATAACAAACCTAATGTAGTCCGTAGCTACCTGATGCAGTTCATAGCAAGCTTGTTATAATCCATAACAAACCTAATGTGATCCATAGCATGCTTGATGTAGTTTGTAGCAAATCTGATGTAGTCTGTAGCAAGCCTGATGTAATCCGTAGCATGCCTAACATAGTCCGTAGCTGCTCACAAAAATTCCTTGACATCAATGACCATATTCTTAATTGAATAGAAAACTCTTTGACATCAAACCTCACAAGATGTAACATTAATGACAACATCAACCTTGATCACTAATCGCCTTTGACAACATCATGCTGCCAACTGAGAACACACTTTCAATAGGTTGCTCATATCTATAATATTCACTCATTGATCAACACTCTCTTTATGCCACTACCATGCTCAAACACTTGAACAAACAGACCTTTGACATCAATGACCATTATGCCTTTACATGATGCACCATTTTGACATCAATGATAATAACATGATAACAAACTCCCCCTTTGTCATTAATGGCAAACACGTTGATGGAAAACACACTACCATCTAAAATCACTTCAAAATGGTACTTTTCCCATCTACTCATTCTCCCCCTTTTGACATTAATGACAAAGGGTCTTCCACAAACTACCATTTGATCCTTGGACCTAAAATACAATAAATAACACAATGAAATGCTGACAAAAACTCACCTTAGGCTCATACCAATTATTGTAGACAACTTCTAGAGCACTTGAACTGTACCTCAAGAAACCATGCTTCTTATGACTTCTACATCAGTGTGTTGACACTTCACAACATAAAGCTATAAATCTCTCCCTAACTCCATGCATACCCTCTTCAGATGAATTTAGATACATATGAACACTCACCTTGTCCTTAATATGACTTAAATAGGTCAAAATCTTGATCACTCACTAGGTTACCCCACTTCTGACATTAACTGAAGAATTAAGAACTCCCCCTTTGTCTTCACAGCTAATGCTTATTGCTTGAGTCATCAGAGCTCTCAAACCATCCTCAACTTCCTTCAAGCATCTTGATACCAATACCAATTCTCAACAAAAATCAAGCTATCAACTGTTAGAAACATGGAACAACATTTTGCTTACCTCTCATATACCAATCAAATACACAATCTTTCATCATGCTTCCAACTTTGTCAACAACATCCAAGTTGTCTCTATGACCATATTGGTCTTATAGACCAATCCATATTCCATATGTCTCTAGACACAATGTTATGCTTAGACTTGCATTCCATACCATGGATCCTCATGAAATGATCTCCAGAATCAATTCTCATACTAACCAAAACTCCTTTTACCTTGTCATCCTTCTTCTCTTTCAAAACATACAAATTCTTTTCAATCCTTTTAGCATCTGCTACCAATTTTCCTAAACTTACTTTTCTTATATCATACCCTTTAGCATGAAAAGTCAGAGTCTATCCTTGATTGCACATTTGACTAACACTCAACAAATTTTGCTTTAGTCCTTTTACGTATAGCACATTCTAAGTTTTGGTTTTCCCATTGTCAAGACTTACTATTCCCTTGCCAACAATATTAGCTATTGTATTGTCTCCAAACTTGACTTTACCTTTAGTAGTCTTCTTCAAATATATAGATTTATTTTTATCACCTATCATATGGCTTGAAGAAGCACTATCAATGTACCATTTCAAACTCTCATCTTGAATGTGAAAATCAAATTGTGCTAACATGGATGGTTATTCCTTTGGACCATCATTTTCTTTCTCCTTTTTCAATATTTTTGAAGGTTTTGACTTCTTAACAACTTGAACATACACCTTCCTATTTTGACTAAGGGGTTTTGTATAACCTAATCATAAAATCTTACAATATGTCTGATTCTATCAAAGTTATAATAGAGCACACTATTTCTATTGATATATGACCCTTGGACAAATGAATTTGAGAATCTTTTTGAAAATCCATGACTATTCATATCACTTCTCCATGCATGGTTGTTTCTAACATCCGATCTACAATCTACAGCTCTATGTCCAAACTGATTACAAGAAAAATAGTAGCCATAGAAGAAATTCATGTACCTTATTACATTTGGTTGCTTGATAGGAAATGATTTCTGAATATTTTTGAAAGGCATATTGACTCTTTTGTTATCTCTGAGAGGAGCGATAATCTTCTTGACCTATCTTGACCTATGACTGTCATTAACAATCTTAGATTTATTGAGAGCATCAACATATGTCTTTAACTTACTAATATTCTACTCTTTCTTGCTACTCTTCTGGTCATCCATGTATCCAAGGCCTATTTTAATGATAGGTGACCTTTGACTATTCAATATGTCATCAAGAATTCCATTTCTCTTTTCAAACTTTTGAATTTTTTTCAAATTGATTATGAACTGTTCCAAATCTAACTTTAATGAACCTATCTCAAATTTGTACTCATTGCACTCTACTTCCTTGGACTTCAAACTTACATTTGCTTCTTCTAATTGAGTCTTGAGATTGTTCATGATCTCCTCAGCTTCCTTGGCACTCTTAGTTATCATAGTTTCCAAGATACATATATGTTCTTCATGATTTTTAACTAGAGACTTCAAATTTTGGTTTTTCTTTATTTGACTCTTCAATTAATTTAAATCACTAATAAGTTTTGCCTCAAGATTAACCTCAAATTATTCTTCATCCACTTATTCATCATCCATGAAGACTTGTTCTTTTGAACTATTCCGATCTTTAACTTTAATGGCCATGAACAAAGATTCATCACTTCCCTGGTCTGAACTACAGTCATCACTATCTGAGATATCTTCATCGCTAACTTCAGAAGAGATGTTGTCTTCTTTATAATATAGACTCCTTTTTTTATTGAAGAACTTTTTCTTATAGTCACCTTGCTTCTTGATTTTTTCATACTTGTTAGATTTCTTATTTTGTTCACCATGTTCTTCATCATGATCATGTTTTTCATTTTGAGGACACTTAGTAGCAAAATGACCAATCCTGCCACAATTGAAACATTTGAATGGTAGTTTGCCTTTGTACCTACCTTGACCTTTTCTCAATTTCCTCATAAATAAGGATTCAACTTTATCTTCATCAATATTAGTGTCATTATCAATTTCAACCTTTTTGATTTGTGTTTTCTTTGCAACCTTGAATGTTTCTTCCCTTTTGGAAGATCTTCCATCATCAATCCTTATCTCATAGGTAGTAAGTATTCCATGAAACTCATCCATTTGTAACTTGTCTAAATCTTTTACTTCTTCAACACCTAACACCTTTGAGTCAAATCTTGTGATCAAGGATCTTAGAACCTTTTGAACAACGATTGACTCATTAACCTTTTCTCTAAGACCTCTAATTATGTTGACTACTTCATCAACTCTAAGAAGATATGCTACAATATTATCTTCTTCCTTCATCTTTAAACCTTTAAACTATCTTCTATAAGTCTGAAGCTTTTTTAATTTTACCTTCGTGTCACCTTCATAGATAAGTTGTAGCTTGTCCTAAATTTACTTAACTGACTCACATTACATCACCTTGAGAAACTCAGAGTTTGCCAATCCACACAATATAACATTCATAGCCTTTGAATTGGTCTCACTTTCTTTCTTTTCTGTAGTGTCAGTTGGATGAGTTTGACTGGTAGTATACCCATCAAAAACTGATTGCCAAATGTCAAACCCAAGAGCCATCATATAGGTCTTCATCCTAATGATCCAAAGGAATAATTGGTTTTAATGAAAAAAGGGGCCTTGTTTATTGAAAACCCTTCTTGTACTTGATGACTAGACATTGTGATTCTTAGGATCTACCTTCCAAATATTAAGCCTGACCTTGAAAGATTAACTTTGATACTACTTATTAGAATCAAAACCACTGAGAGGAGGGGGGTGAATCAGTGAGATCTTAAAACTTTCTTCTAATTATTTAGTTCATTAGTCAAGCATCAATATAGAATCCATAGAGAAATCAACCCATAACAAAGAACATACATACATAACACATGATATATGTGGGAAACCCTTAAAGGGAATAAATCTCACAATGATCAATGCATGGACTACTTGTCCTAAATCAGATTTGAAATGATTCAACAAGATTGTTGATCACCCAATCAACTTGAGGCACCAACCCCAAATACTCAAGCACCAACTTTATAAAATATTTAGCAAGCACTCGCTATGAAGCACCAACTCTCTAATTTGTAGATACCAATCTATAGGAAGATTCAACCCCCTTTGCCAGGCACCAACTCAACTATTTTAAATCATCCACTTTTATCAATTACTTCTATCAACAAATGATGGTACAATTATTCTCTCTCTCTCTGCTTATATATCTCAGATTCATTATGTTATTTTTTTGCTCATCACTCTCATATTCATTTTGCTATTTTTTGCTCGTCACTTTCAAATTCATTCTACTATTTTTATGCTCATCACTCTTAGATTCAATAAAATAGACATATTAGGCTCTTTTTCCTCTCTACTCTTTATTTTCAAAGACTCTATCCTCTCTGCCTTTTCTGTTAATTTCTTTTAGCAGATTATATATTAAATATTCGATGATTTCATATGCACACCTCTCTGGCCCTCTGTTCCTCAATAAACATTTAATATCCTCCTTAGCAAATTTATCTAATCATCTTCTCTGGCCATTATTACTCAATAGATCTTTGCTCTACTCCTTAGTGAATATTAATCCTCCATTTCCATTCTTCAAAAGGACAATTTGATCTTGCCTATATCAACAATCTCTTGAAGGTCAACAAAAAAACTCTATAGTCAGCTACATAATGATTTATTCTCTTTTACAAACATAATTCCCATTAGCTTATATAAAATATCACTCACATAGGTTAGCCTGATTGAAAGGAAGATGGGATAGGTCTAGCAATCATTAGAATACATTTAGTATCAGCCTAATAAAGTCTGTAGTAGTCTTGATGCAATTCATAATAGCTTTAAAGCAATCCATATCACCCCTGATGCAGTTCATAGTAAATCAAATGTAATCCATAGAAAATCTGATGTAATCCATAACAATCTTGATGCAGTCTGTAACAAACCTGATGTAGTCCATAGTTGTTTGATACAATCCATAGCAAGCCTATTACAATCTATAGCAAACCTGATGTAATGCATAGCATGCCTGATGAAGTTCATAATAAATCTAATGTAGTCTATAGCAATCTTGATGCAATCTATAACATCCCTGATACAGTTTGTAGCTGCTCACATAAATTCCTTGACATCAATGACCATATTCTTTACTAAATAACAAACTCTTTGACATAACTCTTTGACATCAAACCTCACAACATATAACATTAATGACAACATCAACCTTGATCACTAATCACCTTTGACAACATCATGTTTCCAATTGAGAACACACTCTCAACAGGGTACTCATAACCATAATACTCACTCACTGATCAACACTCTCTTTATGCCACCACCATGCTCAAGCACTTGACCAAACAAAATTTTAACATCAATGACCATTATGCCTTTACATGATTCACCCTTTTGACATTAATGAAAACAACATGCCAACACCCAAGAGAATGGACCCCAAAACCTCCTACTTTTTACTTCTTGCACTCATCCACTTGAGCTATCTCATTGGGCTTATTCTCCTTAGTGTTGACTGATTCTTCTATTTAATTTTTATCTCCACTTTTGATTTATTATGAAGAAGATTCTATGTATTTTAATGAAATTTTGATGCAGAACCTATTAGGCCTACAACCTTCATAATCATTATCTTGTCTCTGATTCTTTACTTTGATCTCTTCTATCCACTTTGATCTCTAACATTAATTCCTTTTTATTTTAGGTACTTTTCTTTCTTGAAACCATTCCTTGCTCTTCACTTCATTAGGCTCAATAACCTTCTCCATGCATATGGTCTCTATCTTTCTCTTTTAAAGACCTATCTCCACTCCATCGACATTATCTGCATTATCTCTTTCATCACCATTAGTATCTCATTCACATCTTTCATCACTACTTCTCTCTCCCTTCTCTCATGTTTGTCCCTCCCCTTGATATATGTATTTAGGCCTAAAAGATTAAAAATATGGATCAATGGCTCTTTATTTCCCAATCAAGCCTCAAATGGTCATTCATATGCATATTATGATCCCCTTCCATATCCAATCAATCAACACAATATGCAAACAAGAACTTTCTAACAATCTTCTCTTTTCTTCTTTAGGTCTCTTTTTCTAGTAGCCCCATTTGGGTACAAATCTATATGTTTTGAACAATCCACAAAGGTTCTTGTAAAAATAAGACTATTTTAGGATACACTTTATCCTCATTGAGTTCCATACAAAATTTCATGATACAGTTCTCTATCTAACTTACCCAACTCAACGCACCCCTTTTCCTGTTAGGTATCTTAAGGCCTTATACAATCACACATTCAAAGATACCGTACTGTACGATCCTGTATGGGTCTAAAAACTATTGAATCTTCTACTATACTTCAAAATACATATGATTACAAACTTTTAGGATTTTTGATTGGTTCAAACAAAAGTTATTTGACATTTCAATTTTAAACCCCAACTAAGCTTAGATAGGCCTTTTACAAGATCGAGAGGGATAAAAATGGAATATTAAGATTTTTTCACAATTTCAAATGAAAAAAATTATATATTAGAGTCTACCCACCTAGTTACACCTTATCAAATATCTGGTTGATCTTAGACAATCACAAAAGGGCTCCAAAATGCCAAATTTAGGTCTCTAGGTGTTCTTTCTTAGACTATGTATATATTTGGTTGTCACTTACCTTATGGTTGAGTTATAAGCCTTAAAATGGATGATTCACAACAAGAAAAATCTCTCTCTATTGTATTCATGCTTCAAACAACTCAAAAACCCTCAATAATCATTCCACATACCTTTCTTTTTTACCCTACTGATAGTACATGGACAAAATTGATGCAAGTTGGACTGTGTGTGATATGTTAAAAGGTTTAATATAAATTTTGTTCTCAAAATATATTAATGAATATCCAAATAGATTATCATAATTCATATAGGACTTCTCACCACATTTTAACAAATATATGAAACTCCACAAACATTTCTTTTCTCCTTATACTTGACTATGACAAAATAGAGTTGCAAAACTATGGTGTATGACAACTACAATCTATAGATTTGCAGTAATAAACCAATATATATTAATGAAACAATAATTTCAACTATATTATGTAACAAGAACAATTAACAATCCATATTCAAACTCTAAAACAAACTTTCACTCACTTCTCTTATTGATCAAACAAACATCATGTAGATAATTCTATGGAGATAGGCAAAGTTTCTTAGTTTTTGATCATTTCTTGATATTTATCCACCTTTTCCTACCTAATAATTACACACCTACAAGTATATTCCCTATTCCATATGGATACCAACCTTAGATCTCACTAAACATGCATTCTAACCTCCTTTTCTTAATCAACCCCACATATGGGGGAAGGTAGTTATACTTGTCTTTCTTGGATTACATAGCTTATTCATGAATTGTATGTTCAGACCACTTACAAACCTCTTAGTAACTTATATAAACCATTTAAAAACATTTAATAAAATTTGCATACCTTCCAAGATGTCAAAATACCACTTATGCTAGTTAAGAAATTCAAAATTTTAAATCCTTGATTTTGGTGAGAAACTCTTTAGAGGGATAAACCACACACATTAAAAACTCCTAAAGAATCTCAAACACCCTAAAGGTCTCTCTAAGACCTATAACACCTATCACAAACCAAAATTTTTCATAATGAACCTCTAAGACATATTTACATACTTTCTAACTATTGATACTCTGCATCATAGTCCCCAAGTGGGGAAAAATTTGAGCTCCTTCTCAAATGCTCTTGGTCCACCTTATTTCTTACTTTTCAATTCTTCATCTTATGCTTCTCTGAGCTCCTCTTTATTCTGCTCATCTTCTCTTTTTATTTTCTCCTTGGTTGATGCCTTTGTCTTTGCCTTCTTTCTTGTTTTGCTTTTTTGTCTACTCATCCTCTATGTTGATGAGGTATAGGACCTGCTGTAACTCCTTATTCACTTCATCTTCTATCTTCTCTAGCTCTGAATTCTCTCCATCATGTTCTGATTTTAATGGATAATCCTAATTTTTCACTTTTGCTCTTAACTCATAACTTTCTTCTTCAATTGCCATGCTTGGTTCTTGCACTTTTGGCTCCTCTTACTTCTAAATCATGCTTTCTTCTTCATTCTCATGCTCTAATGGCTACCCATACCTATATTCTTCATTCAAACTCTCCTTGACATCTTATCTAGCTATTTCTTCATGACACTTCACCTTCTCATGTTGAGTCTTCTCTTGCTTATCTTGATATGACATCTCATTGACCCATTTAGATTCATCATACCACAACATTACTTGCAAATTTCTCACCTTAATATCATCAAGTATACATTCAAATAACTCAGTTGAACATTGTTATTCACATAGAATAACTTCTTACCTTGATTTTTCTCTCGTTCTCCTTATTGTAGCTTCTTTGCTTGTAGATCTTCATTTGTTAACATACTTAATGCTAATCTATATTTATCTTCACTTGAACTAGTTCTTGGGCTTATGCTTCCCTCTCTTTGATTTCTCCATGTTAACTCACTCTAATTCTCTCTTTGAATCTCTTGAGGACTGATATGGTCCTCCTCCAATTGTACATGCTCCATCAACCTACCCTCTTGGCTACTTTACTCTCTTTCTTGCTCAATCATGAGCTCTTATACTTCCATGCTTCTTTTTTTCATATGATCATGGAGTGACTTCTTCTATTTTTATCCATACCTTCAATATTTTGATTATTATCTATCAATTGACCTTCATGAAACTTATTAGTCTCTTTTAGGACCTCCTTGTCCTTGTCATCCTTTCTTGCTTCTACTTTCTTCCTCCATGCCTTTATAGGCTTCTCTCTCATCTTATCAAGTTATTTCATTTGTCTTTTCGACTCCTTTCTTGCATCATTATCTACCCATACTTGTTATTTAACCAACTCACATACTTCTATGCCTTGCTTACCTTGGTTGACCACTTTGTTTCCATCACCTTGTTCATCCTATTGGCTAAAATTATTTTCTTGATTCTAATTTTTTACCTCTATAAGACCTGCAACTTCATCTTCAACACCATATATATCACTTACTTGATTCAAAATGTCTACTAACTCAAACTCAACTACTAAAATGGATTCTTCATCTCTTATGAGGTCTAAACATTTTGAATCTTTCATAGCCTACTGCCATACCCTTTCTTTTTCCTTTGTACACTCCATCATAAGCTATTTTCTAGCTTCATCTGATTCTACATCTTGTACACCAATTTGTTTTTAATTTTCATCCTTCATGGGAGTCAAATTAGACTCTTTTTTCTATTGTATATCTAGTTTTCCAAGCACTTCATGAGGTGATTCAACTTCATCTTGGGTTTTCTTGAGCCTATCCATCAATTCCATTATTTCTTTATACATGAAATATTCATTAGTGGACATATCAGCCAATTCATCATAAAAAATAGCATTGAAAACCAAACCTAGAAACCCTTTAGTTTCTCCAGCTTCTCCTTGATTCAATTCTCTCTCTTTAATGCCTTCCATTAGGCATTCTTCTTCTTGAAGATCCTCTTCTCCAAGCATCTCTCATTTTTTTGGATAACATATCATTGTGCCTTCATACATGGTTTCCTAATTAGCTCCTTCATCATAAGCATGCTACTCATGCTTGTTCTTTTTCATGCTTTCAACTTTGATATAAACAACATAGAATTATTATTCTTTCACTCTTATACTTGCATACACACATGACAAGAAATCCTTAGATTCAAAAACTTGAGGCTTTCTTGCCTCCATCTCCTCCTTCTTAGGTTGCTTTATCTCCATGACCATCTCTTTCTTCACAAGGTGGTGCTCCCCTCCCTCATTTTCATGTCTCATGAGCTTGTTCATCTCCTCCTTGAGCTACCTACATAGTTTTTATTCTTGTTCTCATTGTCCCTCACGACAATCTTATTCCTTCTCTCCATGAGTAGCCTTATAGGCCACTTAACTCTCTTCTCTTTCAAACTCTAGCCATACCATTGTCTCTCTTCTTATTTCATGAGATCAACCAAGAACTTTATCCTGTCTAACCTTTTGTCTAACTCACTTCTCTCTTTTTTCAACATCTAACCCTCTTCTCTTTGGGTCTTATTTCTTCTTTTTCTCATAGTGGTAGTCTAACTCAACCATGCCCTTCTTCTCTTTTACCTTATCTACCTTCATCTTCACTTGTTCAAGTCTTTTTCACCATGGAACCCTCTTGTCCAAGTATTTTTCACCTTATAACTATGACTTTCACTTGGAGTTTCTCTCTCTCTCTTCTCTTTCTTGTTCTCTTGAGCTCTATTCTAGCTCTCTTCTTAAGGCTGCTCTACCACAAATTTTGAACTCTCTCTTTCACTATACTCATGTAACTTAGCTTCATGAAATTTACAATAATCTCACATAATAAATTTAAATAACCTCAAAAAGTAATCTATCATATTCAAAAACATAATATTAATCCAAGAGCTTACTTGTTCTGATACCACTTGAAGCAAAACCTATGCCTAAAACTTTTATAACCATTGTCTTGGATCTAATTATTTACTTTGATCTCTTCTATCAACTCTGATCTCTAACCATCAATGTAATTATAAAACATAAAATATGTCAAATTGACTATCATATAATGAAAAGTGAAGTTATGTAAGGTAACATGATTAAAATAAAACACAAAAATTATTTAATTTATAAAAACAAACATATTATAATCTAAATGACGACAAAGATTTACATTTATTTATGTTAGTAATCTTAAAAAGGCAATTCAATTAAAATATAATTTTTAGATTAGATTTATTTTTAATCTTATTTTAAAACACTACATTATTAAGAATATATATATATATATATATATATATAGTTTTCAATTTAATTCTAAAATAAAATTATTGTATATAAAAATAAATTGTAAAACAAAATTATTAATATTATATATTTATTTTATTTACAAATTTAAAAAAATATTTAAAATTTATTATATTATATATATATATATATATATATATATATATATATATATATATATACGTGCCCTAAATCATAATAGTATACCACACATGGTTCGACAAGAAGAATCGTATTCATCTAGTCTTATTATAATAATCCCATTCATCTAATCTTATTAGAATATTTTATTATAGGTACTTTGCTTTCTTGACACTATTCCTCACGCTTCACTTCATTAGGATCAACAGCCTTCTTCATGCATATGGTCTCTTTCTCTCTTTTGAAGACCTATCTCCACTCCATCAACATTATTTGCATTATATCTCTCATCACCATCATTATCTCATTCACATCTTTCATTGCTAATTCTCTCTCCCTTCTTCTCTCACATTTGTCTCTCTCCTTGATATAGGTATTTAGGCCTAAAAGCCTAAAACATGGATCAATGGCTCTTGTTTTCCTAACTAAGCCTCATATTGTCATTCATCTACATATTAGGACCCCCTTCCATATCCAATCAATCAACACAATCTGCAAACAATAACTTTCTAACAATCTTCCCTTTTCATCTTTAGGTCTCTTTTTCGAGTAACTCTATTTGGGTACATATCTAGATGTTTTGAACAATCCACAAAGGTTCTTGAAGAACTAAGAGTATTTTAGGATACACTTTATCCTCATTAAGTTCCTTACAAAATTTCATGACATAATTCTCTATGTAATTTACCCAACTCAACACGCCCCTGTTCCTATTAGGTCTCTTAAGGCCTTATGTAATTACACAATCAAGGATACCATACTATACAATCATGGACGGATCTAAAACCTCTTGAATGCTCTAGTATACTTCAAAATAGATTTGATTAAAACTTTTTAAGATTTTTTATTGGTTCAAACAAAGGTTATTTGACATTCTAATTTGAAACCTTAGTCTAAGCTTAGACATGCCTGTTACAAGGTCGAGAGGGATAGAAATGGAATATTAAGAGTTTTTGACAATTTCAAATGATTTTTTTTTAGATTAGGGTCTAACCCACATAGTTACACCTTTTTCAACATCTGGTTGATCTTAGAAAATCAAAAAAGTGCTCCAAAATGCCAAGTTTTAGGTTTCTAGGGGCTCTTTCTTGGACTCTGTATATATTTGGTTGTCACTTACCTTATGGTTGAGTTATAATTCTTAAAATGTATGATTCAAAACAAGAAAAAAATATCTCTATTGTATTCATGCTTAAAACAACTCAAAACCCCTCAAGAATCATTCCACATACCTTTCTTTTTTACCCTACTGACTATACATGTACATGATTGATGCAAGTTGGACTGTGTGTGCTATATTGAAGGGTTTAATATAAATTTTGATCTCCACACATAGTAATGGATATAAAAATATATGATCATCATTAATATAGTAATTCTCACCACTTTTCAACAACTATAGTAAACTCCATAAACATTTCTTTTCTCCTTATACTTGACTGTGACAAAATAGAGTTGCAAAACCCCTGTGTATGACAACTACAACCTATATATTTACAATAATAACCCAATATATTTTAATTAAACACTAATTTAAAATGTATTACATACCAATAACCATTAATAATCCATATGCAAACACTAAAATAAACTTTCAGTCAATCCTCTTATTGATCAAACAAACATCATGTAGAGAATTCTATTGAAATAGGCAGAGTTTCTTAATTTTTGATCATTTATTGATCTTTATCCACGTTTTCCTACCTAATAATTACACACCTATAACTCTACTCCATCTTATATATTGATACCAACCTTATATCTCGCCAAACATGCATGCTAACCTCCTTTTCTTGATTAACTCCATATATGGGGAGGGTAGTTATACTTGTATTTCTTGGATTACAATGCTTATTCATGACTTATACATTCATATCAATCACACACATCTTAGGACTTATATAAACCATTTAAAAACATTTTATAACATTTTCATACCTTCCAAGACCTCAAAACACCACTTATGCTAATTAAGCAATTCAAATTTATAAATCCTTGATTTTGGTAGGAAACTCTTTAGAGGGATAAAATGAACACATTCAAAACTTCTAAAGACTCTCAAACACCCTAAAGGCCTCTCTAAGACATCTAACACCTATCAAAAACCAAAATATGTCATAATGAACCTATAAGACATATTTATATACTTTCTAACTGTTGATTTTTTGCATCAACTTCCTTCAATTTTTTTGAAATTCCCTGTTCCAAGAAATCAATGATTTGTTAAACATTATTGAATAATTTTCAGTTCTATGAGATATCTAGTATACTTGGGTAGTATACTATTTCAATAGTATACCTATCCTTATCTATCTTAGGATGAGGAATTAACAAATATTTAGATACAACCAAAGCATCATCTTTAGAGTTTTATTCTCTTGGCATAACTATAATATTGAAGGCTTCAAATATTTCAAAGCAATCCTATAGTGATTTAATTTGTCATTCATAACTTGATATTTGATCCACACCTAATTAAATTTTAGTTTATCTTCTCCCCATGCCATAAGATTACACATTACCATTTTGTATACTGCCTATAATCCCAAAAAAATGCTTCATATTTGGCTGTGTTTTTAGTGCATTCAAATTAAAGTTTGTATGCAAAATAGAATATATTATATGAAGAGAAACTAGAATTATCCTATCCCCTGATCTATGCATGCATAAATTCTACCAAATTATAAGGTCCATACATCATTCAAATTTCCTTTGATAAGCTCATGGAACTCCAAATATTTTTATGACATCATCATATATGGACTAGGGCCTATTTATTTATTAAAATATCTTCCCTAGGATCCATTGATTTTTGCACCATATGTTTGGATTTAGGCTCTAACAAGTGTTTATATTTTACTCTTTTAATTGGAATGGTAGCATGAGTCCAATCCATTTAAATTTCACCACCAAGATATTTTTAAAATGTTCTACTTAGCAACATCCCATGGTTTAGAGGAATATCCAAAACTAATACTGTCATCTTGATTCTTTTATGTGGAAAGGCTGCTATGGGCATCTTTGATTTTCCTAATGAGAAGAAATTGTTTGGCTTCCATAGAATAATAACAACCAACATATTTATGCATGCCAAACCTAAGGTAGGTGTGACCCTAACTAAAATTACATTATCCTAAGCTCTAGAATCAATGATGTAGTTATTTTAGCAAAAATCCTTTGAAAAAGAATGAAACATAGAAAGGATATAATTTTTCTTGCCACTCTAAACAAAGTTAGCCATATGAATCTGAGGAGTACAATCTACATCCAATGTTCATATTGAAGTTGTAGATGAAATGTTGGGTCCTTCTTCTTGAATAAAATCTAATTGCTTGATCAAGTTGATCCAAATTCAACCTAAGATAGTTGGCTTGAGTGATTTTTATCTTGTTTTTATTCATATAATCAATTATATCAAATGAAAAATGACAACTAGAATCAGGGCCTTCATGATTTGAGGCCATATGAGGAAATATTATATTTCCCATTTTCTCAGTTGATTTATCTTTGGAAAATTTGGGCAAAAGAATACCCTTGTTGAGTATAACCTTTGGAGGATTTACATTGACATCTTCATGTGTCTTCTCTTTCTATTTTTTAAATCTATTTCTTTACCTTTTCCTACAACTTTCAATTTTTCATTTTAAACTCTTGTTAACACAACAAATGAGTGATTTTTCATACCTTCCACTCTTTCATCATGTTCATCTTCATCAGGTTAAAATTATAGATAGCCCATAATTGAGTCACCATTGGGTTCTTGATTTCAGGATCAAAGGTACCCAATTTTTTTGTCTGATGGTTCAACCAAGGTATATAACTGTAGCAATCTCAAATTATTTGGGTAGTTAGAACCATCATGATAGTAACATGCTAGGTGCATGAAAATTTTATTTGTACATGGTCTTCTTCAATAGTGAGTTTTAGAGTTCGAATTGGAAGCTGGAGACACACATTATTGTATGGACAAATGGTCTTCAAGGCACAACCTGATAAGATGTATCTAGGTGGGAATGCATAATTTATTTCTTCAAAGCCAATAGATCATTTTATATTTTATGAACTAATAGATCTATTGCACCTTGTCCCTTGCCTTTGAATGTGTCATTTTTTAATTTTTTAGCCATAATCATGTCATCTTATATCTCAATATCTTGAACTTGAGTATGTTCCAATTTTGTTGTTTGATTTAAGTGTAGGAAGAAACTCACTTCTAGTGTTTGTGTATTAATAAAGAATCAATTTTTATTTTTCAAAGTGGGAAAATAATTTGAGGAATCTTATGGACCAATTTATTGAATTTGGCTATGAATTCTCTCATAAGCTCATGAAACTCTTTTTTGATTTGCACCAGTTGTGCCAAGAGAAAATGTTCATCTTTAGTTGGTTTGGATATTTATTCAAATTTAGTTCTCATTATACTCCAATCTAGAATATAATTGGGCAAATGATGAAACCATTTTGCTTGTCCTTTGTTGAAAGTTTCAATGAATAATCTGACCAAAACATATTCATGTTCCATCCCCCAAATGTTAAAAGTATAAAAAAGTCTTTTATGTGTTCATGTGAATGTTATTTTCCATCATCAATGAACTTAGGGAAAATTTTCCTTGACCCCTTGGGAATTCAATTAGTTGATCACCTAGAGCCAATGATCCAATCTGGGACCCCAGGGTATTTGTACGATTACCAAAATTTATGTCTCTAGGGATTAAGAAATTGGGTACAAACAAAGTTATATTCAGTATTGGACCATATCCTTATCCTCTTTGGGGAAATTTTGAAAAAATACATTTTTTACAATTCAAAGAATAGGTTGAAGGCACCTTTATTTTTATTGGAACTTATGAATCTCTTTTCATGCAGGATGAAAGACTTAATTATAAAAAGTGATTATTTAACTATCTAATGATTGGTGAGTAGGGGAAATACTTCACCTTATAAATTTTATGGATTATGGAGTGATAGGTCTTGGTGGGTAACATGACAATACCTGAAATGTGACCCATCGTAGGTGCTAATAACTATTGACAAAATATTTGGCACAAGGATAAATATGAATATTTAGAAACAATGAAGGGGACAAAGTCCCTCCTCCATTTGAAGGGGAGGTTTCTTTTATTTAAAAAAAAAATGAATTAAAATATTCAAAATATTTATAGATAGAATTTAGTATTGAATTATATTAATTTCTACCTTTAAAATAAAAATAGAAAATAAGGAAAGCAGACAGTCATACATGGAATATGTAGATATTATAATATGCATAAAAAATGAAATGCAAACATATTTTGATAGTTTGAAAATGAAACAAGTATTGCTTGAAGATTGAGATTAACATATTAAACATATAATAACATATCTACAAAATAAAAAGTTATGCAATCTT
The DNA here is from genome assembly GCA_037957365.1 of Torreya grandis. NCBI lineage: Eukaryota > Viridiplantae > Streptophyta > Pinopsida > Cupressales > Taxaceae > Torreya > Torreya grandis. The sequence goes on from JARHVA010001255.1 coordinate 2,182,669, forward strand.
ATTTATATTCCAAATGAAAGAGTGAACACAAAGTTTCCTTTTTCTTCCTTTCATGAAAAATTACAATGGACATCAAAAAACCCTCGTAAAAATTCCATATATACTATTTATAGTTGTAGGAGGGACTATACTGACCCTTCGTATTCTCATGTTTGTCAGATTCTATTTTATACTTATAATCATATTTTTTCAAAATAAAATATGACTTTCCAAAAATATATGGACAAAATTAGAAAAGAGATGGAATAAACTCTAAGATGTTTTCCCACCATAAGAATATGCTTTGGATGGATTTGGTGGTGGAATGACTACTTGACTGGAAACTTTCCCTTTATCTCAGGATGTTTTAAATATATATTTTTTCTCATTGCTTCTACAATTGAGTTTCCCTTGGGAACTAATGTGTTTTTATAGCGTACCATCCATATGTTAGATATAAACATCATCATATTAGGGACCTTGATAAAGTTTTCCAGTTTGGGAGTTCAACTCATCAAGAGGCATGGATTTTGATGAACACATTTATGGATGTGATATTGAATACACCTTTGAATAGTTCCTCCTTGAATAGATCTTTGAAATATTATTTTACCTTGATTTCCATGTATTGAATAGAACCATACTCTTTGAGCAAGTCATAATGCAAACTCCCCATATTTGAACATATTTAAGTCTTATTTTATCCTTTGATACAATACTATTTATTTAGATACTCCACAATTTTATTTAAGACTTTCATCTTATGAAGAATAATCTCCAACCAATAATAAGAGATATCATTTTCCATTTTATCAAAAATTATAACTCTGACCAACAACGCTACATCAGTAGCTAAAATTTATTCAATATCTCATTTCACACTTTCCCATAGACTTAGTTCCTTTTGATGGCATTGAGTTTGTTAATCAACCTTGTTCTGCTCTAACTCAAGCCTTTCATACAATTTTGTCATATCCTCAATATATTTTAGGTCATTTAGAAACAACTACTCAACCCAAGATTCAAGATTATTTATATAACTATTATACCTACTTATGGTTAATATTGATTTTATGCTAATGCTAAAACTTGAGTTGGGTCATCCACTTGAGGAATTATTAGGGCCTCTATAGGGTTAAAGAGGTAATTTACATAACCTGCTAACTATCAAATCTGATCCTTTAGCTGGTCTTTAGTTAGTTCATCTTATTCACACCTCTTGATCATTCTCTTCATGGTCTCCTAGAGGTTATGTACATCACTTTCATGAATAGCCTAATCCAATGATACTATTTTTAGAGTATAGTCAGACATCATGTTTATTCCTCATTATTATCTACATTCAACTCAACAATATCGAATGAATTGAGCTATAGATGGGTTGGACACTGATATTTATGTAGTTTTAACCTTATTTGGATGATGAATCACAAGAAGTTGGCCACCACATTAAAATTAGGTAATTTGTCTTCAATCACTCTTTTCTTCTTCCTTAGCAATGACTGCATATTGGAAAGTTATGTCACTGAAGCTTAGCATATTTATACCAAAATCAGTAGGAATGGATGACATTGAAGTCTACCGTGGTGGTGAATAATATGGTAGAGGTATAACTTGAGGTAAACTAAATTAAGAGGAGGTATTGATGTATAAGGTGTAGGAATTAAAAAAACACCAACAACTACTGATTGGCTCACTCCTTGACTAGAAGCAATGTATTGTTATGTGGTGTTGTCAATCAACAAAGATGGATCACCACTAAGGGAAGAATATGATTGTAGTTTCAAAAATGTTTTTAACTAAAACTTCCTTACTATATTAGAACCTTTTCCATAGGTCTTGATGGCTACTTAGGTTGATTTGGGTCTTCTTTATCTCTATCACCTTGCACAATAGTTGATTAGTAAGGTATGTCACCAGAGTCACTTGTACCAAATTTTTTGGGGTTGATGTGGGAGGATGATTTGGTGAGGCTGAGTTTTTGGATCTTATTGAGCCACTTGATCTAGTGAAATTTACAAGTTTTTCATTGAACCATTTCATAAATATTTCCATTACTATCTTAGTTTAAAGTTATATATCAGTTGACTCTTGTGTAGAAAAAATATGATTGGTAGAGGTGAAGCCATGACCCTCTCAATGTAAGATGGATCAATCAACTCAATCCCATCATATATAATTTCCTCTAGTAACCAAGTGTTAGTGAAGGCTTTGATCTAAATCAAGCTTAATATACCCCAATCTCATTTTAGAGCTTCATATTAATTGGTGTAATTAACCTAGTATTCTTCCAGATGTAGTTTGTGCACATAGGAGGAACTAATTCTTAGGTTAGCTTTCACATATCCTTTGCTATCAAAATAATCTCTACTTATGTAATGGTGAATTATTTAATAGGAAATTGAGGAGTCAATATTCTAACCATCCATGGCATTATTGCACATATATTTACTGAGGGTGATTGGCAATATAACATCAACCACAAGCTTTTTCCTACATCACTTGTGTACTTCTAAAAGCTTCCTGCATAGCTCAATCAAAAATATTTTGTTGTTTATTTATCTTAGAAGTCTCAAGGGGAAACCTTCAATCCTCCAACTCTCATACAAGATTATTTTTGGAATTGAATGAAGTAGCTTCCATATTAGATAGGATATTTGTTGCTTCATTTGAAATTAGTGATCCTAAATACTCATCTGATGCCTATAAAACTCTCACGGTGAAGGCATTATTGAACCATTTAAAATGTTTATTACTTTATTCTAGGGTCAATTGTGAGTAAAATTCATGAAATTTAGTTTTCAGGCTTGCATTGGCCAACTAAGTCAGACCTATGATGAGCTAAGAGATAAAACCTAAAATACCTTACAAAACAACTTTTGTTGATCCTTTTAAATCAACCATAAACATATCAAGGTTGCCTTTAATCAGTAATCATTTATGTTATATAGTATTAAATAAACAAGTTGCATATATATATAGTGTTTTATTCTTAAAATTGTTTATTTTATGAATAAGATTGTATCATTTAGTCATTACTATTTTGGATTTATTACTAATCTAATACATATAGATCTCAAGGAAAAACTATGAAGTAGATTAGGTACCCATATCATTATATAGAATGGATGGATTTCCCATAGGCTAACCCATAGTAATAGGGTAAGCTAACCCATAGAAAATGGGTGGCCAAACTGTAGTAATGGTTGTAACAAGAATTCCAACCCATAACCTTTGTAATGGTCATTCTAACTCGTAACAAAAATTGTAATAGTTGTTCCAACTTGTAGCAATAATTGTAATGGGTTATTCTAACCTATATCACTTGATGTTAACACCTTGTTGTGATTGTGATGCTTAGTTGGTGGTTTTAAGTAGATTTCCTCCATAGTCTAAGATACAAGGTGGTTCCTACAATTGAGGAAAAGGGTAATTCAAATGTTAGAACACCTCATCATCATTCCTTCTCCATTGGACCTTGATTCTAAGACTGTTGCAATAATAAAACAAATTGTTCTCTTCCTAGTCCTATTTTATGCTATTTTTTGATTAACTAGTTGTAAAGTTGTCACAATAAATGTGTAGGTTATTTCTCTTAGATTCTGCTCACAACCATATAGTAGTTTATATATTTTTATTCTAAATGGAAGATATAAATAAGAAAATTTCCTCTATTTAAAGAGTAGGAAACAAGGCATATGTTAGGAAGTAGAAAATATAAAGTCATAAATTATGAGAGAGAAGATTGAATTTTGTTTTGAAACTCTGTAATTTTGCTATAAAAATATTATAATTTATATAAGTTTTTTAAATCAAGAAGAATTGGTTTGAAGTAAACATATGTAACAAGAGGAATGGATTGTAACATAACTCCACCCAAGGTAGGTCTCACTCAACAAGAATTATGGAAAATATTCCATTCATTTGTCTAAATTAAATTCTACATTATATGCATGCATTATTTATTATTGGATTAGACCATAATATCTTTTTTGTATTATTTAATTCTGTAGATAAGCATTTCTAATTTTTGAGTTCAATTCAGTATAGTACGAGGAAGCTTACGATTTAGAATTAGATTTAATTTCCTATTATTTACAATCTTATTTTCTATGCAAGTTTGATACTCTATTTTATGCAAGTGTGCTTCCCTATACATAACCTTTTAGCACCTCAACCCTCGAAGGATACTAGTGTTGCATATATATGCTAACACCTTGAAAAATACACTCTTTGGGTTAACAATTAGTGAAAGTAGAAGTATCAATAAATCAAATGAATACCCATTGAATGAATCTATTAGGTTTTAGGCGAGCTTTGCTACCTCAGGTTTAATTTATGGTACGATTATTCTCATCAACCTTGATAAACTATTTGAGCTACCAATGAATACACTAGGTAAGAAGTCATGTAGAAAGTTGTTGTTACATCTATATTGGTCAGCTATTGATATAGGGCATCACTTATGTTAACATCCTACTCTATATGTTGTTTTCCATTATATAATTCTCATAGCCATGAACATCCATTGATGAAATGACATGGTAGTCTTGTTACCTACCACGTTGTTGAGGAGACTAACCATATGCGATAAATCATATTTAAATTTTGATCTAGAGAATGTCTTTGGGAGATTAAAAATTCCTCTTCTCTTATGATTCAACGACCCATTATTGGTGGTATTAAGGTGATTTTATGGGTTTTTATCCCCAAAATATTGTCCAAACTTTATGTTCATCCTTGCATAGGTTTCCTTGGTGGGGATCCTAAAGTTCATGCTCATGGTAGTGCTATCTAGTTTGGCCATCAAGGCATGTCTTTATGTCATTATCTTCCTATTATTTGGGTCATATTATCAAGCAAATATGAACACTAGATTTGAACACTACATAAAGATAGGAAAACTAGCCATCTCAGGTATACCACTTGTTGACAAGAGAATAACCACATGGGTCAGAGTTTTTAAATTTATCCTATTGTGAAACTTCACTAGGTCTACATGCCTAATATTAGAGTCACAAATTTTTGGGATATCATTTTATAACACTGACATGGGTTCATAACCCATGTTTTTAAACTTCATTTTTCCTAATTTGGTGATTCAGAATACTACCTTAGCAATATCTCACAAGTTTCCATGTGAATCTAGAAGGTAGGAAATGTTTGTGTGGTTGAGGAGAATAAGCCATGACGGTCATGAAAATGTTAGTTTCTCTTTTAGATATTTTTCCAAATGGCCACAATAGTTGATCAAAACTTTGGGGTACCTAGGGTAATAAGATTTCCCTAGGAGTAAAAATTATTTGAAATGTGTTGTAATTTTTTTGAAACTTTCACCAACGTGAAGTACTCAAAAAAATAAATATTTTGAATATTCCTAGTTTGATTTTCAATTTAACAGGGAGGAATGGCATAAGGTCATAAATTTAATAGGGTCTAGGTACAGAGTTTGCTTGTGAGTAATAAGTTCTAGTATGAGTGAGTACCTATATTCATTTTTAAAATAAAAATTTGGTGGGGGGGCATTGACACACTTAGGTGCCAAATTCCCCTTACATGCCCACATGGAGAAGCCTATCAAGATTTGTAGGCATGACATATGCAATGTTGCAGTTGTATTGTCATCAACCGTGACTTCATGTATGTCATGATTGTGGGGTCATGTGAGGTCTAATATACGTGGGTGCAGTGGGTTTATGTCTTTAACCCACTAGTTCATATCCCCACATCTAGTGTGTTTGCTTGACCTTTTGATCTCATCGAGTACAAGCATGTGGTTGATTCATTTGAGTAAAAAAACATGAAAAATTCCTAATTTTTGAACCTCAATAGATTTTTTCAATCTTGACCCTCAATTTGATTATTTTTTTTAAATTGACAATAAAATTTGACTATGGAAATTTTTAGGACAACGGGGCTAAATATATTTAGGAACACAACCCTAAGCAAAAGTAACACTAGAAACATGCAAGAACTAACCTTAGGTTTTGAATGATAGAAAAAGAACAAAAAACTATGATTTGTAATGTGGATAATTTTAAGAATGGACTCTTAAAAAATTATATAACATTTTAATGAATCCTAGGCAAGGGACATAATTCCACTGGATCTTTTAAAAAATCTAGTAATTATCTAGTATATTAAATGTAATAATCAAGCAGAATATAATGACATGCCATCCTTTTTGGATTATTTCTTCCTAAATTGACATATTTAATAATAGGTTAATTCCATTTTAATACACTCAAAAAACCCAATAATTGTTTATATATATATAATCCTCTTCCCATAGCCTACATGCATACATAAAGAATAAATCACATTTACAAGTCACGTATGCCTTGTTCTCGATATCTTAAAAGAACAATAATATTTATTTTCATTGAGACACTATTCAATATTTTGATCTTTAGTAATTGCGATATTTGATTCAGTCTAGTCTTCTATCTAGATTAAATCTTATGAATAATGTACAGTTTGAGGTCAAGGTCCATTTCTAAGTTTGTTTAATCTTTCCTAAGTTTTAATTATTTTTTGAGGTCAAAGTTATAGCTATAAGATAAAACAACCCCTTAGCAAGGTGGGAATTATAATCCATCTATTGGTGGATAAAATTGATCCTTTGTAGAAAGGGGATACTTAAGTAGAATACAATTTATGACCACATTTACCACTATCTAAGATATAGTCATTACGTTAGGGCCACTCAACATTTACATACTAAATTATCCTCATGTGATAGTACATAAAACAACATATAATTATCTAGTTTCATATGTAAATATGGATCAAACATTGTTATAACCCAAGCTCAAGCACTAGTCTAGAAAGGATAACTTACATAATCCTTAAGCTATCTAGGTTCATGTTTATATAAAGGATCCTTAGTACTTTGGAACATCAACCACCACAGTAAATAATGAAGGTATTATTTAGAATTTATTAGGACTAGATTAATTGATGAGTGTCACACCCATTACAATAAGAAGGTTCTAGCCAAAGTGAATACAAAACTAAACTAAATCCTTAAGCATTAGAAAAGTAATACCACCCAATTTTCACAATTAGTTGAATAATTATAATTTAATACAACTCCTTGAGCCTAAGAAACATGGGAACAACACTTTGTCATTATGACCTTTTTTCTAAATTTGTCTCAATTTTCATGCATTATACATTATAATAACTCATTTCTATTTACCAAATATTTTAGCTTAGCTTCATTACTTCTAGGGGACAAGGAATTTTGCCATTAATTGGGCTAACAATATTTATAACAATTATAATGGTCACCTTTATGTAAGACAAGAACTCAATAGGGTTATGATGGAATTCAACAATATAACATGAATGTAACATATCAAGTGTTATATCTTAGTAACTAAGATAATTTTATTTACAAGGATAATTTTATTTACAACTTCTTTGGTTTACCACACAAAAAATTAAAGTTGTCAAATGAGTACACTATAATTATAGTTGTGGCCTTTAAATGTTACTCTTCATCTGATCAAGAACAATTAAATGTAGATCTTATCAAAAGAGCATACTTTAAAGGGAATGATAGTTATAGATGGGATGGAGAGGAATTTCCATAGGGTAGAGTAGTATCTCTAGCTTCATGGCATTAAAAACTAGGGAGTTCAATTATTCAAGCTCTTAGTTGTAAAATAGAAACTTGTACATATAACATTTAACTATTCATAGAAAAATTTGTTTATTGCTAGTTTAGATCAGATTCTCAATAATGCTAGCTCCATAAAGCTCACAATTTGACTCATACATAAACTAGAAATATAAAATAAATTATTTAGCATACAACTATGTGGTGCAATAACATTGGTCTAACCAAGTTTATACAACCCTCAAAATTCTTATATTTATATAGGTATTGATGGTAACAAACAACATTCAAAAATAGTGACAACCCATTTGGGTTAAAAAATTATCAAGGATTCACCACAAAAAGTTCAATCATAGATTTACTTATATTATATCATATACAACTTTTGGAAGGTATTAAAAACATTTCCTTTTCAAGATAAATTTTCATCAGGGTGCTAATTTCTTAATGGCATCTCAAGTCATGGTGACTAACCCATTTTTAACATGATTGTTCTTAGTGAAGAATTTAACAAAAGAGAGAAAGCAACACAATATCAAACAACTACTTATTACATTTTCACTACATTATAATTTATTCTCTAAGGCTTGTTGCTACAGCTCATGAAATGGTCAATTTAATTAAATCTTAAAAGGATCCCTTAATTTCTTCAGGGGGTTAATGAGATAATGGCATGCCAAATTTAGTTAAACTATCAATAAAAACATAAATCATAACCATAAAATATATAATAATGCGCTTATTCATTAGATAACACCTTCAAAAAGGTTAGTAAACATCATGCACTCTAAAGTAAAGTATAATATTAATTATTCCATTAGCTTACAAGTGACAAACAACTTGATTTCAACATTGAATTATGAAACAACTCTTGAATTCCAAAAACTCAATAACATCATCTAATGATATGGGACAACAATCCATTAAGTTCCATACTTTAACAAAATGTTCAAGCGTTACACATATATGTAAGCAAATTATAACATTTTAAGACCTGATGTAAGTATTTGTAAGCAAATTCTAGTACTTTGAGTCTTGATGTAGATAGTAGTTAGGGCTCCTACATTAATTTTTTTTCAAGAGTTTCTTGAGAATCTTAACTAGTGGCATAACTCTATACTATTGAGAAAATGCAAGGAGAAAATAAGATCCTACTGTAAAGAAACTACAAAAAATTAGTAAGTAGAACAAATATCAATATAAGGATGTGAAACACATTAGTTAGACTTATAAAGGCCTAAACACACACACACGTTCATAGGAAAATAAATAATCTCAACTCTCAATCATAATTTACTCAATAATACCATAGTACAATCTTGCATCCAATTTTAATTATGGTGAGGGTATGTGGGTTTGGTATGCCCATAAACTAGATTCCCCAACATTAAGGTATCATGCCAAAAAAATAATCTCACAATGGTTAAATGGAGGAACATTTCGTGTATAAATGAAATGTATTAAAATATAACCAAAGCATCATCCAAATCATCTAAACATAGGCATTCATGACATCATCAACCAAATTTATAGTCAAAAAATTAAAAAATCAAATTTTACAGATTTATTTCATATTCAAATTCTATGGAATAACCATGCATAGGACTAAGGTTAAAACATTTACCTCTCACAAAGAAATATGAACATGCCTAAACTGAAAAAATCTCTCACAAATACAAGAAATAGAACCATGTTTCAAAATTGTCACATATAGAGAGAAAAGTTCATGATTACGAAAATTAATAAAATAAATCAATTACCATTGCATGATATATAATAACACAACCCTAATGAATTTCAAATTTTCAACACCAAATTAGCATTTTTTACACCTCCAAACATTTCACTTCTTTTGCAAAACCAAGTAGTGTTCTAGTAAAAAAAATTAGATGTTAAACACTTATAAGCATTTAAGTTCCTCCAATAAACAGAGTTTGGATCCATACTTTCAAGTTAGATAATAAAATAAATCTATAATACCACCCCTAGACAAGTGTAGAAGCCAACAATATGAACATGTCATTTAATAAAATAAATCCTATGCGTAAACTATCAATTCATAAACAATGATAAATACACATTAAATGAAATAACCTACTTGTTTCATATAGGTTAAAGACATGGAGGGTTTGGATGCGAACAAGGTCATCAAGAAACCCATACAAACTATAAATGATAAATCTATATATATCCTCTTTGATGTTTCTTTTTTCTACAATGAACTATACTTGTGTCTGAAAATCAAAGTTGGATTAAAAACCATATCTAAACTTTCATGATAGGTAGGTTATGTGAATAGGTTAACTATTTTTACATAGGGCACAATGAAAGTATCCTAAGGGTGAATATATCATTACACATATGCTTGCACATATGTGTAGTGACACACATATACACATATACATACATACATACAAACATAAATACATACATACATACATACATACATACATACAAACAAACAAACAAAAACACACACATACACACACACCCACATATACACATATATGCATGCCTATGTAAAAAACCAAAAAAATATGAAGCTAATAAAGTTTTTAGTATAAATAGATAAGACATGCTTAGATGCAACCCTAGCCATAATGGGGGAAAAAGTGCCATGGTTGGAAGATACTATTCCAACTTGCCTCCACCTTCACTACCATGCCCACCTTCTATATCGAGTTCCAAACTAAGTATCCATGCTTTCCAAGATGGGATAATAAGAGCATAATCCAACTCCAACCATGAGGCTTAGAAATGGGTACCAAATCAATTAATACCCATGTTAAAAGCTTACCCAATTTAGGTCGAACATGGCTCTACCAAAACAGTGAGAATCCAAGTGAATAGTGATGTTAGGTTTGAATGGTGTAGCCCAACAAGAAGCCAACCAATATATCATGTGAAAATACATATTGAGGTCAAAATATTTCCATGGCTAGATCATCTAGACCAGACACTCCAATCCATGATGCCCATGAAAAAATTTCAATCCCTAATATCCCCTTTGCCTTGAGCTATCCCACACCATGGACTCCAACATTCAATTAAAATTAAATTGATAATTTTTTGGGTCCAATATAAATTAAAAATAAAGTAGTATATCATATATTTAAAAAATGTTTTGGGTCAATGACCACAATAATGCTAAGGTTAAGGTTCATTCACTATGCTTAGCATTCTTACCTAAATGCCACTCATATCATTTTAAAATGTGTCATATAAAATTATAAGTTTATATCTTAGTTGTTTAAAAACACATTCAAATTATATATTTTGAAGGGTCATGGCGAGGTACTAACTAGGTCATACTCCTTGATCATTAACATAAGGCAAGTGCTACACAATGTTGATCCAAAATTTAAAAAAAAACTATAATCAAAATATATTATCTTAAGTGTTAAGCTAAGGTTAGAGTAGCAGTATAAAATCCAATTCTTTAGGAAAAACATCCTAAGTATAGATATAAATGAACATTTACAAAATATAAGTTTTAACAAAGTTTAATAAAAAATGTCATAATCATAGTTTTATATTCAGTAATTAGACTCTGCTTAAGGCCTTGACCTAAATGTGTATTTTAAATGTCTTTAAGGAAACCATGACAAATTTGAGTCACAATATATTCCTAAGTCTTTAAACAATGCCAACATTTGAATAATATACATATTAGTCCATGCAAAAAAGTTAAGTTGTTCTACAATGTCATGATCTTTGAATACCACTTATACATGCTAAGATTTGAATAAAACAGGTTAAATCTTAGCTCAAAGTTGAAAGGAATAAAGAACATAACAAAGACAAATAACAACCCAAATAAATTTGTCAAAGTGATGAGGGTCAGATTAAGCTTTTAGGTCCAAAGGGTCCCTTAGTCATAGTCTAATTCTATGTCATAAGTATCAGTCCTAGGTATTTGATTGTTGTGCTTTTAGGGAGAAAAATAAAAAATAAAATCCCAACCATAAAAATAAATTTCCACTTTCATTAAAAACTGATGTGAAGTCTCAGTCACCTTTTCCAAGGACATGTATGTTTGAAAATTTCATTAGACAATCAGATAAACTAAAAATATGTGATCCCAATGTTCAAGCATTTTCACTACATTTGCATGAGCTCAAGGGAAAGTGAATCTTGACATATAATGAGTTGCTAGTTAATGTAGCTAAACTGAATCCAAAATAATATGAAAAGCCTCGATGAGAATTACCACAATTTATTCCATGAAGAGAGTTAAGGTAAAATGGGGCGTTACATCCATGATCCACACTAAAATCCTCAATGTTTCTATTTTATAGTTATTCAATTTACATAACCAAAATAGTCTTTCTTACACACACATATAAAAATATATAAACACATAAACATAGATATACATTCATATGACTATAAGTGGTGATCCAAAATAACTAATACATGTCTCATATACTTTTAGGGCGAATGAGGCCCACACATGCTTAGTAATTATTGCATAACTATGCCCCAAAATAAGTTATAATATATCTTATAGGGTGATTAGAAGCATGAATATAGAAAATTGTATAAAATTTGGATTGATTGAACGATGCATATTTTCACATAATTAACCATTTTCAAGAGGATCAAAAGCTAATTTCAATCTTATGGTGAATATTAGCCACTAAGATTATTCCTGGTTTGTAAAAATCACACAATATCTAGGGCTAGTGACTATGATAAAATAAAATAAGCCTTAGAAAAATAATATCCAACATAATATTAAAAAAATCTAAACCTAAAAGGTAAGGGAACATGTAAGGATATGTGGGTTCACCAAAATATAGTATGGTAAAGTAATTTTACATTGAAAATGTACAACACTAAATTATAAACAATGTGTAATATAGATAAAAACAAATTACAATATTATAACAGTAAAAAAAACTTAATTATAGTAAATGAAAGTGATTGAATATTTGAAATTAAAAAAGAGAGGGTTTTGAGAAGAATATGAAACTATAATTTTTTTTTAGATTATTTGAGGCTAAACTCAAGTGGATATAGGCCTCATAACTAAAACAAAGAAAACTATTAAATTCACTAAAAATTCCAATTTTTAAAATTTGATTAGGAGTGGAATGATAAGCTCTTGGTGTGGACTAGTACACTCTTGGAAACTATGTGTTTTATCAAAATAAAATGGATGAATATTATCCTATACTCCTAGGATTTGAAAATTTCACCCCAGTTTATTGGAATTCATTCTGCATTAGCCAAAAATACTTATCCTTCCTTAAAACCCTAACTATATCAAAAAAATTAATAGTCTAGGGTAGTCAGTTGGAGGTTCTACCTCAATCAGATATGTACTTGGAAAAATTAGAAACCAACACAATTTGAATTTCATCAAGAAATTATGATATGCAAACCCAAATATTACTATGATATTTCACTATATGAATAAATGATAATGATGCAATATGAAGACTTGAAATGAAAATTTTCCATAAACACTTTAATTTTTGCCTTAGACTTTTGTTTGTCACTCTTGAAATTTTATTCGAAATCTTTTGATTTTATGTTCTTGTCCTATATGCACTAAAGCATCTACCAATATATATACTTCTCAAATTCAAATCATAACCCTATTTTCATATAATCTAACATACAAAGGTTTGGAAAGATGGGAAAATGGGACACATTGACTAAAGAAATAATGAGGCATGGCAAAAAGGACCCATAAAATAGAGGAAAAAAGTGCATCAATATGCTCTTGGTCAAACCAAGAACATATAGCTATGTTCCTAGTCATCCAAGAGCATAATAGAAAGCTCATGGGCGAAATGTAGGAAACAAATGAAACATAGGGGGAATACATGAAAATAGGGAGGAGAGAGGGAAAACACCATGTGAGGAAAATAGGGCCAACACAAAAAAAAATGCAGCAAAAAGAAACTAATTTGGATGGATAATTGACATACACGCACAATTTCCCTAAACCAATGAAAATTGACGTGTAAAATTACCCCTAGACAAAAAATGTGTCTACACACATCTACAATGACTAGTAGAGAATAAAAAAATAATCCATTAGCCAAAAATTGGTAAAAAAATATCACATCAAATGTATGAGCTTTGATAAGGGTTTTACACTCATTAGAAGATGGTTTAATCTCACTAATTGCATTCTTATTTTGGTAGTGTTCATCATGTTTTGTATTTCTAGTCATTACACATGGAAGTTAATTACATGAAGGCATCAATATTGCTAGCCATTACACATGGAAGTTAATTATTATAAATGATGAAATGCCCATGTTTTTCAAATGATTCTCATTATGGTGTTGCTAAATATTGTAATCATCATCTATATTTCTTATCTGATCATTTAAACTTTGAAATTGGGCACATGAAACATTATTAAAAACATGTATTTTCCTTTGTAAGACCAAGCATTCTTTATTATGTGCTTAAAATGTATTTGAATAGTGTCCCCATGTAATCAAATAAGTTATAATTTCACCATGATAGTCATGAAACCCTATTGGTGTATAGAATTGGAATGTGGGTATAGACATGAAGTGTTATAAAAATGATGTATCAAAGTAGCTTGTTGGTGCTAGAAATAGATGACAAAGATGATGAAGAATATAATTTACCATAGATATAACTAGTGAAAATACATATAGTAGCTCAAAAATTTCTTAGAGTCTCATCACACACCTCTTCTATGACAAAATAAATATTATACTATAAATTATATCCTACTGTTATCATAGTCTCCTCAGCTCTCTTTGAGATCTTCACAAGCACTTACAAATATTCTCGACTAAAAACATAGGTGGAACATGATATGAAGTTATACGTTCTGGTATATGTTGTGACTGTGTAATATCATTATGGTGCTCAATGTATGACTATTCATAGGAAGGTTGGTCCTTCAGTTGGTGAACGGGAGGTTGTTCCTCTACATGTAAATGATGTTAAAATATATGTTGTTCATAGGATTTAAATTCATTTGTGGATAATGAATAAGAATTATGAAGATAATAATATTTATGCCATTTATTGGGGAAGTACATCTATGAAGAAGTAGATTGAGGTGAGTAGTAATCTAAGGCAACAAACTATGTTGGTTTTGAAGTTTCTTCTGATTTTCTTTGTATGCTCGAAAATATAGTGTATAGTGTGTGGTAGTGAAATGGAACTCACAAAAAAATACATAGGTGGAGAAGTTTATGTGCTTTCCATCTCTCTACCTTATGAGTGTGCTCTTACAAAGTTAAGTGTTCCACATGTCTTTGGTATTACCTACAATTTTCATTGAGATGAGTAGGGGGGTTGTGCCATTGGAAATATAGTTAGTGATCACCAGAAGTTAAATTTTGTCTTGAGGAAGTGTTTGAATATGAATGGTGGGATGTTTTATTTAGGGTAGTGTTGGAGGAAAATGACTCCTTAGATGAGGACCTAACTCCTGGATCCAATGTGGTGTTCCAATCGTTAAGTATGTCACTAGGAGTGATAAAGTTAGATAATAAGTAATCATCATTATCATATAAATAAGATACATTATTAAACATATTAATGATTTAGTTGAATGTACTTTGTTGTTTTTTCTCAAGGGAGTCATTGCACTATAAATTTTTTACATGCTTTACTTGGGCATAACAAAATAAATGTGGGTAATCTAATGTGTAGTTGTGTGTGGAAAGATCCACATTAAGATATTCAATTGTAGCATCACTAGGAGGAAAGTATATTTAAGGGATTTAAGCTCGAAACATGCTTTCATGTTGATTTCATCAATTAGATTTTTGAGGGATCTAGACCTCAAGAAGAGAAAAAATTGTTCATTATGATAAAGGTAAGTCAATAGTTTTTATCTTAAGGTTGATCTCATCGGGTTCATCATCATTAGAGTCTAAGAGATGTTTTGGAGTTTTTCCAACTAGATCAAGATGACCACTATAGCCTTAAAGGAAATAAATTAGGTAATTGAATATTTGGTATACAATGAAGCATATACAAGGTCATTATTCTAAGACAAGGAGTTTGTAAAATCCATTTCATTAGAAATTTTTAAATTTACGAGGGTTAGTGTCACATTGGATCTTGTAAGTGGATCATAAGTAGGGAAATTTGATGCATTGGCATGTGGAAAAACTATGGCCCTCATTTAGTGAGTCCAAGGGTAACCATCCAAGATGCTATATAAGAGAGTGAAAAGTTAAAGATCATAAATTTCAATCTAACAATTTTAATAGGTAATGTGGTGGGGAGCTAAATGCATCCCATTGGAGGCATTTATATTTGGTCACAATCTTGACAAGTGTTATGTGCGGATTTGAGGTTATTTGGTCAAAAGGGTGGTTTCAAGATGATTACAAAGAGAGCTCTAAGCTCTATTTATAATAAGTTAGGTAGTTTTATGCACATAACTACATTTTATAACCACTTTTTACTAATGAATAACTACCTTTATTAACTAAAAAAATGAAAACAAAATCATTTCAAGTTATTTTAAATTACAAATAATTTTAAGTTATTACATAAAAACTTAAGTTAAAATGCATCCACTCGAAATCAATGTCAAAATAGATCAATTAATGTCTTGAGAATAGTTTAGAGTGACAATGAGTCTAGTTGCTCCCATATAATTCCACAATGGCCTCAATTATATTATATACACATAGTGTTTATGAGAATGCATTCTGCCTTTAAAGGACTTGCTCTATTTGAAATCTATGTTCTTTGTTGCTTAATATTAGTTGTTTATTGCATTAGATGGAAAATGAGAGACAAATGTGGTAGATTGTCCATTGATGTCATGAACACTATGAAATGGAGAAATATATGACAAAATTTCAAATTCTTTAAATATCAATTATTATCCACTTGCATTGTAGATTTTAAAGCTTGATTTAGTCTATATGTCTTCTAAAAAACTTAATAAAAATATTAAATGAAAATTGGCTTACTAAGATCTTGAGAATTATAGGAAGCAAAATTTTATTATCTTGAAATAATATACATGCTAATCAATGATCATATTGAATTTTAAATGCTTGATTAATCATCCATTGTTATAAGTAATGGTTTCAATAATATAATTCATGGCATGTATGAATTTCTTTTGTCTTTAAATCACTTATCATCACAAGTGCCACCAATAATCCCTAGAAGAATGTTGAATTAACTTTATTGAGGGAAGAAATCACATGAGTAAAGTGTTTGTAGCCATTTTAAAAATTCTTTCAAACTTATAATAGAGCAAAGGAAAAATCCAATGAGTTCAATTCACATTAGTTTATTGCATATGCTTGAATTCTTCATGGATTTCCAGTGAATTTATTTTGTGATTTTTAGGCAATGGTTAGAAAGTAGATATGTGAGAAGGGTCTTATTAGTTTTTCATCTTGATTATTATTATGATGGCTCCCATAATTTTTGCACTTGGTCTAGATTTTTCCTTCAAACCACCATGCTAATCTACAAATGAGAAAATTCATTAACAATGATGTCACAATACTGATTTTTGTGCAATACACACCTAAAATTAGGTCAAATTTGGATTGAAAATTGATGGTTTTTGGAATCAATTTTAAAAAAAAATTGCACTAGCTTTGGGCACAAACTTAGCTCAAAGTTGGTGTAACTAGACATAATGAAACAACAAAAACATCGATTCTTTTATTTATTTCAATGGACAAAATTACATTCAACACACACTAAAGTCCTAATAAAAATAAAGGAAATCCTATATAAACCTCCATGAGATGATCTACACTCTTATATTTTTAGATCTAACTCTCCTAGTTCATTGCCCTAACTAGTCAACCTCTAGCTTATTTGATATATCTTTAATTCTCTCTAAAAATCACTAGGATTTATCAAAAGTGTACATACATACATACATATTGATGTAGTCATGGTTAGGGGATCAAATTAAAGATGTACTTAAACCATGCATCCAAATAAATAAATACAAACAAATGACTAACTTGTAGCCTTGTGCATGGAAATAGAATGGAACAAAAAAAAATAGTTCGTTTATTGAGTTCAATGGATGAAATTACATTCAACACACATTATAGTCATATTATGGACCTTGCAAAAAAACACAACCCTATAGAAAGCTCCATGAGATTCTCTACACTTCTATTTTTAGATCTAACTCTCCCAACTCATTGCTCCAACTAATCAACCTCTAGCTTATTTGATATATATCTATAATTATCTCTTTATATATCATGAGCCTCTATCAAAAGTGTAAGGATGTGTTTATATAGATACACAATCCACCTAATTACATTAATGTTTTCAACTACCCATTAATGCCTAAAACATTAAATGTCCATAACACATCACTATGCGGCATAATCGTTAAATGATTATAAAACATCATTGTGAGTCATAATAAGGAAATGCTTATAAAACATAAATATGAGCCACAATTATTAATTTTAAAATAAAATAATCCAAATGTTTAATAACACAAAATTCCCAATGACACATCACAAGTTTTATAACACATTGCCATGGCTCATCGTGAATTCTAGATTTAATATTGAATAGGTTGTCCCCTATTGCACATCAATGATAGGTATGCTTTGAGGTTGAAGGAACTTCTATGGAAAACCACAAAATTTCCCCATAATATAATTTGACGTATGGGCTTGGAATTGTTAGCACCAAAATTCAATTCTCATTAGTTGAAATCTTGTAAATAATATGATGTAAAGTGTAATTGGTAGTAGTGTCTATTATAAGTTATAACATCTACCAAGGAATAATGAATCACACCATATAATGTCATAAAGTAAATAGTAAATATTATATGGTAATGGTCAAAGTAGTTTAGGGAATATTACCATAGTAAAATATTTTTCATCAATGGTAATGGTAATTTAAAAATATCACTATCATAGTAAGTAGGTCACTAGGGTCAAGGTGGTGAAAATAAATAATATTATATTTGTAATGATTCTAAAAGTGTGATGTCATAAATATTTGAGAATATTTGGTATATTATTAAGGAAAGTCTAAGAAATATTAGGTAAAGTCTAGGAGATATTTGGTCTATTATTAGGTGATTATGTATGGATTCTATTTGGTAAGTTGTGTCATGTCAAAAATTAATCCTACCTAAGTGTGAGTTGAGATATGTATTATAAGTGGGTAGATATCATTTTGTGTCTTATATTTGGATGACATGGAAGGCATTGAGATCATATAAAAATATGCATACCCTCCCCCTCACACACAATTAAGGAAGATAGAAGAAGGAACAACAATAAGGACACACAATGAGACATATAGGGAATATAGAAGAATGAATAAAAAGGACACATAATGAGACACAAAGGGAAGACAAAAGGAAGGAGAATCCTATAGTATTAGAGCTCAAGTATTAAGAAAGATTTTAGGTTGTGTGAATGTGAATTTTCTCCCAAAAAGTCTTTTGGAAGGGCTAGTGAGTGGAGTCCACATGGAGATGGTAACACTTGGTGCAAGCCAAGTTCACTTTTTGAGTGAGCTTGCACACACATATTTACAGTAATATAGTTATTTTTTACATTTCATTACAGTGTAAATTATTTGTACTATTTTCCCTATTACTTGTGTATTGTGTTGTTGAGTTATCTCGAGAATCACACCCCACACCCAAATTATGCATTGTTAATAAAAAAAAATCACAAGGAGTTCTTAGTGAAATATTTATCGAGTGCTAAATTAGGTATAAATTTTATTTCCATTGCCAAAACCATTCCTTTATGGTGGTAGCCTTCAAAATTATGTTAAGGGTAAATATACAATCATTTCTATGGTAACCTTTTTCTTACCATGAATAAGAATGTCCTATAGTTAGTTTAACATTGTTAATAATATCTAGTTAGTGCTCACATTTTATGTAATTGGGTTTGTAATAATTTATGAATTATTGTGTTAATTCATAATATTAGAATAATATATTATTGTGTACATTGAGTTGTAACAACTAAACATTAGGATAGGTTTTCTTGCGAGGTTCTAGGAAGGAGTGTAGGGATGTTGACTTATCATAGGAGATATTTGTGGGGATAGAGATTAGTGTTGACTCATTCTATTAAGGAGATCATACACCTATATAATTTATACTCTCATGATGAATATGACATTCTAAATTATTGAGTATTCCAAGTGTATTTGAATGAAAACCTATTATTTCTGTGTGCATTATATTAGTTATGAAGGATAAATAACATTTATGTTGTGCAAATATGTACCAAAATAATTAAATATTACTATCTTAGTTTCATACCATTCCTAGTGTTCACCACAATAATTTTAGTTTTCACCATGGTAATTCTAATTTATGTTGTGAAAAGTTTTTACCATAGTATTTATTCAATTTTTACTACAATCATTTTAGTTTTTACCATGACTAGTGTTTACCATAATAAATTCAATTTTTACTATTGTCAATTAAGTTTTTATCATGAATAATGTTTACCATAATAAATTCACTTTTTAGCCAATGAGATGTGTGTGAGTTGGTTAAAGTGGTTTGGTTGTCTCAAGCCCCACCCAGGTTCAAATCTCTGGAAAGGCATATGAGGTTGGTTGTGGCTATTAGTTGTATTCTCAGGGCTATTAATATAACATGTGGTATTGAGGTGGTTAATAAATTACATGGGGATATGTGCCCCTGATTGTGTCCTAGACCGGTTCATGCTTTGGTCAAAAGCTATCATCATTAAAAAAAATCATATTTTACCACAATTATTTCAATTTTGATCATGAATAGTGTTTACCAAAGTGATTTTTTTAATGTAATCATTTCAATTTTGACTATGGATAGTGCTTACCGGAGTAAATTCTATTTTTACCATGGTCATTCCAATTTTCACCACAAGTAACTTGTGGAAGTAGTAAATTGGGTAATGGTCAGCCTACATTGGATTAGGAGGTTACCCATCCATGGGTTATATATATATATAGGAGTTGAGTATCATGGTAAAGATATCAAGTAAGCATTGAATCTTCTATTGTAAGAGGATATTGGAGGTTGTCCCCTCGAAGAGACATTGTGGAGTTATTCCTTCCTAAAGGAGTATTATATGGTGTTTCCCTACCTTAAGGGTATTTTTTCATATATTGAATATCAAGATCTTATCAAGTGGTATCAGAGCTTCAATTTGGGCAATTTGTGTGGAACGAAACCCTAATTTTTCTATATCTTCTAAAATACAAAGAATAACTCCACAATGTCTCTTCGAGGGGACAACCTCCAATATCCTCTTACAATAGAAGACTCAATGCTTACTTGATATCTTTACCATGATACTCAACTCCTATATATATACATCTATCTAACCCATGGATGGGTAACCTCCTAATCCAACGTAGGCCGACCATTACCCAATGTACTACTTCCACAACTTACTCTATTATCCTAATATATTGTACCCATATAACTAACTAAGGGGATGTGTGCCACATGTTGGCATCTCCATCAACCCATATACATCAATATATCATATCCCTAGGTACATAGCATTTACCTTGGTCATTCTAATTTTTATTGTGGTCATTCTAGTATTCAACACTATTGTAAAAATAAAAGAAAAGGAAAAAAGGAATAAAAAGATAGGGAAAAAAATCAAGTCATATCCACTTATATTGATGGTTTAGTAATTTATTATGGTTATTTTACCATAAAAACTACATTGTTGAACACTTGGATGGTGTTTTATTGGATTGAACTACAAATTGAGGAATTTTTTATTCTTGTAAAGGCATAGTTATCTTTGATAGATGATAGGTAAGATTTCTATTTTTCATCCCAATCCAATTAAAATGCTCTTTCTTTCATTCAAAAATTTAAAAGATCTTATATTTGTAATGGGCTTATTAAAAGGAACAATGAGTATAATTTATTCCTACATTTTAAGATAGTCTAACAATTAAATGGTTTGAGAAATTAAATGACAATGTTAAAAATTCATGGGGTTTGATTCATGATATTTTTCTTAAAGAATTTGGTGCACAACATAAATATTTAGATCTCATGATATACATCACAAAGATGGCCTAAAGAGAAAAAGATAAGTTTCAAAATTACCATGCATGTGTTTTTATGATAATACAAATGATAGACACTCATATCCAAAAATAAGGATTGAAAGAAGGACTAATGACTGGTATGGACAACCTATTGTGAAAGAACTTCATTCAAGGGGTGAAGCTAAAAATCAGTCAAAGGGTGATGTAAGATTAGATTAAAAACCTTGAACAAACAAAAGACAACTAGAATACAAGAATAAATAATAGATGAAGAATCAAAATAATTTTATACCAAGGTTGAGGTTTCACCAATGCATTTGGCCTAATCACTACAACTGTTAACAATGCACACTTACCTACCTCTTGTTACATCAAATGAGTATGACTGTTTAATTAATAATATGGGTCAATTAGATATAAACATTCATAAAAGTAAGGATTTGGGTTTCTAAAAGTTCCAAGGAGGAGATAAGGGTCCAATAATATTTTTTTATAAAATTATATGGTACAAGTGTAGAGAGAAAGGAAAATATAATTCAAAGTGTCCAAATAGAGCATCTACCTCTAGGATAAAAAATAATGCTAAGGGTAAATCACCTGTTAGATTTATTAGTACCAAAACTAATTAAGGAAAGATATATAAAGATAATCAAGAGACTAAACAATTGAAATAGGATACTAGAAAGAAATATAGAAGAAGAAAGCTGGGTATGCAAGATTTTCTAATTTCACAGGACAAACACCATACTCTATTATTGAAGACTTTTCCAAGTGTACTTATAATATCACATATGGACAATTTATTTCTCTATATTTATAAAAAATGATGTAGTTGTGAAGTGGAATCAGTGCTAGAAGGAGGAAGGAGGTTGAAGTCCCAATTTCGGAGGTAAAGGTGGATCCATACACTCCACAAGCTAAGGTGTTGTGTAATGTCATTTCTAATCATGATGTTCTAGTTGATGGTGGAGATGTATTTATTTTTACGATTAAATATAATGAACATGTGTTTGAAGTTTGATCATCCTTAGACATTAATGTTAAGATATTTAAATAAAGGAAAAATAAAACCACAAGGTGTTGTTTCAGATGTATAAATTTCTATCATAGGTGTTGTATGTGTTTTTGTATTTCATGTGATAAATGATGGGACTATTGCATATCTAATTTTTTTGGTAAGGACATGGTTTAGACTTTATATGTAAGGAATTATTGGTATGAGGGGTTCATGACACTTAGCTATGGCAATGGGAAGGTGAAAATAAATGCAATTCTTTAGGGTCAGATTAAGGGACTTGTGGATTCAAGTATGAGAGTGATGACTGGTCATCCTTAGATTATTTAAACACCAGTGATGTGGACACTAATGATGAGGACAGTGATGTGGATGTGCTAATCATGAACATTCTCCCAACCTCACTTATTTATACACCCAAGTTGTTCACTGCAAAATAACTAGGAGGGTGGCTTCAACAACTACAAATCAGAGATACCTCGGAGAAGGAAGAAAGAGAAGATTATTTTAAACTCTTTAGAAGGTATGTGGATATCTTCACATTTGATTATAATCAGCTTCACTAATTTAGTTGGGTATAAAATTATATTGAATATGTGGATAATTCAAAACTAGTCAAGCAAAAATCTTATATAACGAGTCATAATTTTTATAAAATAGTAAAAGAATATATAATCAACATGTTTGATGTAAGATTTATCTTCCTAGTAGAAAAATTAGAATGGGTCTCTCCCATTATGATAATAAAGTTTAATAATTGAAAGTTGCATATTTTTATTGACTATAAAAATCTCAACAAGGTGATAAATAAGGATCACTACCCTCTTCCCTTCTTAGACTAGATATTGGATAAGGTAGTTAGGAATGAGTGTTATAGATTTATTGATGAATATAGTGGGTACAACCCAGTTCACATAATTGAGAAAGAGTAGCTAAATAATATATTCACCACTCCTTGGAGAACATTTTATTGTAGAGTCATGACATTTGGATTATGTAATGCACCTACAACCTTTTAGCACTTAATGAAGATGATATTTGAAGCTTACATTGGAAGCTTCATGAAGATATTTATTGATGATTTTTGTATTTATGGAACTGGTTGAATATTCATCATATTGGATTGGAATAGGCCTCTATGGGGGTGGGGGAGTGTCGAATGACTATAAATAGCTGAGCTACCCCTGCTATATATAGTTTTTTTGGTTCCCCTATCCCATATATAATATATTAATTGATATATTTTATCATGCAAGGTTGATTATTTAAACTAATTAGAGAAGGATTTTCAAAGTTTGGATGAGTCCTAAGCCTCATTTAATCCTAAAAATTGTGTGTTTGGATGCTCTAAGGTGTTATGTTGGAATATACTGTATCTATAAATGGTATTGGTACTAATCCAAAAAAAAGTTTCAAAGATTAAGCAATTGTCATTTCCTATGAATAGGAAATTATACAAAATTAGACAACCACTAACTTAGTTTTTAAAAAAATATGTTTTGTATGAACCAGAGGAGATGGCACTTGAAGATTTTGAATAACTTAAGTAAGACTTAGTAACTTTTCTTATTTTTAAAAATATGGATTGGAACAAGACATTCATTGTGCATAGTGATGCTTCAAATGCAACATTAGGGAGCACACTAATCAAAAGGGATGAGAATGGGAATGATCATCCAATCTACTTTGGGAGTAGGAAAATGATAAATGTTGAGGTAAACTATATTGTAATTAAGACACAAACTCTAGATATAATTTTACTATGAAGAAATTTAGGATCTATTTGATAGGGAATTTTTTTTTAATTGTAATAGATCATCAAGATTTGAAAAAAATTGTAAACAAGCCTAACTCATTAGGAAGGATAAAAAAGTGGATAATTTTGTTGTAGGAGTATAAATTTAACATTAAGGATAGGCCAAGAAATAATAATGTTAATGCAAATTTAATTCATAAACATATGATGGTATGTGTTCATTTTGTGATGATAATGAATTTATAGATGTAAATTTACTATCCATTGATGTAGTTCCATGTGAGTATAAAAATATGGAATTAATTGAATGATTTCAGATTTATTTATGGTGCTACTATAAATATTATGAGGATATTACCCAAACAAGTTTCCCATATTATGTTGCACGTGGAGTGTTGTATTGGCTAGGAGCTGATGGAAAATAAGGAGATCAGTTAATTAGGATACAAGAAATTGGAGTTGATTGATGAGTTTCATGATGGTACATGTAGAGGTCAATTTTTGGGGCATCTAATGACATGAAGAATCCTTGATGCATGTTGTCACTAGCCAACACTTTTCAAATATTGTTTTAATTATTGTAAGACATGATACATGTCAATCCCATGGGATCATAAGACTTATTCAACACCTTTGTGTCTTATTTTCCCACCCATTCCATTTGAAAAGTGGGGAATATATATTGTGGTCCAATTCCACCTACACCATGAATAAATAAGTATATTGTGGTTGTCATTGAACAATTGACTAAGTGGGTTGAGGTCAAATATTTGAAAACTTATGTGGATGAAGTGTCAATATTATCATACAAATCCATTATTATAAGATTTGGTTTCCCACTAGAAATTGTGATATATTAAGGTAGTCAATTCATCAATGAAGTGGTGAAATCATTAGTAAATAGGTTTTATATCAAGTATATGAATTAAAAAACCTATTAGCCAAGTATGAATGGACAGGTCAAGTGAAAAAATAATGTATTATTGTATATTCTTACAAAATATGAAACTTTACAAATACACACATATGACAAGTGGGTTCATGCAACATTACTGGCATATAGGGCCACGTCCAAACCAACATGTTGTTATCATTTTCATCTTTCTTATGATATTGATGTTTTCCTTCCCATTAAGTTTGATGTTATGAATTTAAGAGTTTATATCAATCAGAGGATGGATGAAGGTGAGTATGCAAGTGACAAGTTTTAGTGCATCCTCATCTTCTAGACGAAATTCAAAAAAAAAAAAAAAGGATAAAATTTTCAAGAAAAAGCTAAATCAGTAGGAATACTTTGATCATAAAATCAAGCATTTGAGGTGAATCACTTGGTCATGACATGATCCTCGACATCACAAAAGAAAACATAGTAATCTCCTTCCTAAATGGATGGGACCATACATGGTAGTAGTAGTGCATGATAATGGTACATTACAATTGAATAATTGGATGACACTCCAATTACCAAATGGATCAACCTTGACAATTTGAAGATATTTTAGGTATTGGCATCAAATTTTTCCATGAGAGTATACTTTGAGGATGAAGTAAAAGCCGAGGGGGAATATGTTAGCACCAAAATTTTCCCTCCAAAATGTAATTTTCATTAGTTGAAATCTTTTAAATAATTTGATAAAAAGTGTAATTAGTAATAGCATCTATTATAAGTTATCAACACGCACCAAGGAATAATGGCACACAACATAGAATGTCATAAAGTAAATAGTAAATATTCCATGGTAATGATCAAAGTAGTTTTAGGAATGTTTTCCATAGTAAAAATTAAACATTTTTTTTCATAAATGGTCATGATAATATCAAAATATCACTAGCATGATAAGTAGGTTACTAGGATCAATTTGGTCCCAAAAAAATAATATTATATTTGTAACTATTCAAAAAGAGTGATGTCATAAATCTTTTGAAATATTTGATCTATTATTACAAAAAATTAGGAAATATTAGGAAAATTCTAGGAAACATTTTATCTATTATTAGGTGATTATTTAGGGATTCTATTTGGTAGGTTATGGTACATCAAAATATAATCCTACCTATATGTGTGTTGAGATATGTATTCTAATTGGGTAGATAATATTTCTTGTCTTATCTTTGGATGAGGTGAAAGGCCTTGATATTATATAAAAATATGCATACCCTACCCCTCACACACACATAGGGAAGATAAAATAATGATAAATAATGACACACAATGAGACACACATGGAATATAAAATAAGGAACAAAAAAAGGACACACAATGTGATATAAAGGGAAGATAGCAGGGAGGATAATCCTAGAGTCTTAGATTTTGAATCTTAAGAAAGTTATTAGGTTGTGTGAATGTGAAGTTTCTCATAGAAAGGTTGTTGGAAGGGATAGTGATTGGAGTCCACGTGGAGATGGTAACACTTGGTATAATCCAAGTTCACCTTTTGGGTGATCTTGTACACACATATTTTGAATAGTATAATTATTTTTTACATTTCATTATTGTGTAAATTATTTGTACCATTTTTCCTATTACCTATGTATTGTGTTGTCGAGTTGTATCTAGAATCACACAACCACGACCAAGTTATACATTTCTAATATAATCATAACACAAGGAGTTCTCAGTGAAATATTTATTCGTGTTGGATTGGGTCGATAGATTATTGTCAGTGATACTTGTAAAATCATGAGTTACTATGAATCTTGTATATTTTTTTGAAATTTATAGGAAAATCATAATAATGAAGTAAAATATATTTTGGGAGATGAATTTATAATGATATTAAGATGTTGTATGCAAATTTTCAAGTCACCTTGAAGCTTGTAGTTATTTTTATGATGTTCACGTAAAACTCTAACTACATGGTAATATTTGATTTAATAGATGAGATCATAAGGTTATTTACATGCTTCTTGTAAAGCACAAGTTTTAATGGATCTCAATAGTTATTTTTAGTGTTTTTTGTTGAATTACAACTCTGAATCATGTTTCTAGGTGTTGTGACACAAAATAATAATGTGAAACAACTTATATCATTCGTATAATTGTATTATATATACCAAAAAACCCATAAAGTGTTTCTAGATCACCACCCTTATTCAAACACTAAATATATACAACACTGCTTATTGCCACTTAACACTACCCATATTTTTAGTTGATGCAATATTGTTTGTTAACTTAGATGCTTTTGCATCATAAACTCCAGGTATTGAAAATAACCATGAGATGTTACTTTTGTACCTTTATTGAGCTCCTTGATAAGTAATATGTACTTATCAAGTCCTATAGTACGCATTGAATTCACATCTTCATCTTCTCAACCCTTCCACTTGACCAAATATTTTGTAGATTTCTTTGTAGTCATCATTCTTTAGAATCTAGTATCAATCACCTTCTCTACCTCTTCATGCTCTTTCTCAAGTAGCCAATATCTCCAATAAATGTATTTAGTATTTTTTATTATGCCTTATTCATTATTCTACTCTTAAAAATAAGGGTATAAATATTCCACATTGAAAATGGGTGGAATATCAATCCCATTAGGTAGTTCTATCTCATATGTAGTGGACACAAATTTACACAATAATTTGCATGGTCCAATATTCTTCCACTTTAATTTGTCATAAGTCCCCTTTGGAAATATTTACTTCCTAAAATGTGCTAAGAACATTTATCCCACTTCTCTTATTTTCATATTTACATGCTACTTAGACTATGCAGTGCTTGTTTTGAACTGTTTGTACACTTGTTGATGTAAATCCCACTTATATTCAACACAATATTCTATTTCAACACTCTTCCTTATCTCCTCTTTGATCACACAATTATGAACACCTATTGTAATAATCCCATACATAATTTAAAATGGATCCTTATTGTACCCCTATTAACCAAATTATTATAAGAAAACTTAGCTTGTGCCAAAACTGAATCCCATGTTCCTATCTTACCTTTAACCAAACATCATGATAGGTTACCAAGACTTACATTGACTACCTATGCATGTTCATGTATCTAATGATGATATGATGAACTAATCTCTATCTTGGTATTTAACATCTTCCATAATGTCCTCTATAAATGTCCAAAAAAATTCACATCTTTGTCTAATACTATGTTATGCAAAAATCAATGTAACCTTTCAACTTCCACCAAAAAAAGTCAACAATATGTATAACATCACTAGTTTTCTTAGAAGCAATAAAATGTGAAATATTTAAAATTATACCACAATAAAAAAATATGGAACCACATCCTCTTTGTGTTATACAAAATCCTAAAACAAAATCCACGTTAACATCTTCTAATTGTCTCTCTGGAATAGACAATGGTTGATATAACTTTGCATTTTGACTTCTCCCTTTCTCCAACTATAAAAATCTACACTCTTCACATATTTGTTCACATATACACTCATCTCAGTCTAGAATTAATTCTTAGCCACTAGTGTATATGTTTTTTCATAACCAAAATGGCTTGCTATACCTACACTATGCTTTTTTCTAATCAAAATTTTATGTATTAAACCTATAAGTATGAAAAACCCTTTGAACAACAATATTTATTGTAAAAAATAATCTAACCATGGTGTTCTATCCACACTCACTAGTTCTACATATACTTTCCACACACCTCTGAAATCTTCATATTATGCATAAATATCCTTCATAGAATCAAATTGGATCATGAATTTCACTTATATCTCATTAAACAAGAGACACTTCCTAATCAATTAATCTAAGACTCCATTTTACTTACCTATCTTATGATTCATTATAAATGAGTAACTATATAGAAAGAAAACTCACTTCATATTCATTTGGTTTAACATTCCTTGAAATTTGATTAATTATAGTGTTTGATGGTCTATGTAAAACTCAAATTCCTTGGAAAATAAGTAATTCATACACTTCTTGCATGTTTACACTATCACATATATCTCTTGATCATATACTGAATGCTTTTTCTTCACATCATCCAATTTCTTGCTGAAGTAATAAATTTCATGTAGTATTATTTGGGTTCACATGTAATCATGCATCATCCAAAAAGATATGCTAGTTTGGGAGAATGTTCTAATTTTTGTTTTGAACAAGTGTCTTCCTTCATATATGTGTTTGTTTCTAAGTTGGTGTAAATCCTGTGTTGTGTAAAAAACTTATTATGTTATTTTACATCACATTTGAGTGTATCCATGTTTGGTGTAATGTTGTGTAGCATGTGCGAGTGCATATGTTTATATTTTTCCACATATTTGTTATTGTGCATTGTATTAATTATTGTTTATTTAGATAAAATTAAAAAACTTTGTGTAAGAAATGATGTTAGTATTTTTTGTAGGCATAAAATTATAGAGATATGCAAAGTATTTTATAAGGTTTTGAAATCTTATAGAAAACTAGAGTTCTCATTACTTTTTGCACTTGAAACAAGGTTCATGAGAATGTTGGTTGGAAGATGTGAATCATAAGTCGCATGAATATTTTGTAACATAATTAGGAAACATGTGTATGGCATAAAATATTTTATATATTATGGTATCATATAATCTCATGGAAGTTTAACAGTTCATTCAATCTTGAAAGTGAAAGGTCACAGAGAAAAAGAGTTAGAGTCTCTTTGCAAAATTATAAATACTCTATTTTTGTAATAGGGAAGATGGTTGTTGAATGTGATTTATAAAAATAGTCAATAGAGATCAATACATGGGTTTCCTACTAGTGTTTTGTGTTAAAATAATCTGTGCATGTAAATATTTCCTTGAATTGTTCACATCTCCTCTATGACCAAATATATCTTGAATCTTAATTATGAACTTTTTGTATGAGCAAAAGATTAAAATGGAATAACCATTAATGGTGAAAGAATGTGCATTATGTTTAGCTACAATCTATTAATAAATTCCTATATAATATTTAGTGTGCTTTGTAACATCACATACTACAATAATTACCATGTCTTGATGGGTACTTCAAGGGGTAGCTGTTAACAATGGTTTTGTTACTAGGACCCAAATTATGTTGGAATGGTTGCCTAGTTAAAGGGACTAGGAGAATTATATGGATAAAAGGATACATAAGTTTGTAGAGGAAGAGTCCTTAATAATAAGAGTTTCTCTGGATGAGATCATTTTTGAACATATATATGGAGAAATTTAGGACATATTTTGGTGTGAATTTCTAGATTTGCTAGCAACATTGTTATCTAAACTTGAATATTACCACTTCAAACCATAAGAAATGGAACATTGGGAGTGGAATAAAGAGAAACTATAAATTTTTTTAATCTAAACACTTAGTGGACCCATGCGATTAACCATTGGGTTAAGACTACAATGACATGTACGTCACATAATTTACTATCTAAGGATATATTACATTTAAATCTATTTATGAATTATTTATCAGTGGAATTTAAGGTAAATTTTTGATGTGACTTCCTATACTATTGAAGATGTTGGTTGTGTAAAAATCCATGGTGCCAATTTTAACTGATATAGAATAATTACTTAGGGCACTATGGGGATGCAAACTAGGAGTTGAATGAAGAAGAAATGAACTGAGACCCATAAGATGGATAACATAGAGAATCCAAATGAGAAAGTAATTTTGGGAATACAATGAGAGTTATGACAACATAAGAGATGAAACTATCAAGGTGGTGTAGAAGACAAAAATGCCATAAGTAACTATGAGTAGGAGTAGACAATAAACTATGAATAAAATGAGAGGAACAAGATCTCAAAGAGAATCCAATGTTGAAGAACACAAAGCATTGGAAGAAGTTGAGGAAACAAAAAAAACTAAAGAAACCATGGAAACCATCTAGGAAATGGGAATCAACCTAGAGAGATAAGAAGGAAGATACCAGGACACTAAGGTGAAGTTGTGATGAGGAAACTAGATCAACTTCATACTAGTTTTAGGGAGCAATAACATATACAAAAATTGTTTATGGATGAAGAAGGGGCGTCTCTCAAAAAATCCATGTTAAATCACAAGGTTTATTTAGGCTTAGGACTAGGTAGGATAGATACCCTAGATAAGGTTCATTCACTCATTATACATATTTTTGAAATTATAAACAATAGTCCAAAAGACATCAGAGCTAATAAGTGGTTTAACGAATTTAAAATGAAATAAGGAAAGATTAAAAAGGAATTTGAAAAACTTGTTGAAACCAAGGTTCTTGGTACTCAAAACAAATTTACTACAAGTTAAAAAACATTCGTTAAATTAAATCTAATCAATCTAGTCATATTAAGTATAGTCATAGGAAATATGGCCCTTCCTATAGGAGATTTTTTTACTCTAAAACATATGATGGGTCAACTAATCTAGAACATTATCTAATAACCTATGAAATAAAGTGCAAGGTTAAGGGCGTGATAGATGATGATGATAAGAAGTAAAAAATAATAAGAGCTTTGATTGGTCAAGCTCTAGATTTCATGTTCAATAATTACCCCAGAGCCCTACCTGTTACATAAGTTAAATATAAATTGATCATAGAATTGAAAAATAAAAAGTGTGTAAGTTAAACTATTCAAGATTTGAAAGAGATTAGAAAAAATCCTAGATAATTAGTTTGGGACTATGATCATAGATTATCAGACATGATGAAAAGAGTGAACATATAATTCTAGGACTCAGATAAAGATGCTTGGTTCGTAGAAGGCCTATAAAGCAGGATTCAGTTTGTTATCACACAAACTTAGTTCACCATAAAATTTTATGCAATATTTATTGCAATTTGGTTTAAAAAAATTGAAAATTGTGGATAGTATCCTCCCAGTGTTAAAAAAACTAATGAAAAGCTAGATGTTTTACTGCATAGAATGGAATAGCTAAAAGAAGAAAAGAAGCCATGATTGTTAGTTTGGTACATTGAGTTTGGACAAGAAGGACATCAAAATAATGAATGTTTGAATATGTAGACATAGTTATATGAGGTAAGTCACACTATAGGGCATGCAACTACAATTTTCAATTATTATAATAATATGTTCAACAAGCCTACAATGTATTCTATACCTTCTACAAATCACATAATCATGATGAAAAGAATTACAAAAATCTTAATAGATAAGAGAAGATATTACCAAAAATGTTTTTAGTAGCCAAATAACAATATCTAGTTTAAAAATAAAGTGTTCAAAGCTTGGATGTGGAAATCATAACACAAGGTGGCTAGCATCCTCTAGCAATGTAGTCGACTACTAGATGGACTCCTAAATTTATATAATATCATTTAAGATGGACTCCATAGTCATCATATTAACAACCTATATTGACACCAATAACACAAAATAAGACTAGACAAACACCCTAATCCATAATCCCCCAGTATCAAATTGGGTGGACACCTCCTTCTCCATAATATCAACAAGAATGGACCCCTTCATTACCCCAATGACAATCAAGTTGGGTGCATTCATCTCCATATAAATAATATGGTTATGTTGGACAATAAAAAGGTTTTGGGTCAACTTATAACCAAGGTGGGTATCAAGGAATATTTCAAGGGGGTATCAAAACCAGATACAAGGAAATAAACACCCTAGGCATCCTTTTACTTATTACCTGTGTAGAGAACCCAATCATGTTACATGTAATTATCCATGCAATCCATAGAGGGAAATGTTTTGTACATGCTATAGGGTTGTTGGGAAATAAAATATTGAAGATTAGCCTATTTTGGATAAGTAGATGAAAGAAAAGGTAGTGTGAAATGTCAATATAGTACAGTCTCACCCTAAGGACCAAGCCTTTAAACAAGTTATAACTAGAAACCAACATAAAGTTCAAGGTATTCCACCTTTAGCGATGCATGAAGAGAATTTGATTAAAAAATCATGACATGATAAGTATCCTAATCCTATGAGGGAAATAATTTTGATGAACGAATTAGCTTAATTATTACATACAATCCAGAACCATAATGTGAATGGGGGATATATTGTGATAGTGGATGCAGATGTTTATGGATAAATTGTTTGAATCTTGAAGCAAGATGGAGTGGTCACAATGCTCACATTTCTCCTCAAATAGGTAAGTACTCCAGGCAATGAATAAATTTACCAAAACATCAAAAATTTATTGTCTAACTTATTATATTATGCGCAAAAAGGGTATCAAAGAGCATAAAAGGTAGTACTGTATGTCAAAAATAAAAATACATGGGATGTGGATGTTAGACTAAATATAGAACTCAAAGGATATAAAGTCCCTAATGATGTCTTTGATTTTGGTAATATGATGAACATGATTCCCAGATCAACATGGAAAGCTATTGAGAGACCAACTCCAAGTTATAGCCCTATTACAATTAGTTTGGAAGATTATGGCTACGTCAAATCTATTGAGAGACTAGAGGATGTTGAGATAAAGGCAGATGATATAAGACTGGATGGATATTTTTAAATCATCAACATGAAGACATATGAGATACATTATTCTATTATAATTGGAAATAAATGGGCTTATGATGGTCATATGACTATGTATATAGTGGATAATTAACTGGAGGCACATTAAGGAGATGTTATAATTATCATCATGTTCAATAAAGGTGAACAAAATCCATACACCATACCAAAATAACCAACATTTCCATACACTTTAGGGTTGATAATTAACTCAAAGTAAGCATAGAGCCAAAACTTGAAGCCCTACAAAAAAGATAATTCACTTGCTTCTCATAACATGAACAACCAATACTATAACTATAGAAAGCATATCAATTTTTAGCTTGACCAATTCATACATAATACCATCCCATAGTTTTACATAGAAGAATGTAAGTCTCCATTTATACATTCTTCTACTAAATTAAAAATTGATCATTTGTATTAGTTAAATCTCATAGACAAATATTGCATTGTCCTACAAATGAAGGAAAATTTCCATGAGAATTGATTTTGCCATAAGTGGGGATTAAAATACTCACATGATAAACTAAGCATGTGGATATTATGAAAGAAGACCCATGCAAACGGTGTATGATAATGAGTGATAGTTTCCCAAGTATTTTTATACAAAATATCTAGCATAGTTCATTTTCAAATTAGATTATCATGTCCCTCATATAGACATGTAAGTCAGTGCATTGAATTACACACTAAAAATAATTTCTAAAAATTGGTTGGATATCTATAGATCAAATAAATTACAGTAAGAAGAAGCACACGAGATGTTGTGAGCTAGGTTCTAGGCTGTGATTATGATATTAGAAAAGTGACCATTCTTTCAAGACAACTAGTGCCTTGAAATGCATATTCATAAATGTGTGGAAGTATGGTCATCACAATAGGTAGATCCAAGGTGTTGAGTTCATATTTTCCATCACAACTTATCACCTCTACTAAGAGCTTGGTATATGCATAGAGAAAGTAGATGATAAACTAAAAATTGGCCACAATTCCAAGAGGACTTTATAGAGACACTTATGTTTGAAGATGAAAATACAATTGTGCATAAGACTGCAAAAATTGAAAATATTTCTATGGCATGTAAAATAGGAGGATATACCTGCTAGCATAGATAGAAATCACATGGTGAAGCCAACACGTATTTTCATAATGCCATATAGAAGTATAAATCCAAAAGGAAAAATATGAATTTATGCTAAAGTCCTATAAAAAAAATTTGACAACACAAAACAATTAGACCCTCATGAGAGTGAAGAAGATTTGGATTTGAAAGGCTTTTGTGAGCTAGAGAGGGATACTAAAGAACCAAAACCAAATATTGCATAGAAAACCAAAGAGGAACTACTGCAAAATATAAATATCCAAGAGAAAGAATGTGAAATGAAGCTAAGGAATTCTATTTAGGAAAGATAAAGAAAGATATGTAAAGAACCAATGTGGAAGAATATTAAGAAAAATGGTATAGACTAAGTACCAAAAATAGCAACCAATGGGGAATATTGGGCTCAATAGTATATATATATATATATATATATATATATAAGGTATTTTGTTTTTACAATATTATGAGGATGTGTTTCCTAAAACAATCTTAGAATTTAAGGGTGTAGATCGTTCATTAGGGGAAATACATATTGAGCTAAAATAATATGTATATACAATAAAAAGAGCCCCAATATGAAAACAAAGGTCAAAGTAGAGATTGATTGAATGCAAGAAGCTTAAATCATATATTCGGTTGAAAATTAAGATTGGCTTAGTCCCATGGTGGTAAAACCAAATAAAACTAGGGAAATTAGACTCTGCAGTGATTACCAAGCTTTGAATGATGTGTGTGTCAATGATCTATTCCAATCAATTTCATAGATGAGGTGCTTGAATATGTTATTAGGCATGGAGT
Organism: Torreya grandis; assembly: GCA_037957365.1. NCBI lineage: Eukaryota > Viridiplantae > Streptophyta > Pinopsida > Cupressales > Taxaceae > Torreya > Torreya grandis. Next base: position 2,218,378 of record JARHVA010001255.1, read on the forward strand.
CCATTCATTCATGGATGGGTTCAGTGGCTATCATCAAATCCCTATTTTAGATGAGGATCAAATGAAGATAACCTTCACAACAAAATGGGGATTGTTTGTGTACAAAGTAATGTCATTTGGTATAAATAATCCACAAGTGGTGTTTCTTTGCACAATTGTGACTGGATTAGAGATTTTATACATCAATATTCAGAAGTATGATGATTGATAAGTCTTCTCCTTATTTAATTAACATCTCTCAAAGTTGTGACTGATGTTAGAAAGATGTTGGGATCTATAAATCAAACTCAATTTGAATAACTGCCTATTTTTACACCTTTTTGCATCCTAATAGGACATGTTGTTTACAATGATGAGATTATAGTAGTCTAAAAAAATATTGTAGTCATTATAACAATCAAATTAACAATCAAACCATCCAAGGTTTGATCATTCCCAAGACACACTGAGTATTATCACAAGTTCATTTATGGATATGCAACCATTTCAACATCACTCAAGAAATTGCCGTGCAAAGATAAATTTTTTTAGTGGACTATTGAATGCTAGATGGCCTTCACTAATTTTAGTTAAGAGGTTGGTTACAACACCAATTTTAGTTTTTTTAGACTAGAATAAACTATTCCATTCCCATGTTGATGCTTTTGGGACAATATTTTGAGCCGTATTAACACAATCTAGTGAAGGAAGGCTATATCATCCCATTCATGTAAAAAGATGCAAACTATCAGCCACATAAAAAAATACAATCCAATAGAGTGAGAATCCCTAACAATGGTTTTTTCATTATAAAATTTCATACACTAATTTTTACTACTCCTTTTAATTTTTTCACATATCACCAAACACTATGATACTTGGTTAATAATCAATGTTCGGGGGAATTGTATTTAGGTGGTTAATATTGTTATAGAATTTCTAGTTTAAAGTTAATATGAAACTCGATTGGTAACACATGGGAATTGATCATATGAATTATATCCAATCAAGGGAAGAAATAAAAGAGCTACAAGATGAATATCCAAATGCTCATCTATTAAGAGTGACTATAATTCTTGAGAATATAGAAGATATCACACAATTTATAGAGTAGGGTATATTCCTTGTACATTATGTAGAGTGGTAAAATAAACAAATAATAACACATTCATTACCCTTCAACATCATAAATGGATTCCTCTACAAGATTGGAAAAGATGAGGTTCTATGTAGGGCAGATTTGGATCATGAAAGACCTTAGATTTTGGAAGAAGATCATCAAGGAGTACTTGAAGGATACTTTTTAAGAGAGACAACTATGAGAAAGATATTAAAAAGTGGTCTATGGTGGCCTACTCTATTTTAGGATGTAAATAAAATGGAAAAGTACTGAAACATTTGTCAAAGTTTAGTAAAATATAATAGAGATGGGATGCCATTGAATTTGGGTTTAGCTGTACAACCATTTAAATAGTGCAATATTGAATTTGTGGGCCCTATCAATCCTCCATCTAAGAAAAGCAATTCTAGATAAATCATCACTACAAAAAATTACTTTACCAAATGGGTGGAAACTACTATGACTCTAAGTTGAAGTGCTAAATACATTGTAATGTTTCTATATGAACACATAATAACAATGTTTGGATGTCATTTAAAGATACTAAGTGACAAGGGTACTCATTTATTTAATATTTATATTAGAACCTTGATAGAATATTTTATGGTCTCGCACTATAAAATTACAACATACCATCCACAATCAAATGGATAAGCAAAATCATCTAAAAATGTTTTGGAGAAGATGTTGAGCAAGCTTTAAAATGTGCAGAGAGATGATTAGGAAGATTGCATACCAATGATCTTATGGGATTACACATAAAACTATAACTATGTGAAAGGGAACACACCATTCCAATTGGTATATGGAATGAAATCTATAATTCCCATGGAGTATATAGTTCTTATCCTGTGAATAGGACAAATAATACGATTAGGAGATGAGGAGTAATTGTAGGAACGAGTGCTAGATTTAACTCGCATGAAAGAGATAAGGTAGAGGGAGAATTGGTATTAAGAGGATCACAAAAAGATATATAAGGCATGTAATTTTTTAACTTGTGATCCAAATAGTTTCTATCTAAACATAGGGTTATTTTATATGACAATAGGCTTAGAGCACACCTAGGGAAGTTATGCATCAAATAGAAAGGTCCTTATATTATTCATCAAGTGTCAAAAAAGGCACTATAGTACTTATGGATATTTAAGGAAACATTATTCCCAGAAGAATAAATGGCTATAGGATCAAACTCTACTTCCAATGATCTCACAATAGAACACACATAGTATAAATAGTGTTTCATGGCACATTGTAGTATATGATTTTTATTTCATAGTTTGTTTCTTTTTATAGGTTCTTAGAAATAAGTGTGTGTGTTGTAATATCTATATCATAGGAATATAATGATGTAGTATAATCAAACTTAAAAACAAGTGATTCAAATAAGACATGATCAAATCAAAGACCAAGATTTAAGATGGATTTAGAAAAGTTTGAGTTTGGGAATGAGGTGGTAATGGATAGGGAAAAAATGATACAAGATGGATAACTACCAATCACCCAAAGTAATTGTTGACTAATTTGATCACAAGTAAAATTAATTCAACCCCCTATATGGTCAAACTTGATATAGGGGTCTAATAAGGGGTAAAATGTGTACCATGGTCCACATGAGGTCATTTAATGTGTCTTTAGCCTTGATCATATTAATTTTTAGTGCTTAGTGTCATTTTATGTCATATAAGGTCATTTTGAGTCATTTATGGGACTTTTATGGTTTAACATAGAGGACAAGTGTTCCAAAGTGTACTTTAATGTCCTAAATTCAAATTCTTGTCAGAGGTGGCAGCCTTGGACTGACAAATGCAAGTGATACATTAAAAACAAGAAGATCAAGCAGTTTCATGTGGTTTTAAATTATTATACAAATTGTGTAGTAGTTATGGCATGTGTGGATGTTTCACTAGTGTCCCTTCAGGTCCCTTGAACTTACTTCCATGCCTGGGCAACCTTGAAAATCTCAAAAATGGCAAAAACTATCCTATTTCTTCTATTGCTCTCCTTTGCATGCAAAAATGGTCAACCGGTTTTAGTTTGATATGGATAGTAGGAGGTAAGTTGGATCAAATGAATTTGGTGGATTATAACACTCTTTGTCTAATTTAAATCCATGGAAATGACTAGAGGATTAGTTTCTTGTGCTCTATGAACTATTGTTTAGAGTGCTAGTGACTCCCTTCTACCTGCTTATTCCCATACCCTTTAATTTATTTCTCTATTTAGATTTGTCTAAGCAATTCAAGTTGTATACATGTTCTTAGAGAGTGTGAAAATTATTATCACATGGTTATCAATCATTTTTCCATGTTTGGAAGTCAAAGAATGAGCAGAACTATCTCACTTTTGTAGTTCAAAACTCCATTACTAGTCTACAGATAGTTTCATCAGTTGCATAAGCTTATCTCCCTATTTATATCTTAAAATCAATGGTAATGCAAGGTGATTTATTATTTATAATCTATTATAACATGGTGATTAGTTTATTATTTGAAGGTTTAGTCTCAAGTCTAATATGGATGATAAACACAACCAAGAAACATGCCACAATTAGACTTCTTTGCAAATAGTCATCTACAGTCAGGTGAGATTAGGTATTTATCACTCAAATTGATGTAAAAAAGAGTTTTCAAGGTGGTGAGAAGGCTCCCAAAGATGAAAAATTAAGTTTGAACCTTAAAAAATGGTTTAAGATTGGTTGTGACAACCAATTCTTCAATATACATAGTTTTGAGTCTGATGATCTCCTATAGTAGCACCATAGAGGTTTGAGATTTTTGGAATAGAGGTGTTGGCACTCATTTGATACCTTTATTGAGTTCTATGAGCATTGAGAGTGTCATGGTGATAGTGGTAAGGTATAAGATATAAAACAAACATAAAACCATGTTCATAGGCTAAGAAATTTGCTTTTGAGACACTTTACCTTAGTATCTTTGAATGAGGATTATGCCTTACATTTGATCCTTCCATAGTAAAGTGTTTTTAGGTCTAGATAAGTCTAACTATTCCCATCATGTATCCTAAGTATAGGGGCAATGTATTGGCATATAAAATTGGTTGTTTGGTCAAGATAAGGTGGAGTAAATAGTTTTCTATTTCAAGAAAACTTTCACTATAGACTCTCTATAATCTAAAATATTCTTGAAGCCTAAATGATCCTATAACATAACATTGACGTATAATGGAATAGCTATATGGTCTCTAAGCTTAATAAGAATCCAAATAACTATGGAAAATGTCTTAGTAACTTCAAGATGGGACCAAGGGAGTAAAGGATAGTACTTAGGCCCTATAAACACCTACAAAAAGATTCTATGATCCCTCAAATGAAGCACCTACAGTCTGATTGATAGTGTGTTGAACATAAGACATAAGAAGCAAACCCTACATGCATAGTTAGTCATGAAAGTTGAAATGACCTAATAAAATAAAGATAAATTAGAGAATTTTATGTACAAATTTTTGACATGGGTGAGCACCTATAGGGGTCTATTTTTCTCTCAAAATGTCACCTACACTTTGACTATAGATTGATAATGCATGAATAAAAGGTAATTTGGGTGTTGGCTTAGCCTTAGGCATATGAATGTGTTTGACTATGATACCAGATTAGATAATACAAGAAGAATATAGGGCATGAATTTCCATGTCTAAACATGAAACTTAACCTATAAGACACCTCAAATCTCAATTGAGATAATCACCTACAGTCTATTACAATAGGTAGACTAAGCCTAGTCAAATGGAGATGCATGATGAGAGAGTCGGTAGATATTGATGATGGTTGAATATTATGATGATAAATATCAAAGAGGTAGTAACACATCTCATATGATTTTCAAATCAAGGAAATAGGGTAAGAGAAAGATGAATAAACAAGTCCAACCTTGCATACAAACCCTGCACATAGTCATCAACTCTAGAAGTCTATCTTGAGGAATTAGTGATGTTGAAGACTATAAAGAGGTAATAAAACTATTAAAATTTGTAAAAATCACCTCCAAGATCCATTATAGCCTTACATAGTCCTATTTTAGCAAGGCAAATAGGCGAAGTTCCCTATATTTTGTCTTAAATAGAGGGCACTACCAGTTAAGACATGACTGTAGGTTTAGTGAGTGAATGGTGAGGGGATGACATGAGGAGTAATAGAAAATTGTATAAGGGTGTGGAATGTTTGTTTGAGCATGAAAAAGAATAGATAATATCTCACAGTCCTGATAAATCACTTAGAGGTGGTTATCGGCAACTAGAGCATAGTCAGGCCTATTAGGCCTAGGCTAGGCCTAGGCCCTAGGGAGGCTCAATTTCATTTCTAATGTTAGAGGTAAAATCACTGAGATGGGGGGGTATGAATCAATGAGCTCAAATATTCCAACTATAATTTTGATCTTATCAAATACTTAATTAGCTACCACAAGCATTCATGAAGCATATACAATATTCATAGCAATGAGCAAGAGAGACAATGCAAAATCAATCACATAACACATGACATACGTGGGAAAACCTCTTGGAGAATAAAACCCACTGGAACCTACACTTGGAATACTATCCTATAATAATAAGATCTAATTTAGACCATCTACAAATGATCAAGGAACTATAATCCCTATTTAGTGAGACTACAATCTCACAAGGTGCTACGACACCTGTCTAACTAAGCTACAACAACAATTAGATTTTTTAGCAAGTATCACCTTATAAGGAATCTATAACCACCTTAGATGCTGAGCTACCACAACAACACCTATAAATAAATACACCTTTGAATTGATGTTAACAACACCTGATGATGGACCTATGATTAACACTCTTTACCTTTGCCCACACTCAAATAATAAGCACACTATTATCCCAATAGAATTATAACCAAAAAGTCATACAAATAGTTCTCAATCTATTTTTCTCTTTAACTTACCTTCAAGGCACTCTACCCCTCCTTCACACCATAAAACACACACACAAGCCTCTCTCCAATTGCTCCTTAGTCTTTCATTGCAAAGTCTGGAACCCATCATCTTTGGTTCCACTATTTATAGAGCAAACTTGATAATCACTACCTTGGTCGGCCATTAGGCATGCCTTATCCCTTAAGGCATATTTCACATGAAGACACAACTCAATATAATATTCATAGGTCAGCCATAACATCTATGGGTCATCCTTAAGGAGCTACACCTTTTAATAAGGCCCTTGTAGCCCTTAAAGGTCTCATGTGAACCCATTCACTCCTTTATCACTGCTTTGAACAAAACAAGAACACAAGACCACTTTTAAATAAATGGGTCCACTCCTTATGTCCCCTTTAACATACTCAAATGATTAAATTCAACATATCTCACATTTGCATATGCTTAATAAACTCAAATACTGACTTGGTGCACACAATCACCATGAACAAACACACAGTCAACTTTTTAAGCATTGTTGATACTCAAGAAGATTGATCACACCTTCAAAATCCACATAGAGCATCCTCAAGGACTCTACAAAACTCCCCAATAGCCAATTCACTATGAAACATCAAAACAACATCAACACAAGCTCAAATATCCTTCTTGGGTTACTTTCAGAACAAACACGAACACATAGTCAACTTTTAGGCTTAATATCTTTGACTGTACTCATAGATCCTCAAATCAGGTTCATTAGATGCACCATGGAGTCCTATTCATTTGTGTTTTTTACTGCATGAACAAATTTTAATTTTATCAAAAGATATGGATGAAATATAGAGATCTGGTTTTCCTATGTTAAATTCAAATATTTGAATTCAAATGGTCATAGTTAACCTTTGAACATAATTCTTGAATCTCGTGAACTCTCAACTTAGATTGAATACACACCATAGATCTTGTTTGAGCTTTAATACAAAGACCACCAAATCCAAATGTTAAACATTTGTTACTTTGACCTCATATCATGCAATTTTGAAATGTTGACTTAATGTGGTTCATCATATATGTAGATCAATAAGGTCTTTAATGATTAACACTCACCATTCGATCAACTGTATGAACATTCGCTTGCCATTGGATCATTATCCTGTACCTTTGCTTAGACATTAAACATTGTCAACCTATCCTCATCTCATTTCTTCCTGACTCCTTAGAAAAATGTGAACCATTGATCTTGCTTGAGATTTAACACTTTCAAAAATGACTAAGTTAGGAACCCTTTTAATATGCCTGAGTAGCCATTTTTGCACCTCAATAACTTCTTCTACGCTTACCTGTAGGATCTCAAATTTGGACCAAATGATCTCCTCCATAGGAAAATCCAACTATATGACATACTTCTCCTAGAAGCCTCATATGTATGAGATATAATGCCATTAAAGTGCCTTCTCAAAATCCTCTATCATAGAGCCAACTATGTCAAAACCTACCTGAGAGGCCAACTTTGAGCATCTATAACTTTTGTCACGCTTTAGTGAATGATCTCAAATTTAGTGCAAATCATCTATGTTCAAAATTAAACAAACTCATATGATCATTTTTTTTACACCTTCACACGTGTAAGATATAACACCATCAAAATGCTCACTTGGCTCTTTCTACCACACTATAAAATTGGCTAAGCATGGGCAAACACAATCAAACTACTTAGGAGCCTAAATTTGCATATGTATATATTTTGATGTGTTATACCACATGATTTAAAAATTAGCAAAAATAAACTAGGTCCAAAAATGAATAAACCCATATGATCATTTTATCTAGATACCTCATTACATGTAAATACTGACCTCATCAACATGCTTAATCAGCGCTTTTTGACCACTTTGCAAATTTGGCTATGAAAAAACAATGAATTCTGACTGAGAAGCCAACTTTTCACCTTCATATATTTAACCTTACTTAGATTTATGAATTGAGATTTGGCACATAAAGACTAGGGACTAAATAGATCACAACCATATGCCCAACTCATCTTGACTCATTCCCATGTGGTAATGGTGACATCATCAAACTGCCTACTTGGAATTTTTGCTACTAAACCCAAAGTGTCTAGATGAAAACTATGATCAACCAAATGAATTCAACTTATGAAAACAAGCTCTCCAAGCATAGATACCATCTTAGGGACCTCTTTCACATGATCAAATCACCATACTCATCCCTGATCCTCTCTAGCCATGTCAATACTGAAGATCAACTAACCATACATAAAGTACACAATAAACACCTTACACACTTTGTCATTATCACTTAGGCTATCAAATCACTTCATCCACTCATCATAGTATATCCATAATAATAACATGACATCATCATGAAAAATATCCAACAAACTCCCCCTTTATCATTGATGCCAACACCCATCAATATAGCAATATATAGCTCACCTTCTTTCTCTTCAAAGCACTCCTATAACACGAACTTTCTCCCCCTTTGACATAATGACAAAGTGAGCATCAACTGATCTTGAGGACCTAAAAATACTAACAAATAGGAAATGATCATATTTTAAATATGATACAAACTCCCCCTTACCTTGAGCCTACCTCTTCTTGCCTTGACAACTTCCTCTTGCTTCATACCAACACTCTCTTCAATCAAGCATTGCAACCAATGAAGAAATAACACACAAAACCACAAAAATCTAATGTAACTCACCAAAAAACATATGAAATGGACTCCCCCTAAGATTTTTGAGTAATTTCACCACTCGAGCATCTTTAGATCTCCACACACCATGAAGAACCACCAGACAGGCTTACTAACCTCTTCTCTCAAGACACTTCCATGACCACCAACTCTGCCTCTGCACTATACAAAATAGGAAACATGCACTAAAATATCCTAAGAACATATCTTCAGATACTCATACCTTGATCTTTTGGAGAAACTTAGAAAAAAGTAATCTTCTTCAAATTAGGCTTGTCTAGCCTCCTTTTAGTCCTACCTAAAACTTGTAGAGCCTACAATTTTTAGTAGACACATATTCAAAATCTAAAACTTCATATTTGGAGTACTCTCATATGACCCTTGAAGCACACTAATTTGAATAAATAAGATTATCCTCTATAACATACTTCCTTCACAAACCTACTAGTCAATTAACCCTCCATATTGGCAAAAACTTGAATAATATGAGAACCACAAAAACTAAATTCTATGTGAATCTTGATTTGACCACCCATTTATCCCATTTAACATATTAATAATCCTCATACCTCAACTCATAAGGTAGACTAATTTTCTACCAGAGCCCAAAACCCTAGAATCTCAAAACAAGTAGGGTCAACAAACTTTGTTTTGGTCAACACACACATCTAAAACTACTTTCACATCTGAAGACACCCATCACACACTTCTGGACCAATATTTTAGCTTCCATACCTTTCAGAACCCATACATCCTATAACTCATTTTAGGCTAGTTTGCCCTTAAGCCAAAAACTAAGAAAAATGAGAGCAATCAAAAAAACTTTAATGACACATACATACGTTCAGACCTCAAAAATGCCTAGAGCACACCACAAAGAAATGCATAGAACTTTATAAGCACCAAATACTTCTTTACATTTGCATCAATCTTATTAAGTCACTTGGAACCACCAATTTTGACTTTGTACTACAACTCCTTCACAAATTTCTGAAATAGGCTCATGAAATTTTTGCTCCCCTTTAACAAAATACCTTCTCTAAATGGCATTATCTTTTTAAGCACAAAAAATTGATTCTCCATTGAAAGGAATCTCTTAAGAAGAATAGATAGAGACACCTTCTATACCTTAATGCTCTAAACAAAAACAAATCCTCATCTTCCATCTCCTCCTTTCTCATATGATATTTGTAGTTCTTTTTCTTCTTTTTCTTCGGCTTAGGAGAAACAACTTCCTCATCCACTAAAAATTTCTCCTTTTATTTTATGATTGAATTGACAATATATGGAGACAAAAAAGATTAATTACATACCTTTTCATTTGAATAATCTTCGTTGTAACTTGGAACCTCATCATTAGGCACAAATAATTGATGTTCTTTACATGATACATGCTCATCAATAACAGGATGTTCACTTGGATCCATACATACCTAAGGACTGGCCTCAATCATCACCTTGGTCTTCTCCTTGAGCTTGATTTCTTCATTCTCAACATGAGTAGATAATGAGACCTCTTGGTACTCTTCAACTTTTGAAGCATTATCCACCATAGAAAATAGATTACTTGGACCTGCAGTCTCATCATGACTCACACTTATCACCTTTGGATTCCATGTGTTAAGTTGTCTTCTTCCTTGAACTCTAGGAGTTTGATTAAATATATTCTATCTTGTAGGCCTTTTCTTGTAGAACCTAGAAATGTGACCTCTCTGTTCATAATTGTAGCACACCATACCTTTTACAATAAATGTATCTTGCATTATTTTATTTGGACAAAAATATACAATGTGTCCTATGTCATGACAAATAAAACAACCTCCCATTTTTAAAGAGGATTCACTTTGTCAAATCTTATGTGGACAATGGTTTGAAAAATGTCCCATTATAAGATAGTTAAAACACGTGATATTGTTCACACTTTTTGACTGATGACCCCCATCATAGTCCCATATAAATTCATTTCTAACAGATCTCTTAAACTCTCTATCACTATGACCAAATTGATGTATAACAATAACCATTAAATCTTGCATACCTCATGGTATTTGGTTGTCTGATCTAAATTGTCTTTACTCTGCCAACACCTTTAGTCCTTCTCTAATGATTTATCTTTAAAGTAATATTGTCCTAGTTCACATTAGTCTATATCTTATTTTGAGTAACATTCTTTTGTTCTTATTCATATCCAAGACTAGATATATAACTAACATGATTTTGACCACTCAGAATGTTGTCTAGATCACATGAGATCTTTTCAGATCTCACAAATGTCTTCACCTTATTAGCTATATTTTCTAGCTCATATTTCAAATATTCATTTTTAGAAACATACCTTAAACATTCATCTTCTTTAGCTTTTAGGCTTGTAGATAGAATTTCCAATTGACAATTGACATGATTGATCATATCTTCATTCTCCTTGGCATCTTCATTCAATCTTACCTCATATAAAATAAATTTATCCTCATAGTCCTTGAGATTATATTTCATCTTTTTATTGATCTTCTTCTCAATCTTCAATTCTTCAAGAGAATTTAACAAAATAGTCTCACATTCCACTTCATCATCATCTGAATCACTCCAAGTAGACTCCTGATGTGAGAAAGTTCCTTCCTTAGACATTAACAAGAATTCATCTTTAGCAGGACCATCATCTTCATGATCATATTTTGAATCACTGTCTTCACTCTCATCTGATGAGATGCAATATTCTTTGGTGTAAAGACTCTTCTTGTTCTTTAAGGACCTCTTTTTATTGTTATACTTTATGAATCCTTTCTTCCTGTATGTCTTTTTGTCATCATTTTGGCCTTCACCATGCTCTTCATCATCTTTCTTCTCATGCTCATGAGGGCAATTCTAAGCAAAATGTCCTCTCTCTCCATAATTGAAACATTTTAGGAGTAGTTTACCCGTATACTTCCCTAATCCAATGTTTAATTTCCTAGTAATCAAAGCAATTAGTTCATCATCATAAATATCAAATATGTCATCCTCTTTGGATTTCTTACCTTGGAACTTCTTCTTAGGTTTCATCTTTGTCTTGAATGCTGCTTCTTTCTTTGGTGGTATACCATCATTATTCCTCATCTCATAGGTAGTAAGGGTGCCATGCAATTGATCCATCTTCAACTAAGCAATATCATGAGTCTCTTCTATAGCAGATCTTTCAAATCAAACATGGGGGAAAGAGACATTAATACCTTTTGAACAATAGTAGTTTCTTCAAGATTCTCTCCAAGACCTCTGATGATGTTCATAATATCATAAACTCTCTACAAAAAGGTTGCCATAGTGTCTTCTTCATTCATCTTGAGACTTTCAAATTACTTTCTATGAGTCTACAACTTAGCAAGCTTAACCTTTGAATCTCCTTCAAAAATAGTCTTCAATTTATCTTATATTTTCTTGGCAGATGTGTAATGAATTAATTTAGTGAACTCAATTTATGTAAGACCACAAGTGATGGCATTCATTGCCTTAGATTTGTTCTCAAATAGCTTCTTGTTTGCAACACAAGATGGAGGAATAACAGGAGCAACATAACCATCCAAAACTGATTGCCATACATCAAACCCTAGGGACATAATTTAGGTCTTCATCCTAGCACTCCAAAATACATAATTGGATCCATTGAACATTGGTGCTTACTTAGTAGAGAAACCACCTTGCATATTCTAATTGGCCATTGTACCTTGGATCACCTTCAAGCTATCAAACCTTTACCAAACGACCTCACTCTGATACCATTTTTTAGAGGTACAATCATTGTGAGATGGGGGTGTGAATCAGTAAGCCCAAATAATCCAACTATAATTTTGATATTTTCAAATACTTAGTCAACTACCACAAGCATTCATGAATCATATACAACATTCATAGCAATGAAGAAGAGAGACAATGCAAGATCAATCACATAACACATGACATACATGGAAATAGGGAATAAAACCCATTGGAACATGTACTTGGACTACTATCTTATACTAATAGAATCTAATTTAGACCATCTACAAATAATTAATGAACTATAATCCTTATTTAGTGAGACTCCAATCCTATAAGGTGCTGCCACACCTGTCTAGCTGAGTTGTAACAACAACCAAACCTTTTAGCAAGTATCACCTTGCAAGGAGGCTATAACCACCTTAGATGTTGAGATACCACAAAAACACCTATGAAAAAATCTACCTCTAAATTGATGTCAACAATACCTAATGATGGACCTTTGATTAACACTCTTTACCTTTGCTCACACTCAAACAACAAGTGCATTATTCTCCCAATAGAATTATGAGCAAAAAGTCATACAAATAGTATTCAATCTATTATGCTCTTCAAATCATCCTGAGGGCACTCTACCCCTCCTTAATTCCATAAAACACACATAAGCCTCTCTCCAATTTCTCCTTAGTATCTCATTATAAATTCTAGAACCCATCATATTTGGTTTCATTATTTATAGAACAAACTTGATAATCACTACCTTGGTCGGCCATTAGGCATGCCTTATCCCTTAAGGCATATTTTACACAAAGACACATCTCAATGCAATCTTCATAGGTTGGCCATAACATCTATGGGTCACCCTTAAGGAACTACACCTTTTAATAAGGCCCTTGTAGCCCTTATAGGTCTCATGTGAACCCATTCACTCTTTTATCACTCCTTTGAGAAAAATAAGAATGCATGACCACTTTCAAATACATGGGTCCACTCCTTATGTCCCCTTCAAAATCCTCAAATGATCATAGTCAACATAGATCATCTATGCATATGCTTAATTAACTTAAACACTAACCTAGTGCACATAGTCACCATGAATGAACACACAATCAAATTCTTAAGCATTATTCATACTTAAGATAGATTGATCACACCTTCAAAATCCACACAGAGCATCTTCATGGAGTCTACAAAACTCCCCAATATCCAATTCACCATGAAACATCAAAATAGCATCAATACAAGCTTGAATATATTTCTTGGATCACTTACATAACAAGCAAAAACACATAGTCAACTTCTAGGCTTAATATCTTTGACTGTACTCACATATCCTCAAATCAGGGTCATTAGATGTGCCATAGAGTCCTCTTCATATTTATTTTTTACTTCATGAGAAAATTTAACTTCTATTGAAATATATTGATGAAATACATATATCTGGTTTTTCTTCTATTAAATTCAAATATTTGAATTAAAATGGTCATAGTTAACCTTCGAACACAATGCTCAAATCTTGTGAATTCTCAGCTCAGATTGAATAGCACCATCGATCTTGTCTAAGCTTTAACGTATAGACTACCAAATCCAAACATTAAACATATGTTATTTTGACCTCATCTTGTGCAATCTTGAAATGTTAACTTAACGCGCTCCATCAATCCTTGCAAATTAATGAGGTCTTTAATGATCAATGCTCATCATTCGATCAATTGTACAAACACCCACACACCACTGAATCATTATCTTGTACCTTTGCTAAGATGTTAAACATCATGTACTTGTCCTCATCTTATTTCTTCCTAACTCCTTGGAGAAATGTGCACCATTGATCTTGCTCAAGCTTTAACACTTTAAAAAATGACTAAGTATAGGAACCCTTTCAATATGTCTGAGTAGCCATTTTTACACCTCAATACCTTCTTTTGTGCTTACCCACAGGATCTCAAATTTGGACCAAATGATCTCCTCACATAGGAGAATCCAACTATGTGACATACTACTCATGGAACCCTCACACATATGAGATATAATACCATTAAATTGCCTTCTCAAAATCTTCTGTCATAGAGCCAACTATGCTTGAGAGGCCAACTTTGAGCATCCATAACTTTTTTCATGCTTTAACGGATGCTCACAAATTTAGTAAAAATCATTTATGATCAAAACTAAACAAACCCATATGATCAATTTTTCTGTACACCTTCACACATGCAAGATATAACACCATCAAAATGCCCACTCAGCATGCTACAAAATTGGATAAGTATGGGAAAACATAGTCAAACTACCTAGGTGTCCAAATTTGCATATGTATATCTTTTGATGCACTGCATTACATGATATGTAAATTAAAAAAATAAACTAGGTCTAAAAATGAACAAACCCATATGATCATTTTGTGTAGATACATCCTCATGTGAGAATGTTGACCTCATCAACATGCTTACTTAGCTCTTTCTAGCCACTTTGCAAATTTGGCTAAGTATAAAAAAATAATGAATTTTGACCGAGAAGCCAACTTTACACCCTCATATATTTAACCAAACTTTGATGCATGAATTGAGATCTGGTGCATAAAAACTAGGGAATAAAGAGATAACAAACCTATGACCAACTCGCCTTCACTAATTCCCATGTGGTAAAGGTGACATCATCAAACTGCTTACTTAGATTTTTTCCCATTGGACCCAAAGTGTCTAGATGAAAACTATGATCAACTAGATGAATTCCACTTATCCAGACAAGCTCTCCAAGAATATATAACATCTTAAGGACCTCTTGCACATGATCAAATCACCATACTCATCCTTGATCCTCTCTAGCCATGTCAATACTAAAGATCAACAAACCATACACAAAGCACATAAGAGCAATCACCTTGCACACTTTGTCATTATCACTTAGGCTATCAAAGTACTTCATCCACTCACTAGAGTATCTCCATGACAAAAACATGACATCATCATGACAAATCTATAACATCTAAGACCAAATGAATCTTCCCACCTAGTTGAAAATCTTTAGGGGAAGGAATAAGGTTGATTGAAGACATTTATCTGCAAAGGAATATCACAGAAAGGTCATTTTTTGGCCTAAAAACACCTCAGGGGTACCCAAAATACACTCTCAAGCTCGAGAGACCATATTTAATCACTCACACATATATATACCTATTGAATCATGACCCAAGGACTTGGGGAGAGTTGAAGGGGGTCCTACACTTGCTTTCAGTGGCATTTGTTTAGGAGTTGGATGTCCAAGTTTTATGAACTATCCCTAAGAGTCAAAACCTACTAACACCCTCCTAAACCCTTATTTAGGACCTAATGGAGAATATAAGTAAGAATATTAATTTAGGAGGGGTATTTTGGCTTGGAAATGGTTTTGGAATTATAGAGGACTCTCTCAGGCTCCTTCCTATCTAATTAGTCTGTACGCTATTTGTATAGATAAGGCATAACACATGGTATTTTATAGGAAATTGACTTATTTTTTAGGTCTAGAGAAGTTATGATGGATTGAAATGATTGAATGAGGTATTTAGAGACCCATTCTAACTCTCCATATCCATTTCTCACCTCATAATAACATACAAACACTTCTGCTACACCATTCATCATAGGCAGTCTTGGACAAAGATTGTTGATAAGAAGTGATTGCTAAGTGAGAGAGACAAGTCTATTTTTGGGACCTTTTAAGGTATTCTTGATGGAGTGGAAGGCAAAGGGACTCTAGACAGGTGTCTTAACTCCTCTTCCATGTATTTTATTGAGCAACTGAAGGCCACTTGGGTGATAAATGTGAATAATAAGGCCAAGAAGGCCAATAAATGACTATAGATGGTGAGTAAAAGTGTCTAGAAGATGGATAGTAGCTAGGGATGCATATGATGACTATAATGGCATGTTGACAACTCCTATAAGATAGTTCACATGTTTCAAATCTCCCTAGTTTGGTTTTGAGTGGTCAAAAGATGTTTCATGATGAAGGCAGTTTCAAGAAGGCAACTAAAGGGTCTCTACACCAATTTTGGAGAGTTTGATGATTAAGATGGACACTTGTCCAAGAAGACATTCCATACCTCTATTCTCAACTTTATTATTTTAAAATGTAACTATTTTTCATGGATTAACATGTGGCATTGTGACCTTTAAACTTCTCTTCTCTTCTCTCTGCTCACACATTCTATAAATGCAAGCCATTTTAGATCTTGTAGTTAAATTCCACACCTAGTATGGCAAAGCCCTACTAGTCTGATGTTATAATTCAACTTTGAAATAAAGTTTCAATATAGTTTTGAGTTTTTTGCTTTCTTTTCTAAGTGTGTGAAGTGATGCATAGTGAAGTGTCTAGTGATAAGTATCTATCCTTGCCTTATCTTTATCATTTTATGTTTAGTACAAGTAGTTCTCACTTTAACAAGTCATATGATGTATAGCTAGTGTGTTTGATAATATTCAAGTGTACAAGTATCCTTGGTGTTTACAATCTGAACTCTAGTTTAGTCACCTTAAGTATTCCAATGCATATCACTTCCATATTTGAAATACTAATGTTAGAGCAATTCAGGATTTTGAGACTAGTGTTATAGGTCATGTTTCATAATGCACTGGTATGGTAGTCTAGTGGAGATGTTTCTAGTGTATCACACCCTTATATTAGCTTAATTTCATGTCTACTTCTATCCCTTTTCATCCAAGAAAATAGTTAGTGTAGGTGATAAGCATTCAAGGATCAATCTAGGGAGCCAACCCTTAAACCTAGAGGTCTACCTATGCTATAGGCAACCCACAGGCCTAGAAGTATTCCAATGTTGCCCAAATCTTAGAGTATACTTGAATAACCAAATCTAGGGTGCAATATTAGGTGACAACATTAATTAATGTTAGAGTAAAATGAATATCATAGTATTCTCAAAAAATACAGATTTGTCCAAAGGTAGTTAATGACCAAAATAAGAAAATGTTGAGAAATCAAATGGTGATACATCACATAAAAGAAATCAATTAAAGAAACATTGCACCTAACCACTAAAAATCCAAAGGTCAAATTAGAAATGGTTATTTGAATTTAAAGAAAGCATGTGAAGGTGTGAAAGGTAGATATATGAGCGTATTCAAGTAATAGTGAAAATTTGAGGGTTGGATTTCTATATAAGATAATTTTTTTTTGGAAATCCCATTTGAAAACTCATGAAAACAACACATTATTGAGATATATCTATAATCCTACATATTAGTGAACAACTTGCTATAATAAAACTACAAGATAAGCTTAAAAGGTAATGCATCAAATTCTCATGTCATTATCTGATTCACATAAGGAGGAGACGGGTATTGGTTTTTCCATACAATAGGAAAAGTGGAGTGACTCAAATCCATTTTATTTCATAGATGTGGTAGAAATAGAGTGGTTTATGTAACCATAAGTAACCAAATCACAATGAGTTATTGCACTACTTAAGAGACTATGAGGGTTAGATAATAAATGATTAATACAGTTTCTAATATTCAGTCAATATGAGGAATTGATGATGAGTATCTTAAGTAGTATAATGAAAGAGTGATCCACCTATCCAAATATGTCAAAATATACATAAATACCAATTCCATTGTGTAGACCACATGATTTCCAATAAGAGGAAAGCTATTACACTCATATAATACAAATGACCAGTCGATACATTCAGATATATGAGAGACTTGCATGCATGACTAGAGGCTTAAAAATAAATCAAATTACATATGAAACACTTGGGTTATAATAAAATACATCATAATATAGTAATTTTAGATGACCAAAGGTGCGAAGTAGGCCACAAAAGGTGTAATTGATATTACATATCAGATAATAAGGCTTGGAAAAGAATTTAATTGGCATGAGTTCCTTGTATCAAAACTCATCACAAACATTGATAAGATCATCAAAGGATCCACATAGTCATTCTAGTACCAATTTTTGTTACTCCTTTGTTTTACATAGTGGAATTCCCATAAAGGAACAATCAAACCTTACATTGACTTCTAGCTAGCCAACACATTTTCCAATATAATTTGGGCACGAGATGGAAAACACATTTAATATGTGGGAAGATTCACATAATGGTGGATATATACTAGGGATCGATCACATAACATCCCTAGGTGCCTCATGAAATCCTCCAATATCTTGGGCCAATCATCACTGTGACAAAAATGTACAATGGGATCAAAATTTAGATTCATGAATTGTAGAAATTGCTAGTTATACCTCTTCCACTTTTCATTGACATCAATATGGCCAAGACTGAAGTAGTGAGGTAAATAAATTTTATTGAAACAAGTGTAAAATCATTGTGATCTATGCCACTAGAAGCAGAGCATCCAATACCCAAGC
Source organism: Torreya grandis (assembly GCA_037957365.1). Classification (NCBI taxonomy): domain Eukaryota; kingdom Viridiplantae; phylum Streptophyta; class Pinopsida; order Cupressales; family Taxaceae; genus Torreya; species Torreya grandis. The sequence continues at coordinate 2,237,200 of JARHVA010001255.1, forward strand.
CCAAGCATAAGAACAAACACAAGAACATTTGTAGCTAGAGGTAAATGAAGGACCATATGATGTTTCTCATGTACAACCATCTAAATCTTTGTCCTAGGAAGTCCCATTTAATCATAAGGAACCGATTCCAAAGCCTTCATCACTTTCTAAACTAACCTATAACATGGTTATGTGGTTTAGTGACAAATGGATGCCAATAATTGTAGCAAAATATGATTCAAAACCATTAGGAGTGACACCCAAAAAGATGTACAAGTCCTTGATTGATGATATCAAGAATGAGATCTATGAAAAATAGGATAATAAATAATTATTTTTTTGGAAGGTAGTTCATGTTAGTGTAGTGTTTTTTCCCATTGGGTTTTGCCTACACGATCTTTTCAACTTACTTAGGTTAGTTAATTAAGTCACTAAGGGTCATTTATCTTTAATGGGTTCTAATTAATGAGTTAGGGTTTTACCTTTTTAGTGACCTAATCTCACCCTATATGTACTTTCTTTTTTTCTAAATTGGCTAATACAAACAGTTTCCTTTCATGGAATTTTCTTGTTTTTGGAGCTCTCATTTTGCCTCTACAGGAATTTGATGTTCATCATGGAATGCTATTCAGAGATCTTAGCTAAATATAACATGGTATTAGAGCTCTCCTAATAGCCTCATGCATTTGTCTCCTTGGCACGATCCTCTTGCATTCACCATTACTAGTTTTTCTTTTGTACGGTCGTGTTTTTGACCTTGGAGGCATTTTATGTAAGTTGCCTTGAAAATCATGTCAGAAGGCCATTGATGAAAAATATACCTACATATTTTTTATGAGTTTTTTGAGATCTAAAATGGGTCTCTTTTAGAGTTTTAATAAATTTCACAAATTTTTCAAAAATCAAATTTTATTCTTACTAATAAATGTCTGTACAAATGAGTAGAAGAGCCTACAAAACCCATAAATCCAGTGACTTAAGCAATCAGACTTCACAACCCCAATAACTTCGAAGTAATTGACAGTCAATAATCAAATGTCTAAAACCCCTGACTACTTGCAATTCATGTTCTCCAGCAAAGAAAGTCTAAAAACTTGATTTACACTGTTGTAGACCAACTTGGGTTTGTGAAGGGAAATTACTTATTCAGTAAAGTAGGCCTAATAGATCGAAGTAGTAGTTGTTTGAAATATTGAAGTAGCATTTTTAAGAACTTATAAGTCTATAAAAAAATTCCATTTTTGGAAAGGGTCTAGGAATATGTGGGAGTAAGAACTTGTAAGTGATATAAATTTCAATCCATAGCTCCATTTTGGGTAATTTTTTTTGAAAGTGTATATTTTTTCAAGATCTATGCATTGGTGATAATGGATTAAAACTCACTATACCTTTCTTGGATTCATTATTAGCTATGCTTGATGTTCCTCTCATTCTCTCTCACACTAATTAGTCATAGATGCATTCTTGATGATGTCTGGCATCTAATATTGAGCATGTGTTGCATTGTAACTTAAGGAGGGGTCTAGCTGATAGTTTAAGGGGGAACTTGTACTATGTGAAATTTATTCTTTGATTTCATCTTAATTCTATAAATTGTCTCAATCTAATCTGCACTAATGGATCTAAACATTGAACAACTCACACCATTGAATTATCTCGACTGAAAGTCTAAAATGTAGCTCACCTTGAGAGGTAAATGACTCTATCAGATCACTATAGGTGAGGAAACCGAGCCATCTACAAATGCAAAAAAAGTTAAGTGATAAAACAATTTTGATGAGGTCTATGGGTTCTTATGTCTGTCAATGTCTCTCAACCTCCTGTTACATGTTAAATTTTTAAAAACTCCCAATGAATTCTAGACCATCTTAAACAAGATTTTTAGAGTGTAGGACATCATGAGGGGTCATGATATGGAGAATGAACTCATCACATTGAGCCTAGGTGAATATGACACCCTACAAGGCTTCTTTAAAAATTTCAAATCACTAAGATTGTAGTTGAAACAATATGACATTAAGAAAATAGATGACTAGTTGATTCTATCTGTGCTTGCAAAATTGGGTCATGACTATTCAATTTTCATCTCTACATTTCATGCTACCAAATGTGCACTTGGATCCACTTTAAAAATTACATCATTTCATGATTTTGTTGTCAATCTGACTTGGGAGCAAGATAAGTTGGTTCAAATGGGTGCACTGAAGTCTTCAAAATCACATGCCTTGATTGTTAATCAGGATAAGAAGAAGCCTTCTAGTAGTGGAAAACAAGAGAAGAAAGAGTCTAAACCAGATCATGAGCATAAGAAGAATCATAAATTAGATGTCAATCCTAAGGAATCATCAAATGAGTCCTTCTCAAGTGGGAAACCTAAGAAGGAGAAACTCAAATGCAACTTTTGTACGAAACTTGGGCATGCTGAATCTTAGTGCATGAAAAAGAAGATTAACACCTTGACTAACATGCTTGAGAAGAATAACATTAATGTTCCTAAGTCCTCAACTTAGAACATGTCCATACAAGATTTTTCAAAGGCTAAAGACAACAAAAAGGGTGAAAACAAGGGCAAGGCACTTGTTGTAGTAGCTTCTCAGCCTTCAACTTGGGTTATTGACTTGGGTGCTTCCTATCACATGGCCTCTTAGAAGATTTATTTTCATAAATAAATCCATGTTTTGTGCCTTTAATTCTCATGGGTGATGACACTTTGGTAGAATTTAGTGGTAAAGGATCAGTTGAAGTAAGTGATGAGACCTTCAATGATGTTTTCTATGTTCCTTCACTATCCACCAATCTTCTCTCGGTATACCAAATCACTCATATAGGTGTAGGAAAGTGAGTTGAGTTCACACCTAATTCAATGGTTATTAAGGACCTGTACAATGACACCATAGTGGCTTATGGGAGGCCAATAATTAGTCTAGGCTATATATCTTCTCATAATTTGTCCTAGATCATCCCTCGACTACACTGCTTACTCATGCAAATGGAGTGAGCAAACTGTGGCATAAAATTTTTGGCCATTTAAACTACCATTACTTGGAGAAACTCAGTCATTAGGACATGGTTTTAGGGTTGCCTAAAGTCAAATTAATGGTTACATTCTTGGCAAGCATCCAAAAGAGAAATATGACAAGAGCAAAGCAAGGAGAGCCAAATAGAAGCTAGAAATTATCCACAGTGACATAACAGGTCCATTTCTAAAACCTTCATTCAATAGGACTAGATACATGCTCACATTCATTGATGAATTTTTGAGTTACACCTAGGTGTTTTTTCTCAAAAATAAGTCTGAGGTCTTTGATCACTTTAAGGACTTCAAGGCACTTGTGGACAAGCAATTAGATTGTTTCCTCAAAATGTTAAGGACTGACAATGATGGGGAGTATGTTAAAAATAGGTTTGAGTAGTTTTTCACATTAGAGAAGATTCATATGCAACACATAGTTGCATATAACCCTTAGCAGAATGGTGTGGCCAAACGTAAGAATCATTCCTTGAAGGAAATGGCCAACTACATGCTTCAATCAAAGTCTCTTGCTCCTCAATTTTGGGCCAAAATAATCAACTGTGCATGCTACATTCAAAATTGTGTTCCACACAAATCCTTGAAAGGAATCACTCCTTTTGAAGCTTGGGATGGTCAAAAGCCTCCAGTGGATCACTTTCGAGTGTTTGGATCACCAACAATGGCCCATGTTCCCAAGAAGAAACACAAGGAAGTGGACGCTTAGAGTCAATCTTGTATCTTTGTGGGGTATGCAAAGGGTGTTAAGGGATACAATCTTCTTCATCCTAAAACTCATGAGTTGTTTATAGAAAAGAGTGTCAAGTTTCAAGAGGGCTCACCTAAACTCACTACTGGCACTCTAGACTCTTTAAAAGTCTCACTAGACATTGATTCCACCTTAGATAGTGGCTTGCATCCACCTCAAAATACTCCTAATGATTGGGATGACTCTTCTTATTCAAGTTAAAGTGATGAGAGTAGTGATGAAGATTATCCTCCATCTCACACTCCCACTTTAGATGATGATGACTCACCTCCTGATTCTCCAATCTCATATAATTTCAGTCCCACTTGGGCCAAACAGACACTTCAAAGTGCTAGGAAATGGGTTGGAAATCCATTGGATGCAAGGCAAATACATTCACAATTTTAGGGGACTTCACATGCATATCTAGCCATTGCCTCAGATCTGTAAACCTTTCATGAGGCATCTAGCATTCTAGAATAGGATTCTGTTATGTAAGAGGAGTATAGGTCCCTAATCAAGAAAAAAGCATGGGACTTGATCCCTCTTCCTAAAATAAGAAAATTGGTCTATTGCAAATGGGTTTATTGGACTAAGTATGGTGCAGATGGGTCTATTGATAAGTACAAAGCTTGTCTAGTTGCAAAGGGGTTTTCTTAGGTGCCTGGTATAGACTACACTAAGACATTTGCTCTTGTAGCCAAGATGACATCTATTAGACTCACTCTACCCATCATAGCTGCACATCAGTGGGATGTTCACTAAATGGATATCAAGAGTGATTTTCTACATGGTGACCTCAAAGAAGAGATCTACATGGAACAACCACAAGGCTTTTTGGAAGATTCCTCCTTGGTTTGTAGACTCAAGAAATCTAGCTATGGACTCAAACATGCCCCTTAGGAATGGTATGCCAAGATGGACTCTTTTCTCCTCATATTCAAGTTCACTAGATGCCACTCAGATCTTAATGTCTACATCTTACAGTAGGATGATTCTATATTGATCCTATTTCTCTATGTGGATGACTTGCTGATTATAAGAAACTCATGATCATCCATCTGAGTAGTGAAAACTACACTTTCAAACAAAATTTTAATGACATATATGGGATTACTACATTACTTTCTTATGATTGAAATCATTCAGTCAGATTCTGGGATAACTTTATCATAATCCAAGTATTCTCTTGATTTGCTTGTGAGGTTTAACATGTTTAATTATAATCGATCTCCTACTCCCTTCTTGTCTAGTGTGAAGCTTGAGGCTGATTGTCTTACACCATTGGTTGATGCAAATCCATATTGGAAACTAATGGGTAGTTTTATCTATCTCACACACACTAGACCTAACTTATCCTATGCAGTTGGCATGGTCTCTCAGTTTATACAAGAGCCACATGAATTGCATTAATAAGTAGCTAAATGGATTCTGCACTACATTCAGGGTTCTCAAAACTATGGGATACACTACAAAGAAGGAACAAAGGTTGATTTAATTAGATACACATATTCAATTTGGGTTGGAGATATTTAGATTTGAAAGTCCACTTCAAGCTATAGTTTCTCACTTGGTTTAGGTCCAATAAATTTGTCAAGTAAGAAGCAACATGCAATTGCTTTATCATCTACAAAGGTAGAATACAGAGGGGCTATCAATGCCACCATTGAGGCAATCTTGCTTCAGGGGATTCTCATTGAGTTTGGCATCCAATTTAATAAGCCAACAATCATCTAATATGATAGCTAAAGCATTATCTATATTTTCAATAATCTAGTTCTCCATCAAAGGACCAAACACATAGAGATTCACATGCACTTCATTAGGGAGCTTATCAATGAAAGTCATTGATCTTCGATATTGTCCAACATCAAAGTAGATTTAAAATATTCTAACCAAGCCCTTCATAGAGAGTAAATTTTTTCATCTATGAGCTCTCATTTGGGTTAGGGTTGCTCTACCTTCTTCTTCTTCCTATGGAGGTTCTTCACTATGTACTTAGGTACCTCATCAGGCTTTCAATGCCGAGACCCAATTCTCATCTCACCTAAGCTACACTTAAGGGGGGTGTTAGTGCAGTGATTTTTCCCATTGGGTTTGGCCTACACAATATTTTCAGCTTACTTAGGTTAGTTAATTAAGTCACTAGGGGTCATTTATCTTTAATGGGTTCTAATTAATGAGTTAGGGTTTTACCTTTTTGGTGACCTAATTTCACCCTATATGTAATTTATTTTTGCCTAAAGTGGCTAATGCAAACATTTTCATTTAATTTAATTTAATTTTTTTTGGAGCTCTCATTCTACCTCTTCAAGAATTCAACATTCATCGCATGACCACTATTTAAAGATCTTGGCTAAATCTAACAGTTCACACTTACCAAGTGCAAAATAATGTTATGTTTTTAATTTTGGTGAAAATTACTCTTCCTATAGAGTCCATCATCATGGAAATAATAAAAAAGGAAGTAGAGGTTAAAATTAGAATAAAAAATCTATTTAAATAAAGGGTGCTAATATCTTTAGTATCCAAAGTTGAAGTAGCACAACAACCAATCACATAAGAAGAAGCAATAGAAAAGACCCCATAAGGACAACATGTTTGTGAGAATCACTATAGGAAGAGGTCACCAAAAACAAAGAGAGTGTTTAAATATCCCACACCCATCCATTTTAAAGTGAATGGAGACACTTGAAAGCTTAGAAAGAGCCACATAGAAAGTGCTGATAGAAGAAGCAAGAATTGAGACCTACACTGAAAAGTTTTAAAAGAATATTATTATTCCTATTTATATGTGAATAAAATATTTCATAACCAAAAACTAAGTGACACTATCTCCATCTCATTCCCATCCATCTTCACCCCCACTATCTTCATACTTTCCAATGCATATGAAATAACTTCTTTCTGGTCCTGATACTATTGGGCCCTTAGTGTCAAATGTAAAGTTGGAATAAGAACCATTAGAGTATCCACCCAGGCATAAGCATCTTGATAAGACTTAGGGAAAAAATGAAGTAGAGGAGCATCCAATGCATGAAACTTTTAAGGATATAGTGGAAGAAGAGAAGACCATTGAGAAGCAAGCTAAGGAAACACAAATCTACAAACATAAGCACAAAGAGGAAAAGGTTATGTAGGCTAAATAACTAAAGAAGGCCAAGGATAAAAAAGTATCCAAAGATGCCAAAGAAAAGTAGAAATAAGATCAACATAAGTAGGAATAGCTCAATAGGAAATCCACATAGAAAAGGTAGAAAAAGACATAGTAGAAAAATCTACAGGAGAAATGGAAGAACAAGAGAATACACTATAAGACAACTAAAAATTCCACTTAATAAGCTTTAGACCAATACAAGGAAATGAAAGGATAATAAATTCCAACACAACTATAATCAACAATCAAAATGATACAAGGTACAACCACTGATTCATAACCAAAACTACTGGGATCATCTATGCATTTAGGTTCTATGTAGAGAGAAGCATAGGAGGTAGCTTCAAAATAAAAATTAGAGTCTAATAAATCATGGTGTATGGATATATAAACACTATTATTATTACAAACCACATTCACACTCTTGGTCATATAGATCAGGAAATAACTAATGACAACTGTAGCTACTGCAACTCAGTTGGCCTTGCCAAGATTAGTGTGGGAGGTTTATCTGGATGCATCCCAAATTTTATTTGTAAATTAAATTGAAGGTGTTGATGCATTCCATACTTCCATGCTATATAAGGTAGCTGAGATCAAGAATTAAAACACATAACTATAAGAAGATAATGCCAAATTAAAGGAGTTATTGGAAAAAGCACAACATCTCATTGATGACACCTACCTAACACTAGTCCAATAGGTTATAGGGGACCTAGTCATGTCAGAAGACAAGTAGTTCACTGTTCTACTCACCTAACTAATTTAGTATATAGCCATAATGCAATGCCTACAATAAATCATAACCCAAGTATAACATAGGTGTAGTCAAATAAAATTCATGTTTGAGTTTTTGGAAGAGTATGAGTAGGTTATTAACACTATCATGAATTAAGCTACACAACTCTCTCAGAGGATGCTTGAATGGAAACATAAACTGCATGAATCTTTGAAAGACATTACCCTAGACCTTTCCAAAGTAGATAAATAAAAAGTGGTCATGGAGAACCAAACTTCACCAACTAAGATGGACACCATGCTCTATGAGTCTATTGCATTGAGAAATGATCTCATGGAAAGAATGCGAACTTGGGAGATGGAGATGCTGCCAAGGACCTTTTTCAGAGTGTAAACATAATGCTACATGGATTATATGGAAAAAATCACCTAATATATTCAACACAAGGTAGCAAAACTCAAGCCACTCATCATATTTATTTATGATGATGACATTTTAACAATTCTATAGAGTCAATCTCTCTTGCACACATTGTTAAACATGATCCAAGATGCCTTGGCATATTGAATTCATACAAATAATATTTAACAAATATTGATATCTCAATCTAAGAGATCCTGGATGAACCCAAGGACATTATGCATGCACAACTCATCCAACTTATCTATGCAAATAAATCAACATCAAAGGTAGTGCATGCTCCTCCTCAGCAACTACATAATCTAATAGCAACTTTTGCATCCTACTTGTCCATTTCATTCATAACTACCTATTATTCCATCATAGTAAAGTACTTCACCCTCTCAATTTTGCTCATAATTTTGAAGATATAATTTTTTGGCATCCAAGAAGCTTTGTGAGTGGGGCTAAGTAGGTTGAAAACACATAAAAGGTGGCCCCTAGTTATGCAAATCTATTGAAAACTTGTAAAGGGTGGTAGGCTGGTATGCTACTTAGTTGAAAACTTGAAAGGACAACTAAAAAGTGTGCAAGATGTGAAAACTAAAAAATAACACTTCAAGCAAAATTATGACCATTAATTCTTAATGAATCCAATAATTTATTGCAAGACAACTTCAAATATCCTCTCAACAATGCTCTACTAACAACTTTATCTTGGGATTAGACAACTATTTACATCAGTGAATGTGTTGGTAGGAAGATGTGAATCATAAGTCGTACAAATATTTTGTAATATAAGTAGGTGACACATGTATGGAATAATATATTTTGTATAATATGGTCTCATCAAAGCTCATGGAAGCTAAACAGGTCATTTGATCTTAAAAGTTGAAGGTCACAAAGATGGAGAGTTAGAGTATCTTATCAACACTATAAATACTCTACTTTTATAAAAGAGAAGATTGATTATTGAAGTGATTCATAAATATAGTCAATAAAGATCGATAAATGGGTTTCCTTAAAGTACCCCATGTTAAATATAATCTGTGTTTAAATATTTCCTTGAATTTTTTGCATCTTTCAAATGACTAAATGTAACATGAATCTTAATTATGAACTTTTTGTATGAGTAAAAGCTTAAAATGGAACAACCACTAATGGCAAAATAATATGCACCATGTTTTGTTGTGACCTGGTAATAAATTCCTATAGAATTTTGCGTCATGTGTAACATCATAGACTACAAAAATTAGCATGTATTGATGGGTGCTTCTAGGGGTCACTACTAGTAGAGTGATGAACTCCAAAACTAGCAAAGTTAAAAACCCAATAGGCACAATACTAAGAATTTCATGAAACAATAATCTTTATTAATTATCCTTGAAAAATCAAAAGTATTGATTAAATTATTTAAATAAACTACAACTCGAATTTGGAGTTGACATGAAAAATTAAAAAAAATCTAAAAAAATGAAAAACTACCTAGAGTTAACTACCTTGGCTATAAATAACAACTTGATTCTTATAATAATTTTTGCATGCAATTTTGGATGGGCCTAAAATTTTAAACATATTTTATACACACTACAATCATGATGATGGGCGAGTGTCAACCCAAGTTCACGTATTATTACAAAGTTATCCAAATATGGCTATTTTTAGTAAGATTAAAAATACTATATCCTATAAACACTAAAATCATGATGATGTGTGAGTTTTAAACCAAGTTCATGTCTAGTTACAAAGTTATCTAATTTTAACTATTTTTAGCATGACTAAAAATACTAGAATGCAATTTTGGACCCTTATATAATCTCGCATGATTCTCCAAACAACTTATAATTGACCTTAACTAGAAAAGTGGGTTATGAATGCATGCTTATTTCCTTTATCTTCATTTTTTTTGAAGGAGAGCTCAATTGGGTTCATGAGTCAAAAGTTATGGCCTTCGAAAGGTAGATACCTACATCATTCTCCTCTAGTTGAAAACAATTCAACTCTTGGGAGTTGTCTCAATTATACTCTTGCCATTTATTCTTGTTAATTATATTTAACTCTCATTCTAAAATCCAAGTGTTGTCTACCTATTTTAGTCCTTCCCACTGTAATAAATATCTATTATAACTTGTCTTGTGTTCACTGTCTTCTGATCTAGAACTTACAATATATTTTATTTCTTCTTCTTTGGTACATGTTGCTTCCAATCCAATTCTTCATCTTCTTACCCTTCACCATATTATCCATGAAAATCATATAATTATGAAATATTAAATACTAGAGATATCAAAATTATTTGGTAAGCTCACCTCATAAGCATTGTCAGTGATTTTCTTCACAATTCTGCACAAACTAATTTTCTTGTACTTCAAACTGTTGTATGTTCCTTTGGGAAATATTTATTTTCTCAAATAAAACATAATCAAATATACTTCTTCAAATAAATTTGACCTCCTTATTACATCTATTGATGCTTTATACTTTTCATTGCTTTCCTATATATTTCTTCTTATTCTTTCAACTATTATATGTGCTCTATAAATGCTTATGCATCATCAATAACTCATTCTGCAATTAATAACTACACCAAATCTAGAATACCCATAGGATTTATACTATAAGTAATCTAAAATGTTGATTTTCCTTTTGATTTATTCATAGAACTATTAAATGCAAACTCATATTGTGATAAAGCCAAGTCCCATTGTTTGGGCTTTTCTCCAACTACGCATCTTAAAAATTTCCAAGCTCATGTTTACTAATTTTGTTTGTCCATTTATTTGTAGGTGGTATACACTACTAGATTTTAGTTTAGTTCACATATTTTTACACAAAGTCTCTCAAAAATGACTTAGAAATTTTGTTTGCCTATCTGATGTAATGGTTTTTAGAACATCATGAAATCTCACAACATCCTTAAAAAATAGTTTTACTATTATAGTGGCATCATTATTTTTCATACATATAATAAGATGAACCATCTTAGAAAATATATCTACAATAACAAAAATTGAATCATTACCAATTTATGTGTTCATCAACCTCAACACAAAGTACATAGTCAAATATGTCCATGGTCCTCTTGGAACTAGTAATAGCATGTGCAACCTTATTGTAGACACCTAAAATTGGACACTTTGTATCAATTTTAACTATCCCTTAATCCACACTAACATCATCCTAAGATCATCTAATCAGTCCTCTATCCAACCTAACATCCCTAGCCAAATCACTATTCATCCTCCCTAATAAATTAATCATTTCTTACTTAAACATCTTTAATACCATAAAAATGAACATCCCTCTTAATTAGTTAATCAATCCATATTAATTAACTAACCTTATTCTAATGATAAATTCCATATCTTTTGAATATTCTTATTTTCTAAAATTATAAAAAGATAATATTGCTTACATTATGACATCATCCCCATTTTCCAAGACAAATTTAATACAAAGAGGTAAGTGTGGAAGAATGAGCTATCACATGCTCTTACATACTCCAATCCTTTATCATTACATCCTCATACACACTCCAAACTTTTTACACACTTAATCCTCCTCATAGGACCAATCCTTCACCATTGATCTCCAACCAAGATCAATGGATCTCATTAAACAACCAAAGTTATAAATAGAGGGATCCTCCCCCATTTTTAAGAATTATTGATAAAATAGTGAAGTTATACCATTTTGAAGAGACAATATGACATCAAGCCAAATATAATCAATCCAAATCATCTATTCAAAAGGGGAAGTATTGCAAAATTTTTATGCATCTCAAAGAACCTATTCAACTATATCCATCCAAACGCTCCAATCAAAGCAAGGATCATAATTTGTCTTAGGTAAGATCAAGGCATACATTTTCTTGATTGTTCCTTTCTTTGATATCTCTTCTAAGGTATCTCATTCAATGAAGTTTACTTAGTATCTTATATGTTATTTTTTTGGGTCTTTCTAACATGATTGCATTTTTATAACTAATTTTATTTTGATATATACACATGTATTTTATGCATGGACCTTAGCCACCTGACATATTCTGTATCTTGAAACATATATTGCCACATATCTCTTCATATTTGGCCAAAAATACTTCACTTCCACCAAAGCTATTGTCTTATTCTTATTAAAATGTCCACCCAAACCACCACTATGCACTTAATTTTAACATTTTCTCTTAGATACCCAACTGGAATACATAATTATTTTCCCTTAAATAGATAAGCATCATGTATAAGGTACTCATCATAAATAGTACTTGTATCACCTATAAATGGATTTATGCATTGCTCAACTATCTTTCCAAAACCTGGATCAATATCATATAATTTTTTAACAAATTAAAATCCATCTATATACATCTGTATTTTGTGCATGGCCCTTAACCACTTGACATATCCTACATATTGAAACATATCTTTCCAGATCTCTCTTCATCTTTGGCTAAAAATACTTCTCCACCAAAACTATTATCTTATTCTTACCAAAATGTCCACCCAAACCACCATTGTGGAATTCTCGTATAATATTTTCTCTTAGATACCCAACTGGAGTACATATTTTTTTTCCCTTAAAGAGATAAACATCATGTATAAGGTACTTTTTATCTAAGAATTTGACTCAAGAGAGGATGGTTAGTATCATGTTAGTTTCAAAATGAAAACAAAATGAAAGAAACATACTAACTAGCATAACATCTCTAGGCCCAGACACTAAGGAGAGCTTAGTTAACAAACATGAATAAAACACACAACTAAAATGCAAAATAAACCTTCTTTTACCTCCATTGGATGCTCCAAAATGCTTGTTGTAGTGGCTTTCTCAGCTTGTGCTCATGAAGTCTTCATCAAAGGAGGCTTGGCTATCTCCTCTTCTCCTTGGCACCTTTGGCTTTGGCTTGGAATCAATTTTTCATGGTAAAACTAATTGCAATGGATTCTTGAAGATATTTTTGCATTATAACTTTGAATTATCAAGTCTTAAAATTCATGTGGTAAGGCCTCTTATTTATAGATTTTTAAGAATGTCTAGAATCAACCTGAATCATCCATCCTAAGATTGAGATGTGTGGTTGAGGATTAATCCAATTATGAAATTAAAACTAATAAATAGGCTCATCAATATTTGGGATAGAGGAGCAATTAAGAGGCATGGAGGGCATCATGGAAGGTATTGATGAGGCATGGAGGGCATGAATCCTGATAGTTGTGGCATTTATGGCCTAGGATGTCTTTTCAAGAAATGAAGTCAAATAATAATGTAGATATTCAATATTAATTTTCAAAAATAAGTATTCAACAAGTTTCCATAGAATTATTAATTAGGCCTTGATTTGAGTTAATTAGCTCTTAAGCATGTTTAAGTACTTTGTGCACAAATTACTCAAATTGATCAGAATGATTTATTATTGGTCTAAAATTTGATTGGATTGGAATTGAAAGGTAATGCAAGATGAATTAGATCCATTATCCTATTTAGGATGTTACTAAAAAAAATAACAAAGGCATGCATCTTGTGCAAAAGATTTGATAGGAAAGAGCAATTCAGAGCACCTAGGTGCAAAATTGGCATTTGGACTTGGAATGATCTAATCAAAGTTAGCTGGCCCATAAATTACATTGCCTCATTTAGGGATACCCTAGCCAAAATTGGCACTTGAATATGTCAATTTCATCTCATTTAATACATTTTAGTGTTTTTAGGCCAAATTGTGCATTTTAAGTGGAAATTGGCTAAAAGTTTGGTTGGAGATTATTGATGGCTAGATTTAAGTGTCTACAATACTCATCATAAATAGTACTTGTATCACCTATAAATGGATTTTGTCATTACTCAACTATCTTTCCAAAACCTGGATCAATATCACATAATTATTTAACAACTTAAAATCCAACTATATACACCTATATTTACGAATGGCCCTTAGCCACCTAACATATCCTGCATCTTGAAACATATATTGCCACATATCTCTTCATCTTTGGCCAAAAATAATTCTCCTTCACCAAAGTTATTATCTTATTTTTACCAAAATCTCCACCCAAACCACCATTGAGTAATTCTCTTATAATATTTTCTCTTAAATACTCAATTGGATTACATAATTATTTTCCCTTAAAGACATAAACATCATGTATAAGGTACTCATCACAAATAGTACTTGCATCACCAATAAATGAAATTACACATTGCTCAAATATATTTCTAAAACCTAGATCAACATCGTATAATTATTTAACAACTTAAAATCCAAATAATTCACTCACCATATAATTAAAAAATGTCACTCTCCTGCTCATAGTATCAACCACATGATTCTAATTTCTAGATCTATGTTTCAAAACAAAAGTATATCCCTGAAAGAAAGACACCCAATTTTCATGTCTACTATTTAACTTATTTTAAGTTTTCACATACTTCAAATCCTCACGGTCTTTAAATAATGTAAACTCCTTAGGCACCAGGTAATGCCTCCAATGTCTTAATATATGTACAATAACATAAAATTCAACATCATATGTAGAATAATTCTTTCTTACTTGATTAAATTTCTCAATGAAATATGTTATTAGACTTCCTTCTTAACTCAACACAACACTAATTCCCACATGTGAATCATCAAAATCTACCTCAAACACTTTGTTAAAATTTGATAATGCTAAAGCATGTTTTCTTGTAATCTTATTCTTCAAAAATCAAAAGATTTTTATTGTTGTCTTTATCCTCACAAATTATTTTCCTCTCAAGCAATCTATTATTGGTATAACAATACTACTAAAATTCTTTAAAAAATTATGTAAAAAATTGATAAACCATGGAAACTTCTTACCTCTATTATGCTTATTGGAATAGGCCACTCAATAATTGCCTTTACCTTTTCTTCATCCATTCTTACACAAACTGCTAAAACTAAATCTCCCAAAAATACCAAACTATTCTTCATAAACTTGCACTTCTTTAAATTTTCATAATTTTTATCTTTTATTAACTAATCTAATACCATTATCAAATTATTTAAGTTCTCTTATTTAATTTTAATAAATATCAACATATCATCAAAACAAACCACCAAAAACTTACCAATGTAATCTCATAGCATTGTGTTCATCACCCTCATAAATTTTCTAGGTGCATTAGATAGTCTGAATGGTATCACCATCCACTAATGTAAGCCATCCCTAGTATTTAATGTTAATTTATATTAATCTCCTTCATGAAGTTGAATCTGATAGTAATTACTCCTTATATCAATTTTATCTATTATAAATTCATTTCCTTTCTTAAACCATGAAATTCGGTAAGAATAGGGATGTTTTTCACATTGTAAACCTAGTTTCTCTACTATTTCTTTAGAAACCATATTTTCACAACTACCATCATCTACAGTACTTTGCATATCTTACCTCCTAGAAAGCACCTTGTTCAAAAAATATTTGTACATAACCATGAATCACTGCCTTTTTTATTTTTCACTTGTTATTTCCTTGGAGCTATCATTATTGTCCTCATCATGATATTTTATCCTATATTTGCTGCTACAAATTCTATATTTTCTTCTATGTTAGCCTTAACCAAATTTACACTTGGGTGATATTCTTGCCTCCTTTGTTATTCATGATAGTACGAACTCAAAATATTTGTCTCTCTATTATTTACATCTATAACAAACATAACGTCTGTATGGACCATTCCATCATCTACCACCACCATAGCCTCTATCTCTCTAAAATATTTTTCCTCTTTACACATATAGAACCCTTATATATTATATTATTGATTTGATATATCATGGGATGATTCTCCTCTAGTGGGATTAAACCCAACTATAGTGGTATTGAACCCACCTCGTCCCCTTATTGTAGATGATTGTCTTATTTTTGGCCCATTTGATCTTCTAAAATCTTGTATATTTTGTTTTTATTATACCTTTAAAGTTAATTGATAAGCCTCTTACATGCAAAGTATTCTATGCATGCTCAACTCATCGTAAATAAAAAACTTCAAACCATTTACATACCTTTTAGCCATCTATTCATCTATTTCATCATGATCAATTCATATGAAAATATTGTAAAACTCATATGCATATTCTTGTATACTGTGATCATTTAACCTAAAATTATAGAATATTCTATATAAGTTTTGTGCATAATCTATAGGAAGAAATTTCTCCATCAACTTCTCCATCTTGCTCTAAGTGTTGATCTTCTCTTTACCCTTTCTCTACCTATCTTTTTATAAGTGATCCCACCAAATCATTCATGACCCTTCAATTCCATGAATGAAAAATTCACTTTCTTTTCTTCTTTCAATTTTTTCATTCAATTTTTTTTTCCATACTATTTAACCAGTCTATCAACTTCTCTGGTTTTAAATTATCTCCATACTTTAAAACTTCAACCTTGATTCCTTCATTTCTTCCCTATAAAGCCCAAACCATCCTCTCTTCTATTGATGGTGGATGTTATTATTGTTCCTCATCTTACTTAACTTCTTCACAATTAATTTATTCCTTAGTTTTCTCTCCCTCTCACCTTTGTCTTTGATTTATGACAATTGGAGTCAATTATTCCACTTACCTCTGTAGTTATTGCATGATTATTATCATCTTTGTAATTCATCATCATCCTCTTGGAATATTTACACATGTTATTCAATAATGAAATATTCTATATAAATATAATTTCAAATCCCCCTAAAAATTCACAAAGATATTACCCAAATATTCAAACTTATTCTGATACCAGATGATGAACTCAAAAACTAGTAAAGCAAAAACCCCAATATACACAATGCTCATATTTTCATGAAATAATAATATTTATTAATTCTCATTGAATAATAAAAAACATTACATAAAATTATATAAATAAAACTCAAATCAAAATTGGAGTTGACATGAAAAATAAAAAAAATATAAAAAAAACAAAAAAACTACCGAGTTAACTACCCCAACTATGAATAACAACTTGATTTTTATAATAAAATTTGCATACAAGTTCAGATGGGAATAAAATTTGCATGCAAGTTCAGATGGGAATACAATTTTAAACATATCCTATAAACACTAAATCCATGACTATGGGTGAGTTTCAACACAAGTTTAGGTTTAATTACAAGGTTATCTAATTTCTACTATTTTTAACATGACAAAAATTACTAGAATGCAATTTCAGACCCTTAGATGATCTCGTATGGATCTCCAAATATCTTAGAATTTAACCTAACTAGAGAATTAGGTTATGGATGCATTATTATTTCTTTTATCTTTATTTTTGCATGAAGGAAAGCTCAATCAGTTTAACTAGTTAAAAGTTATGGCTAATGGAAGCTATATATCCACATCATAGAGAATTACTAGAAGAGTTTGTTCTTCAACATGTAATTAGTGTATTAATTTATGAGTAATTTGGTTAGATTTAATAATTTTAATTAAGGTCCTTGAAAAATATGAAGATCATGGCATAATAGTTTTTTGAAATTTTGTTGGCTTTAAAGTCTTACGACATTACAAAGTTTTGAATTTTGTGTAACTTATCTCATGTTGGCATGGTTTGGTGCAAATATACTTGTGATGTGTTATGATAAGGATCCATTTCATTTAATCTCTTAGATCATGGGAATATGATACGGATTCATTGAATATTTCATATGATGCAGTACGGTGTGATGTATTAAGCTATAATGGGCTAAGGTGCCTTATAATTGTATTTGAAAGTTAATGTTTATAGCACACTAAGGTGAGTTAAATGTTTTTAGTGGGTGTAAATCACTTAAAGTAAGTAGGTAGGTTTTACTCCTTTATGAGCATGCCCCTAAAATTTTTCAAGGGATGGTGAGTTGATAGTTGGATGGATTTCTGATGATAGAGAGATCTATTATGAGAATAGATTTGAGATTTTGTTTTGAGAGATATATAATTGAAAATACCAAGAGTTAGAAAACATGAATATGTGGATCTAAATTTGTAATACATATCATTGTGATATTGTTGTTGTTCTTGTTGTTGTCTATGCCTATTAAAATTTCTATTGTTTGAAATCTAATAAATATTTAAGTTATGTTATTGCATTTTATTACATATTCTACTATTTATTATGATAGTTGCATGGTATAATGTATATATTAATTTAGACTCCTAAATATGGCTACATAAAAATAGGATTACCTTATTGTATCTATAAATAAAAATACTATTTGTGTGTATTTATATATGTTTTTCAAGGGGTACTTAAGAGGCATATATACAAGTTTATTATATATATTATATTATATTTTAAATATATTTTGTGTATTTATATGTAAAACTATATTTGTGTGTATTTATATAATGTTATTTTTCAATAAGGAATAAGCATATTCCCCCCCACCCCTCCTCCCCTTGAATTTTTGACAAAATTTAATGCTATTTTTTTCTTTTGCCATTTACATTAAAAACAAAAAATTTATAATAGTGAATGTAATGAAATCAACATGTGGAATTTTAGTAAAGTGAAGGTTAAAAATGGATTTTTATAACTTGTAGTGGTGAAGTTGAATCAATGTCAAAGGAACTAGATCAAAAAAAATTGAAGTAGAAGAAATTTGATATTTCCCAAAATATGTCTATATATCAATCCCAACTAACTTGTATCATGATGGGCTTAGACTTGTCATGGGGGTGATGGATTAAACTGTCATGGGGATAATTTTTTAGCATTAAGTATGTAACCAACATTTTATGGGTAAAAACATATTATAGTGAGGCCCAACTATCAATGCAAATGTGTGCCTCAAATTATCTATCATTTAAAAAATGCATCTTACACATAAAGTACATAGTCAAATTTATTAAGTTTAATTTTTATCATATTTACAATCCAAGTCCATCCCTAACACTCAACACTTGATGTAGTTTAGTCAATGCATCATGCCTCATGTAGTCCCTCCACTGGTGCCTACATGCAGCTCATGCAACTACTAGGATTTTTACAAGTTTTTTTTAGATTTTTTTGTATAATTTTTTTCTTATGGAGTTTAGAGGTTTTTGGTTTTCTTCATAGGGTTTTTAGAAGTTTTTAGATATTTTCATAAGGATTTCCTCCTAGGTTTTTATAGGTTTATCCCTTAGTTTTATTTGGAGGATGATGGTAAAAAAAATGTAAAATTAATTCATAATTCAAATCTCTCTAAATAAGTTTTGTAAACTTATAGTAAAATTTATCAAAATTGTTGTTAGAGTATGTATTTTTTCACGTTTGCTAGTGTATTAGCTAGATATTTTGTCTTTTAGTGAGTTTTTACTATGTGAGGATTTATACCACATTGGCCAGTTAGACTAGTTCTGTATTTTGCTTTGCCTATTTATGCAAGAGCTTTCCTTTGTACTAGTATATCATATTTTTGAATAACACTTGCATTGCTTTGTTTTGCAATCAATTGTCTACAGTTTCATGTGTGATATTGTTGGAGTTATCACTTCTAAATCTTGGGTTGGAATACTTTTTCTCCATTTATAACATGGTACTAGAGCTTTAAGGTGTTACTCCCATATGCACTGCTACAAATTTGCTTCAGAAATTTCCATTTCCCTTACCAATACTTCTTCCCTTGTCACAAAGCCTCAACATTTTTTCTTTACCTCTTATGGATTTGACACTTTCATTGAAGCTTTGAATAAAGTGTGTGATTTTTATTCTCAGAGGGAAGGCAAAGAGGAATTGAAGGAGATCTTGGTGCCCCTCGTCAAGAGGGAAGGTGAATGTACATATCATAAAAGTACATCTAACTCAATAAGTTAATGATCATGCAAATAAGAAACATATAACTATCCATACATCAGTATATAAAATTCAGCTTATAAAAATAGTAATTAGCCAAATAATAACCATAAAAGACACTATCAATAGGTTATCAAGTCTAGAGAGAAATTGGGATGTAACAATGTGCATGAACCAATATCATGCCTTTTGAAATATTAACTTTAAAACTTTGATTTTTTGAAACTTTGAAGCTTTGATTTAGCATGAAAATGAATGAGTATTATGCCCCTAAATTTTTTATAATGATCCATATGCACAATTGTGAATGTGTTTACAATCTATAACTTTGATATTGTAATTATTTTGCATATGTCCATATGCATTCAAGTGTTCATGATTATGTACTCTGAGTTTTTCTAAGTGAAAGTATATGCCTTACATATTCCCCTAGAATCTATATTAATGTGCCTAATTTATGTCATGTGTTTGCTTTATGAATTACTTTGAACCTTTTGAAAATTTGTACTCTATTATAGAATTTGATTTTACATTACTGACATCTCTATATTCTATTTTTGATTTGATATTAAGTGCACCATACATATAACTAGAATGCATCAACCTAGATCTCATTAGTATGGTAACATGATCACATGGATGTGATCCCATGAATCATACTACTAACATGATATTGAATGAGTTATCAATAGGGATCAACCACTAGCCACAAGAGGGTATTAGAATAGACCATCCAAGTATAGTGGTTTGGAGAGTGTTGAACTGCAACTAACTATATACATTTGTGTGCTCACCAATGATCAATGCCTCAATCAATGATACAACCTCTTTAATAGGTGGTAAACTGGTTGGTTCATATGACTATTATGCCAATTTTTGGATGAATTGAGATCTCATTCTAAATGGATATATCCATCAAGCACACAATTTCAATCACACAAAGAATAAATTTAATCAAGTGATTGGGTTGGACCTTGTACAATAACCTAATCCTAGAGGGGCAGCCCAAGTGAACCTTGGATCAACCAACTAGTTTTTAATTGAAGAATAATTCATAATTTTCTTAATCATGATAGAGAATTTGGCTAATGATACTAATATTGATAATGGAGATCATGATCATGATACATATTTTGGCTAAGATTTAGGACCATGATAGAGATTATAGCCAATTATAGTGGGGATCACAAACAAATTAATTTACAAATCTTAATTGATAAAATTGATTTGACACCATATAGAGGAGAAGAAGATCACTGATTTTATCTTGACATAAGTAGTCACTAATGGTTATTGAGTCACATGCATCCATCATCTTATATGTTTGATCCCCTATATATATTTAGAGATTCAGTATGTAAGCATCATTATATTTTGTTTATGGATTAGACTATGATTTTATGAAATAAGCCCTTTGTTTTTTATCATTCAATATAGTCTTTAAGGGAAAGGCTCATGGATCCTCTACTCACATAATGATAAAAACATGAATATCTCACTAGTGGAATAAAATACTATGGACATGAATACCTAACTACCAAATATATAAAAATAGGATTTACAAATAAATACAGATCTGACTACTAGAGATCTAAATATATTTGTAAAATAAATGGTAAGTGATGCAACTACCAAAAATCTAGATGACTTTAGATTAGATCTATGAATAGTTGATTTGAGACTCAATTGAGTGAAATATAAGTTGTTTGCTCATTGAGTGAGAGTTTTTTGGATCTATGAGTAAAATGATGTTGTTGAGTGAAGACTTTCTTTGTCAATTGAAAGAGAAAGAGTGAAATAAGAGATCATTTGAGCCTTAATCAAGTGAGTTAAATATGAAACTAGAATAAAAGTAGATAGGGCACAAGTGGGAAGCCACTACACCCACCATCAATTGCACTTCCCTTTTTACCATCTCATCCTCAGTTCGATTGAGTAATAATTCAAATGAATCATTAGATGACACCCCCTCACCCTCCTCACTGAACCTATTACATATTATGTATGTTACAAATAGGTTAAGTTCATAAATGGCACACATATAGATATGGCTTATGATAACATGGATATAAAATCTACATAATATGATGGGATGTAACATGCACAAATGCATTAACCTATCTCAATTGATATGTCAAACCCTTAGTGAAACTATGATAGATTTACATTCACTTATTTATTTTCACCTTTGACTATCTATATTTGGGGGCATCTATCATCTATTAAAAAAAGGAAGAGGAAAGATAATGAGGATTCTAGGGCTTCATCACAAAGATGAAGTGTCATAAAATATTGATGGTCTTGTGGAAGATTGAAGCCAAAATGAGAGGAAGGCTTTACCATTATCTGAATCATTGGATCTAGTGGGAGAAGGGGATGCTTGGGATAAGATCAAGTATGGTTTAGATTATTCAAAATTCACAACTAATTTGAAGTGTAATATCTAGATAGAGGACACAAGTGTGTCTATTGAAATGAAGGATGTGGTGGCAGAGTAGTTCGGGGTGAGCCTATACGTTGTTTGGGGGACGCTGTTAACACAATAAAGTATGCCCCCTTTTCTATATCCTTTTACTAAGGTTGAGGGATTTTTTATAGATGGAAGGGTAACAAATCTAGACTGGGGGAAGGACATTTTAAATGGGATGACTAGAAAGGAGGCTAAACATCCCTCTTATGTAGAGGTAGCTAAGTTTCACAAGTCTCCTGTTGCTGAATATGTTTCTAAAAATAGGCAAGGGAGGCATCTAAAACCTGATGATTCTAGTCCTTCTATCTATTTTGAAGGGTAAAAACTTTCTATAGTCTTGGAGTAGGAGAAACTCTTAGTTGACTTGAGGAGGATACATCATTTTTAGAATTTTTGGCGTTCTCTCTAAGATTTCAATATTTGGATCACAGATAATTGGAAACCTCTTATGAAGGGCTCGCTATAAATTTTGCCCTCTAAAATGGGCCTTTTTGTAATCATTATCAATAGTGATGAGGATCATGGTATAGTTTTTAAGGATAAAATATGGATTTGAGAATAGAATATACTACTATTCAAGCCATGATTTCCTAATTTTAACCCATCTCACCAATTTTTTTAATGTCAGGCCTATATGGGTAAGGTTACTTCAATTACTACTACAATTTTGGACTTATTTTTACTTTAAATATGTGGGAAATTATTTGGGATAATTTATAAGAGTAGATTTTAATTCATGTAACATGCTCCATCCCACATATGTTGGGGTTCTTGTTAATCTAGATTATTCTATAGATCTTCTCGAGTTTATTGATATTAAGATTAAGGAGAGAACGTGGAAATAATCTCCAAATTATGAGGGATTTTCATTCCATTTTAGGAGATGTTTTGATGTATGACATTTGGATTTGATTTTTAATTTCTCTAGGAAGAAGTGGGGGTCCCTTGGTGGAAGGGTGACCTTATGTAACATGTTGATATGGGTAATGTGGATACTGATTCTATTAGTGAAGTGCCTAAGACTCCTTAGGATCGTATCCAAAAGGAGGAGGTGACTTGTAAGGATAATCTCTTGTTATCACCTATATTTTTGGAAAATGATGAATGTGATAGAATCTTACTAGTAAACATTCTAAATTGTGAACCTCATGTAGATATTTTGGAAAAAGATTCATTGGAAATATCTCAATCAATTGATTCATTTAATATCACCATTCCTATTTATCATGATGAAGGGGATGGGAGAGAATGGACCATGGTTGGAAACAAGAGAAAAGGACATGACAATGTTGGATTTAATTTATGCTTAGGTCTATTTGTGTACATTGGGTAAGCTAGACCCACATGCATGAGGATGTTGGGATTTATATACCTTCCTCCTATAAATGTGACTTTATACTTAAGGCTAAGAGAACAATTTTAGCATTGTATAATCTATTTATATGAATACATAGATTATTCTTTGTGTATGCTAAATATTCCATGGATGTAGTAATGATCTCTTGGAGAGATCTTGGATGAAGAGTTTTAAAAACTCTTTCATGGTATCAGAGCCACACTCCAAAAGTCATTGATCAAGTTTATCTTGTAGATTTTTATTGCTTTGAAATACTTCGAATAATGCTTTGAAGATTTTTTTGGGATGATTCATGTTTGGATACTTTCAAGGTGTAAAGTTTGGCCTTTTTGGTGGATCCGTACAACTACCTAAATTTATATTGAAGCACTAGAAAAGTTGTATCAGAGTGATCTACTTAATTGAATTGTTTGCCTCTATTTGTCTTATGCATTGGGATTTTATCTCTTAAAATTGAGCCATCTTTCCATCCTTTGATAGACATATCTACTCACCTGCATTTCCCTTATTTATTAATATCTAGGTATTCATAACAATACTATGTTATATGGATCTATAGATCTATAGTTCTTTTTGCTTTTGAATAACTTTGTTTTGATTTTGACTTTTTGGCATTCACTTGGCACAATTCACCTTGATTCATTATATTTTAACATTTTTCAAAGTCTTATTTGTAGATCAAAATGATTTTATTGGGAAGCCATAATTTTCCCATGTGAACCTGTTGACCATTTTGGTCCAACATGCCAAAATCTGTCCCCTTCTTTCCCTGCTGTTCAGAGCCAGTTCATATTTAGATTTTGCACAAGTCTTGTTTTCTATGGACTTTGTAGGTGTTACCAAAGAAAATGTCAAGAGAATCGACCAAATGGTGATGGACATGCAGATGTTAAATTTGTAGAAAAGAAATCATCAAGGAAAGAGTAAGCAGAAGCTGCCATGTGTCACCTTCTGCGTGACTCTCAAAAGACCCCTAAAGCCCCTAAAAGTTAAGTGGATGCTGCCAAGTGTCCTTGCCTATAACTCAGTGGAGCGCGACAAGTGTCTGCATCTGAAGCTTCTCTCAAAGTCTAGTGGAAGTTGCCAAGTGTCATCTGCCGAGCCCCTTTCTACTTCATTTCTAAAAGGTAGTGGAAGTCACCATGTGTCTCTGGTGAGGCTAAGTAGAAGCTACCATGTGTCAACATCTGCAAGCTTCTGCCTTTGGTTTCATAATTGAGTAAGGACTATGTCGGGCCTCGAGTGAATTGCTAAAGTAAGCAAAAGCTGCCATGTGTCATCTTTCACAGGACTCTTGAAGGACATCTTAAGCTAAGTGGATGCTGCCACATGTCCCATTATAACTCAACAGAGTGTGACAAGTGTCTGCATCCACATTTCAAGTGCCTTATAAGCTTTAAAAAAGTGGACTATGACAAATGTCAAAAGTGGAGCGCTCCTAGCCCAAAGAGCCAAAGAGGTAGCATAAGACAGATCTAGGAAGAGGCAAAAGAGCCAAGCATAAAAACATACAAAATAGTCCAAGTGGCAAAGGAAGGTGTCGACTCAAGGAGTTACTCCAGTGGTTGACATAGTGCCTGCCAAACGGTCATCAAGAGGTGCAAATAAAAAATGGCGTGACCCATTTTTCTTCACTTTGCATTGATGAGCAGACAAGCCACGTGAATGCTTTGAAGAAGAGGTCTTGTTTATAGATAAATGGTACGGCCCATAATTTCACATCAAAGTAGGATTTGACACAACATTATCTTTAAGTGGCTTCCTCTTCCCAATGCTCAGAATGCACATGGGTCACTTGTAAAAAGGGCACTAAAAGGCCTCTTTCTTCCTCTATATATTGTAAACTTCTCATTTGAGAAAGGGATATTTCTTAGCCTGAGAGGCAATCTCTTAGCTTGAGAGGTAATATCTTAGCCCGAGAGGCAATCTCTTAGCCTGCAAGGCAAAGCTCTGTGCCATTTTTTACATTGAATCAAGACATAACATTTTTACCTCCATTTTGAGTTTTGCACTTTCGTATGTGTCTATGCTTTTGTTCTGTGTTAAGTCATTTTCCTTTATGCTTTCACAAGATGATTTCAACATGTCTAGTGCATTGTGAGTTTTCCTTTTGCAAGTCTACCAAAAGTGTCCCTAGCGGAGTATATGCACATGTGAATAGGTTGCCATAGTGTGTCTCAGAAAACCTCTGGTAGTTCTTCCTCCCTGTATATCTACGGACCCCTAACTCACTGATATAGAAGGATTTCTCATGTCAAATGAAGTGTATGGGAGCTTGTCCTTAGTGAAAAGTGTATTTTTGGGCTGAGTAGATCACCTTTTTTTGGTGTATCACCTTTTTTAAGTTTAGGTTTAGGTTCTATTTTCAGCATCCTTCTCCCTTTTCAACCCCCCCTTTTCCCATTTATTTGTTAGTAGTAGGAAATCCAGGACCTAAAAGATACATCGAAGGGAGCTAGCCCTTATCTAGAGACTCTCCCCCTAATTTTTCCATACCCACAGGTAAGAGGGGAGTTTCCATTATTGCATGTGGAAGGCAGGAGCTCAGCCTCCTATCGAGGGTGCAATCCACTACGTCAACAATTTTTTGCACGCCTGGTGGGAACAACTAGGACAAATTTTATCTAAAGAGTTGAAGAATTTTTGGTGTGTTCTTCAACCAATCAACCTTTGGAGGCTTTTTCATCAACACCAATGGTGAATCTAAGTTGAATCAGCTGGTTAAGCAGTCTTGGTGCCATTAAGAAATTATATTTTTATATGTATAATCCCTTTACACAGAATCATGGACTTTGTTTTCTTTTGTATAACTTTGATCAAGCTCAAGATTTTCATGTCGTCCCCTCAAATAGCTCTGTTAGTTTCCCTTCAATGATAAGGGAAGTAGCACTGGATTTTGAGAAGCAGGTGTTGGAGATAGACAGTTTAGATGAGTGCTATAGATATGAGCAAGAGCTTATGAACAAAGAGGAGTGCTTGTTTAGGCAAGCTCAGGCCTTACAATCCATGGAGGAGGAGGTAACAAAATAGAAGAGTCCATTCATTCAAGGCAGTCAACCTTGTGTGCCCCCTCCTATTCTAAATAAATCCCCCTCTTATGCACCTAATCCTTTCTACCAGATAGCACTTGCTCACTCTAGCTCATCTGATGCATTAATCACACCTACTCTTAATCCCATGCACCTAGATTTCCAACATCAAGGGGCATCAGAGAAACCTCTCATGGAAATGAACCTTCTCAATTCCTTAGAGTTTGAATCCTCCTTTGAATGGAATACCATGAGCAAACACATCTCTCTTGAAGTGGCTCTTCCTATACATCAGTAAACCCTCCCTAACCTTCCCCAAAGTTCCAATCCTAAGGTCATGAGTTAGAAGCAAACAGTGGAATCATGGGGTAGAAAGGAGGAGGAGAAAGGTTTTTCTCAAAACCTTGAAGAAGACAAAGCTACTCCTCATGATGATGCTAGTGACCTCTAAGAAAGGCTCTTTCAAGAAGATCTAGCCAGGAGAATTGCAGAGTTGGAGTCTAGAGCAAGATTCCTTAGCTAATGTGTGATGGATGGTTCAGACCAAACAATAGATCCCATGTCTAAACACACCCCATCTACACACCTCCAAGAGAGATATCAGGCCACACTTGATATAGATGAAGTGCTAGCCAAATGGAAAGAGGAGAATCATTTGATTCTATCTCAAGGACTGCCTCCTCTTTCACATGGGTTCAATCACCAGCTTTCCACTTCATCCCTTTTCAAGGAGGAACCTATTTTGCAGGAGGTGAGTGAAGAGCAGAAGATCCAATATAAAATTTTCCAAGAGGCTATCATGAGTGGAAATTAAGATGAAATCATCATGGAGGCTCCTTCAGAAGGCATCATCAATAATAGAGAAGATGTAGGTCATGCAATCATGCAGATGTTCCAGCAATATGAGGAGGAATGTAAGCATTGTGAGCTCTCTCCTCCCTTGTTTGATGAACTTCCTTGTTGCTTTAATGAGGAGGATAATTGTGCCATGGGGCCTGAGTTGGAGGAGGATCATATGGATGTCTTTGAACAACTAGAGACTTTGATCCTTGAGCAGGAAAAGGAGAGGCTGGTCCATCTTGAGGAAAGCCTTGAAGAAGAGAGTTTTGAACAAAAAGGTGATGTTCTATGGGATGAGCAATTAGTTTGTGATTCCATTTCATACATCACAATAGTCACCCTTCTTCAAGAAAGCCATGAAGAAGTAGAGGATGAGTTTGACAGGGTCTTCAATAAAACAGAAGGGAACGAGTCAAACCATGATGCACTGCAAAGGGACTATGCACATCAAAGGGCTTATGGTGATGGGCCAACAACCATTGTTTTCTTGGAAAAACACACCAACATGAAGGACCAACATTAAAAAAGCTTATAAGGATAAGAAGAGTACATATATATCAGAAGCATGTTTGATTCTAATCCACTTGGATGCAAGCCAATCAAGGTGATAGGCAAGAGGAACAGGTCACCAAGTCTCTATTCCATTCAACCACTTTTCTGGCATCATAAGTTTTCTTGCCAGGAAGGAGACTTAAGAAATTTTCCCTTCAATCCAGGAGGGAGGCAAATATACTTGGTTAGCTGTATATAGTAGTTTGCTTTCAATTTTCTTTCCTTATTTTCTCGAAGTGCCGTTTGCACAAGTAGTGTTTTTAGCTTTGTGTGTGTTTTCCCTTTATTTTTGGGGTAAAAGGCTTCATGATTGATTCTTGGATCTATCAAGGCTATTTATAACTTTTTCAAGTTGCATTCTGACTCTGTGTCTAATGGATTTTAAGACAACTGATCTCTAAGTATAGTAGGCATGCTTCCCCTGGGAGTCATCAATTTGTTGACCATTTTTGGCTTTACAGGCCAAAAATTGGTCCCCCATTTTTTCCATACTTTTTTGAACCAGTTCAAATTAGATTGTACGAGTCTTCCATCAAAAGGAGGAACAAGTTCCAAGCTTTGGTTCAATGTTTGGGTGTGTTAGCTTGGTTAAAAGCTTTGTTTCAACAGTCTAATTCAAAGGCTTTGGTTCATCAGCAAAGTTCAAAGTGTTTGGTTCATCGCTTTGGTTCAATGCCTTGGTTCATCATAAAGAGTTCAAAGGAAAGGTTCAAAGGTGGTCAATTGAACAAATGACATGCAACATTGAACTGTTGAACCATTTTTGGTTCAAGCAGTTGGTTCAAGCAAACAGTTCAAGCGCTTAGTTTGAGTGGTTAAAAGAACAAGCAAAACAAAACATTGAACCATTTGAACTGTTGAACCATTCTTGGTTCAATCAATCGGTTCAAAGGCTTGGTTTAATCGGGTGGTTCAAAGGAGCATCCAAAAGGCTGAAGGATAAGTGCCCTTTCAGAGGGCAGTCAGGCATAGACCAAACCATTCCAATAGGCTGTGGAGGGCACTTAAGCAACAAAAGACCTTTGAATTTATTCTGAAAGGCAATTAAAGGGACCATTCATAAGCTTCTCTGAAAGTGTAGTAGAAGTTGCCAAGTGTCATTTGTTGAGCCCATTATACTTTGTTTTTAAAAGGCAGCAGAAGCCACCACGTGTCCCTCGTGAGACTCAACAAAAGCTGTCATGTGTCAGCATCCACAGTTTCTTCATTTTGTTTCATTGTGGGGTAAAGACTATGGTGGGCCCTAGTTTTTATTTCTAAAGTAAGCGGATGTTGCCAAGTGTCATCATTTGTGAGAGTCCAACTAGGTCCCAAATGTTTCTATAGTGATTCTAAAGCTCAATGAAAGTTGCCATGTGTCATCTTCTGTGGGACTCTTGAAGGACATCTAAAAAGTAGCAGATGCTGCCACATGTCTTGTTATAATGCAGTATAGTGTGACAAGTGTCTGCATCCATGTTGCAAGTGTCTTATAAGTTTCAACACAGCAGACTATGATAGGTGTTAAAGATAGAGCACTCCCAACCTAAAGAGCCAAAGAAGTAGCAGAAGATAGCCTTGAAGGATGAAGGAGCCATAAAAGGCAGATCTAGGAAGAGGAAAAAGAGCCAAACACAAAAATAGACAAATAGTCCAAGTGTCAAAGGAAGGTGTCGACTGAAGGAGTTACTCCAACAGTTAACATAGTATCTACCAATTGGTCATTAAGAGGTGCGAATAGTAAACGACGTGACCCATTTTTTTTCACTTTGCATTAATGAGCAGATAAGCCGCATGAATGCCTTGAAGGAGTGGTCTTGTTTGCAGACAAATGACATGGCCCTTAAGTTCACATATGACATTTAATATATCTTAAATGCCTGAAGTCAATATTGGAGCTGACATAGCATTATATTTAAGTGGTTTCCTCTTCCCAATGCTTGTAATGCACATGAGTCACTTGTAAAAGGGGTGCCAAAATGCCTCTTTTCTTCCTCTATATATTGTAGACTTCTCATTTGAGAAAGGATCTCTTAACTCGAGAGGCAATCTCTTAGCCTGAGAGGCAATCTCTTAGCCTGCAAGGCAAAGCTCTGTGCCATTTTTTACCTTGAATCAAGACAACATTTTTACCTCCATTCTGAGTTTTGCACTTTCATATGTCTCTATGCTTTTGTTCTATGTTAAGTCATTTTCCTTTATGCTTTCATAGGACGATTTCAACATGTCTAGTGCATTATGAGTTTTCCTTTTGCAGATCTGCCAGAAGTGTCCCTAGCGGAGTATAGGTGCATGTGAATAGGCTGCTATAGTGTGTCTCAGAACACCTCCGGTAGTTCTTCCTCCCTGTATATCTATGGACCATTGACTCACTGATGCAAAAGGATTTTTTATGTCAAATGAGGTGTATGGGAGCTTGTTCTTTGAGAAAAGTGTATGTTTGGGCTGAGTAGATCACCTTTTTTTGGTGTATCACCCTTTTTAAGTTTAGGTTTAGGTTCTATTTTCAACATCCTTCTCCCTTTTCAACCCCCCTTTCTCCCATTTATTTGTTAGCAGTAGGAAATACAGGACCTAAAAGATACATCAAATGGAGCTAGTCCTTATCTAGAGACTCTCCCCCCAGTTTTTCTATACCCGTAGGCAAGAGGGGAGTTTCCATTATTGTGTGTGGAAGGCAGGAGCTCAACCTCCTATTGAGGGTGCAATCTATTGAGTCAACAATTTTTGGCATGCCCGATGGGATCCACTAGGACAAGTTGTGTCCAAAGAGTTGAAATTTTTTTGGTGTGTTCTTCAACCAACCGGCCTTTGGAGGCTTTTCATCAACACCAATGGCAAATTCGAGTTGAATCAGCTGGTTAAGCAGCCCTGGTGCCATCAAGAAATCATATTTTTATATGTATAATCCCTTTACACAAAATCATGGGCCTTGTTTTCCTTCATATGGTTTTAATCAAGCTTAGAATTTTTATGGCATCTCCCCAAGCAACTCTCCTGATTGCCCTTCAACAATAAGGGAAGTAGCCCTGGAGTTTGAGAAGCAGGTAATGGAGATTGATAGACTAGATGAGCAGTATGGATATCAGTAGGAGCTGATGTATAAAGAGGAGTGTTTGTTTAGGCAAGCTTAGGCCTTGCAATCCATGGAAGAGGAGGTAGAAAAATGGAAGAGTCCCTTCATTCAGGGCAGTCAGCCTTGTGCGCCCCCTTCTATCCTAAAGAAAGCTCCCGCTTATGCACCTAATCCTTTCTATCAGATATCACTTGCCCACTCTAGCTCATCTGACGCATCAATCAATCCTGATCTTAACCCCGTGTGCCTAGGTTTTCAAAGGGCATCAGAGCAACCTCTCATGGAAATGAACCAACACATCCCTCTTCTAGAAAATCTTCATGTGCATCAATAGTCTCTTCCTAGTATTCCTCAACCTCCTCAGGTCTTTCAACATAATGTCAAGATTCCAAGTTGGAGGAGGGAATGCCAAGAACCAGCTCAGAGCCTTGAAGAAGATAATGTTGGTGATCCTTGTGACCTCCAAGAGAGGCTCTTTCAAGAAGATCTAACCAGGAGAATTATAGATTTGGAGTCCAAAGTGAGATTCCTCAGCCAATGTGTGATGGACATGTCTGAACACACCCCATCTACACACCCCCAAGAGAGCTATCAGGTCACAACTGATATAGATGAAGTGCTGGCCAAATGGAAGGAGGAGAATCATTTGATTCTAGCTCAAGGACTGCCTCCTCTTCCACATGGTTTTAATCATCAACCTTCCACTTCATCCCTTCTCAAAGAGGAACCTATTTTGTAGGAGGCATGTGAGGAGCTAGAGATCCAATTTGTAGTTGTCTAAGAGGCTATCATGAGTGACAATGAAGAGAAAATCGTCATGGAGGCTCCTTTTTAATACTTCATCATTAATGGAGAAGATGCAGGTCATGCATACATGTAGATGTTCCAGAAATACAAGGAGGAACGTAAGCATGGTGAGCTCTCTCCTCCTTTATTTGAAGAACTTCCTTGTTGCTTTGATGAGGAGGATGACTATGCCATGGAGCCTGAGTTGGAGGAGGATCAGATGGATGTTTTTGAATAACTAGAGACTCTGATCCTTGAACAAGAAAGAGAGAGGTTGGTCCATCTTGAGGAAAGCCTTGAAGAAGAAACCTTAAACAAGAAGATGATGTTCTATGGGATGAATACTTAGTTTGTGAGTCCATTTCAGACATCACAACAGTCACCCTTCTTCAAGAAGGCCAAGATGAAGTAGAAGATGAGCCTGATAGGGTCTTCAACGAAGCAGAAGGGGATGAGTTAGTTTGTGACGTATGTCTAGGGAGTTATGCATATCAAAAGGCTTATGGTGATGAGCCAACATCCATTGATTTCTTGGTGAAATGCACCAGCATGAAGGACCAACATTCAACAAGCTTCTAAGGATAAGAAGAGTACATATATGTCAGAAGCATGTTTGATTCTGATCCACTCAGATACAAGCCAATCAAGGTGATAGGCAAGAGGAGCAGGTCACCAAGTCTCCATTCCATTTAGCCACTTATCTGGCACCATAAGTTTCCTAGCCAAGAAGGGGACTTAAGAAATTTTCCCTTCGATCCAGGAGGGAGGCAAATATACCTAGTTAGTTGTACGTAGTAGTTTGATTTCAGTTTTCTTTCCTATTTTCCCTAAGTATTGTTTGCACAAGTAGTGTTTTTAGCCTTGTGTGTGTTTTCCTTTGTGTTTGGGGTAAAAGCTTCATGTTTGATTCTTGGATCTATCAGGGATGTTGCTAGGCTTTTCAAGCTACATCTCAACTCCATGCCTAATGGATTTTAAGGCAACTAGTTTCTAAGCATAACATGCATGCTTCCCTTAGGAGTCACCAATCTGTTGACCATTTTGGTCTAATATGCCAAAATCGGTCCCCTTCTTTCCCTACTATTTTGAGCTAGTTCATATTTTGATTTTGCACAAGTATTGTTTTCTATGGATTCTACAGGTGTTGCCAAAGAAAAGGTTGAGGGAATCGACCAAATGGCGATGGGTGTGCAGACATCAAATTTTTAAAAAATAAATTGTTGAGGAAAGAGTAAGCAGAAGCCTCCATGTGTCACATTCCATGTGACTCTCAAAAGACCCCTAAAGCCCTTAAAAGTTAAGTGGATGCTACCAAGTGTCCTTGCCTATAACTCAGCAGAGCATGACAAGTGTCTACATCTGAAGCTTCTCTCAAAGTCCAGCAGAAGCTTCCAAGTGTCATCTATCGAGCCCCTTTCTACTTCATTTCTAAAAGGTAGTGGAAGCCACCACATGTCTCTGGTGAGGCTAAGCAGAAGCTGCCATGTGTCAACATCTGCAAGCTTCTGCCTTTGGTTTTGTAATTGAGTAAGGACTGTGGTGGGCCCCGAGTGAATTTCTAAAGTAAGCTGAAGTCACCATGTGTCATCTTTCATGGGACTCTCGAAGGACATCTTAAGCTAAGCAAATGCTGCCATGTGTCCCATTATAACTCAGCAGAGTGTGACAAGTGTCTGCATCCACATTTCAAGTGACTTATAAGCTTCAAAGCAGTGGACTATGACAAATGTCAAAAGTGGAGTGCTCCCAGCCCAAAGAGCCAAAGAAGTAGCAGAAGACAGATCTAGGAAGAGGCAAAAGAGCCAAGCGTAGAAATGGACAAAATAGTCCAAGTGGCAAAGGAAGGTGTTGACTCAAGGAGTTACTCCAGTGGTTGACACAGTGCCTGCCAAGTGATCATCAAGAGGCATGAATAGCAAATGATGTGACCCATTTTTATTCACTTTACATTGATGAGCAAACAAGCTGTGTGAATGCCTTGAAGGAGTGGTCTTATTTGCAGACAAATGGTGTGGCCCATAATTTCACATCAAAATAGGAGCTAACACAACATTATCTTTAAGTGACTTCCTCTTCCCAATGCTCAGAACGCACATGGGTCACTTGTAAAAAGGGTGCCAAAAGGCCTCTTTCTTCCTCTATATATTATAAACTTCTCATTTGAGAAAGGGATATCTCTTAGCTTGAGAGGCAATCTCTTAGCCTACAAGGTAAATCTCTGTGCCATTTTTTACCTTGAATCAAGACATAGCATTTTTACCTCCATTCTGAGTTTTGCACTTTTGTATGTGTCTATGTTTTTGTTCTGTGTTAAGTCATTTTACTTTATGCTTTCATAGGATGATTCAACATGTCTAGTGCATCATGACTTTTCCTTTTGTAGGTCTACCAGAAGTGTCCCTAGCGGAGTATAGGCACATGTGAATAGGCTACCATAGTGTGTCTCAGAACACCTCTGGTAGTTCTTCCTCCCTGTATATCTATGAACCCCTAAATCATTGATGCAGAAGGATTTCTTGTGTCAAATGAAGTGTATGGGAGCTTGTCTTTGGTGAAAAGTGTATGTTCAGGCTGAGTAGATAACCTTTTTTTGGTGTATCACCCTTTTTAAGTTTAAGTTTAGGTTCTATTTTCAACTACCTTCTCCCTTTTCAACCCCCCCTTTTTCCCATTTATTTGTTAGCAGTAGGAAATCCAGAACCTAAAAGATACATTGAAGGGAGCTAGCCCTTATCTAGAGACTCTCCCCCCAGTTTTTCCATACCCACAGGCAAGAGGGGAGTTTCCATTAGTGTGTGTGGAAGGCAGGAGCTCAGCCTCCTGTCGAGGGTGTAATCCACTGCGTCAACAGAACCTTTGAGATTGATTTCTGATTTTCATTCTAATATGTATTGATTGAGATCTTGGGTTTAGCTTTGTTGTGTTCTATATCCACTCATGAAATGGATCTGGCCTGCTAAAGTCCCCATGGCCTACTATGTTTTTTATTCTTAATAGTTGTTTGATTATTTCAAACCTCCTTACATGGTCTGCTCTAACGTATATAACTCAAGGTTTCCATTGAACACCTACATGGATGTATTTTGTTATTTTGTTCAAGCATATGCTTGGAACAATACTTATAAGCTTCTTGGGATGCACTTATATTTTTTACATAGTTTGACATCCATCCTCCTTCACATGGCCTATGCTTAGCTTGATTATCTTCTGCTGAGCTCCATACACTTCTCACACCATTCTACCTTCTTCAGAGGTCTGTGGGTAGAAAATTGGAAAGGATAGAAGTAGATATCTAGTAGACAAGGGTGGGTATGCGAGTAGCCTCTAATGTTGATCACTGGTAAATATCTATACCCTAGTTTGAAGCTAGAATCAACTATTCCTTATGCCACCCACTAAAGTTTCCATACTTAGTCATATTTCCTCATGCCTTTTTGCAAGCCTTGGGTGAAGGTAGTTACACAAGTGGAAAAATGAAAGACATATTTTGGTGAGGTAGGATTTCATGGTACGTTAATTGTAATGGGGGGATAATATTATTATTGGGACTCTTATCTTTTGACATTATAGTGAGATTTATTATCACATGGTGGAGATAATTATGACAGGGTGAATTTGATTATGAACAAATATTTTTTTAAATTTTTATTAAAAACAATATATTGTAATGTGGAGATATAAGGGAGATTAATTGTCAATTTTTGATCTCATTTATTGAAGACCACAGGGTGAGGCCCAATTTGATAGGTGTCTAAATCCCATCACAATAAAACAAATTATTTTTCTCCTTTATTTTTTGGTCTCTCTTTGCAATTTTGGACACTTTTTTGGCTATGACCGATGTCCTATTTGCATGAAATTTGGCCCACACTGCTCTTTCTTGGCCTGCATTATACCTCTTATGCCACTATTTCACTTTTTACTATCTTAGACACATTTTCAATTGAGTCTGATGTCCCTTTACATGTGCTTTATAGGTTATCATTTTTTTGGTAGTTAATTATTTCAGGTGTGTTTTTTGCATACATGATGGCTTTTTCACCAATTGTCACACTCTTCCATAATCCCACGACATGCTCTATTCTATTTTATGTATTGGCACTTTGACACACTTGTAGTTTGTGTCATGTCTCCATTAAGGTCCCTTTATTATCACCTTGCCTTCTTCTATGGAGACATTCTCTCTCTCTCTCTCTCTCTCTCTCTCTCTCTCTCTCTCTCTCTCTCTCTCTCTCTCTCTCTCTCTCATTTTTTTGAGCATCTCTCATGATACTTAATGGCTTCATTAATAGGTTAATAGTCTCCTTGTTTGGAGTTATTCTAGTGAAGTCTAGTATCTTCCTTATTTTTATTTAGTGTTTATTGGGATATATTGTATTTATACTAAGTTATAAAGTACCAAGGGGGGTTTATTAATTCAACCTTGTCTACATGCATTTGTGTGCTCTATCCTGGGCACCTTTTCACTCCTTCAATTGTTTGTCTCTCCCATCACCACTTGGGTCTTACTTTTTTGAGATATTTTATCTATATTTTTGACACTACTTTTTTGACAGTTTGAAATTCTATTTAAGCATGAATTTTAGCTATTCTAGTGAATACAATGTTAGCTTATTTGATGTTTGAATAGTGGATTCAAACCAAACCTTTTTCATCAACTCCACCCATTTATAAATTTAAGAGGTGTACATATATATTTTTTAATGTCACTCCACCCAATTAATAGTATGGGGGGGGGGGTATGGTGTAGATCATGTTTCTTAGGTGTTGAGTGTCCCTCACACCAAGTAATACTCTTTTGCATTTTTGACACCACTCACAATCTTCTTGATTGAAGTTATTCTAGTGAAGTTTAGTGTCAGTTGTTTTTTATGATCAAGTAGTGGATCCAAACCACTCATACAAATTGAGTTCCTTTATGAATTTTGAGTACTTGGAGTATGGACCACTTCAACATCATCTTTGGGTGGTTTTATATATATATCTTCTTATTTTCTCTCTTTGGGTGAGGGGGATTTTTTCTTACAAGTTTTCTCCTTTTCTCCACTTTACAAGAGTGATATGTATATTTTGCACTTTTTTGAGTGTTTTTTGGATTCTTCCTTTATACATGGGTATCTTATTTATAAAATTTGTTTTCTAGAACCCATATGAGGATTTTTTAATTATCTCCATGAACTTCTTGGTGATTATTATAGTGACTCCAGTGTGGTAGCCCAACTAGTCTTTGTGCTCACTTCTCACCATCTTGTTGGAGGAGGTTTAAGTAATAATTCATTGGTTTTATCACTCTACCCAATATTTTAGAGTGCAATGTTTGTGTTCAGTGATCTTCGTATTTAACACCATTCCTACTTTGACTTGTTAGTTGTAGCGACATGACATCCGTGTATTATGGCAAGATGAATTAGCATCTATAGGGACACTTGGCTTCATATTTCATCTTTTATGGTACATGGGTACCTGATCAGTCCTTATTTTTGAGACCCATTTTGTTTTTTTATCTCTCTAGTCATAAATTAAGGGAGGGTGTTGAATTTAATCTATGTGTAGGTCTAATTGTGTTTTGGAAAGTTAGTCCCATATGCATGAGGATGTTGGGATTTGTCTACCTTCCTCCTATAAATGTGCCTTTGTACCTAAGGCTAAGATATGGAGAACAACTACAACATTCTATAATCTATTTCTATTAATACATAATTTATTCTTTGTGTATGTTGAAACTTCCATGGCTTTAATAATGATATTTTGGAGAGATCTTGGTTGAAAAGTTTTGATACCTCTTTTAGGAAAAAAAAGCGTTGAACCTTCCAATATGATTCTCAGATCTAGAAAAAAAATATTATGATCCTTTGTTACTATTTTTGTTGTTGGCTAGAGGAGCATATTCTTATTATTTTAATGGCTCTTTAGACTATATCTGCTTGTTTTGATTCAATCTTTTGTTTGTAGTAGACATCATTGAATATATGGGCTCGTTTAGCCTTGAATTCTTACCCCTTATATAGGGTCATGTACCTAGTTCAAAAAACCCTAATTTATCAATAAAAATAGGAAAATAAAGAGTGGAGTTATGGATTAAACCTCTTGGTCAATTTCATACATGGTGTCAATATAAAACTACATATCTAATTTCACTAATGAGGGTGTGGGAGGGAGATAGATAGAAGTGAGTCACTCTAGTAACCCCATCCATTGATATAGATATAGAGTGAGTATCACTTTACAATTCCCATTACATGACCATTCATTTCATTTAAGAGTAAAAAACCCATATCATGAGATCATAAAAATCCAAACTTCATTCCCTCATCCGTGAACCTCAACATGTATATGTGATAATATAGATAGGTAGGGTTTAACATACATGATACTACGTATTATTTTTCACTCACACTCGTTATCACTTTGTATTTATTCCACTTATGTCATATGTTACTATTCTCATTTTACTATTTTTCCCATTCACTTAGTAACCCTTTATGTTGATGTACTTACTCAGCCCTCACTTCATAGATAGTCTATCTCTCTATCTATCTAGGTAAGTTAAGTAATGCCTATCTGGTAGAGCACATGAAATTTAGTTCATAAATAACATCTCCCACCTATATATATATATATATATATATATATATATATATATATATATATATATATATTCTTAGTGATCCAAAGATTTGGGTATTGATCTTTCAAGTTGATTGAGAAATGATGTCATCAATGGACCAATAATTTGACCATTTGAAATCAACCTTACCTTACCAGATATATAATATAGGGATGACCTACCTAGATCACTATTAAAATATTATATTCATGGTCTATGTTTTAATGATAACACCATTATAAGTGGTGATTTTCCCATATCATAACCATGTTATTATAGGTGATGTCATTCCCATATCATAATCATGATATTCATGGTGGTTTAGAAAAAGGTGTGTAGATGGAATCAAGATAAATTCCTAAATACTTAGTGGGTTTTTAGATCAATAAGTTTAT
The DNA here is from genome assembly GCA_037957365.1 of Torreya grandis. NCBI lineage: Eukaryota > Viridiplantae > Streptophyta > Pinopsida > Cupressales > Taxaceae > Torreya > Torreya grandis. Next base: position 2,276,088 of record JARHVA010001255.1, read on the forward strand.
TTATACACATAAATGACTAGATTGTAACATATTTATAGTCATGATATAGTATTTTATCTCTCACGATAACTGGTCACATTGATTCACTAAAAAATGGATAGAAGTGCCATCCCTCTATTACCTACAAAACATGAAATATATATAATAGATGAATCATGGGGGGATTCAAATATAACATTTTTTCCTAAACCTACCATACTCCAAAATAGGGTCAGTTGATTAGAGCACTTAACTGATGACTAAATGTTGGTTAGTTCATTTATGCCCCGCCTACTTCCCATAGATGGATAGATAGGTTGAGATGGGGATAAACTTTGATAGGTCTCATTTATATCTATATATGGGGGAGATAGAGATACATATAGAGATATAATTTATGCACTTTTTCAAGCACTCAACCATTTATGCATATAGATATATAATTTATGTCCACACAATCAGGGGATAAAAATTTAGGTCTATGGATCAAAATTTATTTACTTCAATCTATCGGTAGTAGTACTATCAACTTGATCACCCCCATGACTCGGTCAAAGTATTGAAATGTAATGGTTTGTTATGGAAGGGATCATATATGAACATTAGTAATAGCATGATCCTATGTGGACATAAATATGGAAATTTGATGATTTTCCATTTATATTGGATTGATCCATAGTCATCACTCCAATGTTTATTACTTAAATAAAAAAATTGATTTGATCTTATATTATTTCCACCATGTAAATCATACAAGTATACTTGGAGTAATCCATCATGGCCCTCCCTAATCTACTGAACATGAATGGGTTAATCAACCTAGTACACTCTGTTCAGAACAAAAGGAAAACACCATTCAAGAGTCATCTGAAAAAGATATCATTCACTTCAAAAAAAATTTAGATAAATGATCTAATCCATACATGAATTAATTAAAATCTCACACATGCATGACCTAACCACTTTATTCCATACTCATAAATAATAGATTCATCTTGTAGCATATAAAACTCACATAGGACACTACTGTTACCACTTCCACTACTATTTAGGGTGGAGGGGTAGTGATTGCAAACCCTATTTTCTTAGCCTCATATCAAAATCACTCATATCACTATTTCCCTCTCACCATACCATATGGATAGAGGGGTTCAAGTGTATAAATGCCTAAAGTTAGTGATCAGGTATATATATATCCATCATTAAATGATTGAGTGTGCTCTATGGCTAATACTTTATAACTATAGTACCAATAAATATATCTAGTATTAAGTGGTTGAGTACTCTCATTAGTACTCGTAGTAGATTAGTGCCTCTTGAATTCCTCTCTAGCTCAATACAAGATGTTGAGAGTAAAAATAACATAATTTTTCAAGGTACATCCAAAATACTAGGACTTTCCATTAATATGTAATCCAAGCCATACTCCATGGGTTGGTTTCAATAGAGGAAGGGTATACAAGTTTGATGATAATATACCTTCTAGTACAAGTCAAGAAAATTAAGGGCACTATCACTTTTAAAATTTCACCTTTGGAGGTCTATGAGATATTACTAGGGAGATTGTATTTATATGATCAAGATGTTACATATCAATACAATTCATAGATGTTGATAATACATGAAAAATATTACTTCTTCAATCTCTAAAAATCAGTTCCAATGACCAAAGTGAACCTTGGTCTCTACCAAATAATGTTATTCTAAATTATTATCTATCACCTACACAAGGGTTATGATTGCTAAAAATACCCTCAGGCATCTATAAGACCAAATCCATATCAAAATTTCATACTTTTCCCTAAAAGACAAGAAAGACCAATAGGGACAATAGTGGTAGTAGGATTTTCCACTATGGGCCAATCAAGTCCCTTTGTCCTTTAATATTAAGTTTATAAAAATTAAACCATATATTATATTTTAATCCATGTTTTTTTCTTCCTAGCCTATGGTATTCCCTTTTGGATTGTTGTAAAAGGCATACCAAGTCAATTTTTCTACCACTTGGCAATTTCAATACAAAGGCATATTTACACTAGTGTACATTGAGAACAAATTCCCTATTCTTCCAAATTATAATTCTTATCACTAAAAGAAGCTATTAACTAATTCAATAGCCTATTTTATCCATTCCCAAATTAAATCATGATAAATTATTAAATCCATTTCTAGATGTAATCTTCTGGTCAAAGGAGCACAACTGCACAAAGCACACTAAGTGGAAGAACTACAAAGTGCTTGATTTCCTTGTTGGAGTATTGGATATGTAAGTAAAATTTAATAATCATGGGAGGATTGGTGTTAGATAAATGAATAGCATTATAGCTTTTTATATTTTCATGTTTTTAATTGTTACATGTTTTATTAGGGGTTTATCCTTAGAAACATTAATTGCAAGTCTTCCCACACACTTACAAAGGTAAAATCTATGTATATAGACTTAATTTTAGTTTTTTCAAGTGTGAACATAAATACCTAATTTAAACATACAATGAGCACTAAAATAGGAAAAATCTATCCCTGTAAACACACATGAAACAACTTATTATAAATTGAGAGTCAATATGTCTTATTTGAATGACCTATGTAACCAATCACTCTATTGTTTGCATGAAAACTCAAATAGGGTTTTTTAATCCCATTAAAAATTGGCATAATTATATATTTTTTAATCTAAATATCTAGTTCCATTCATCATTATGCTCAATAAATACCCTGTGTTTAGTGTGCTAGTTACTTTTAGTTCACCTTAGCTTAGTTATTGAGTGATCTAGTTTTATTCAGGGAGTTTCTTGTAGTTAATTTTCATCACTCTATTTTGAGTTATTTTTTCCATTCATTATGGAGTTGATCTAGACTTGTAATTGGCTTATAAACAATTGTTTAATATCTATAATTTTTCAGCTTGGTGTCCAATAATAATAAGATAAGATTTTGTGTTTAATGTAGCTTTTTGAACCCGTGTTTTTATCATTTAGGATCAACGCCATGGTTATTTAAACCTAGAATTAAAATTAAGTTCTTAGGGAGAGATCAACATGATGGGTAAACTCAAGGTATCCTCAATCTCCAAACTTCTATTTTGATTTGATGCTAAGTTAAGGACATTGGATTATGATCTTGGCTGACTATGTTTGAAGATGCATTGAAATTGTGTTGGAGTAGTTGTTTGGAATTACCTACATGTATGGGCACCATAGTACAAATTTGGAATAATTATAGTGTATATCAACACTTAGCATTTGCATTCTTAGAATCAAACAAACTCTAAACTATGTTCTAGTAGTAGGTTGTATTCTAGTTTCTTATAAAATATGTAGTTTGAACTAAGGTGCCAAAACTACCTTCGTCGTCATGAAATATACCTTCCTGGTCTTAAAAAATACCATTCTCATCACCCAAAATTCATTTCAAGGGGTTATATGGCATGGAAAATACAAAGGACATGATTACAACTCAAAATCAATGTGGAATTTGAATTAAGGCACCAAAAACACATTTTGCTATGCAAAAATCCTCCAAAAATTTCCTTTGTTGCACTTCTCAAAATAGTTTTTTTGAAACCCATGGTATTAAAAAATAGGTAAGTTTTTGCTATCTTTTTCACATTTAAATAGTAGTTTTTTCATTTATATGATTGAATTGATGCATATGGAAGTTGATATCTTTGTTTTTTTGCTAAAACCTACTCGAAGGGAGGTCTAGAGTTCAAATCACAAGACTAGCATGTACTCAAATTTTGTATTTTTAAAAAAAGACTAAATAAGGGATACTTAAACCATTTTTTTCATTGAAATAAACTAATATAGGTGTATTTATTTATTCCAAGTAGAGGGGGAGATTTTTTTTTATTATTTCCAATACAATTTTATTTACAAACATTGTAAATTGCAATCAAACTTTCACACAATTAAAAAAACATAAAACAATGCATATTGCATAACTCATAAAATTTGGTGTAAGTGATGCATGTATCTCATGTTTATGGGTAATTCCATCATGCTTTGAGCTACTGAATACATAGTCTAACATAGAAACAATAATAATTCTTTGGAATCATCCCTATAAATAATCAAGGAGAAATATTTTCACACATTTTTATTAAACCATCCCTCTGTTACCCATTCACCATGATCATTAGGCATAAATATTGAAATAGGGAAAATCTGAGTATGTTAGAAAGTTACACCCATGTACAAGGATTTTATTCTAGGTAGGTGTTATTAATTAGATAAATCCTTCTCACATTATATCTTTGTACCATGCATCACTCTCTCTCACGTACGTTAATGTCTCTTTCATGTACTTATGAGTATATAGAAAGGATGAAATTATTCTATGTACAGATGAGTATATAGGAAGTCCACACATATTGAGAGGTTTTGTATATCAAACAAATTGTATATAGAGAAGGGAACCTTTTTGGAGTGATAAAGAACTAATCCATCTCCCATAAATTTTGCACAACATGGAAAATGGTATGATATTATTTCTACTAGATTCTTAGCTCCTACATGGAGATAACTATACAACATGGAAAACTAAAATCAAGACTTATTTAGAATATGAGGACATCCATAATGTAGTTGACAACTCCTTTACCTGATAGGAAACATATGTTGACTAAAAAATTAAGTTTGATAGAGAAAACTAAATATCAAATCTCACTATTACCTTTAGAGTAATAGATGACCTATAACCTCATATATAATATGCTGACATGCCAACTCAACTTGATACAAACTCAATACAATGTATGAGGCCAAGAATCAAAATATCATCCTCTATCTACAAATTCAACTACATAGTCTCAAACTCATGTCAAATGAGATAGTTGAATATTTTTTTAGGTGGGTTTCAAATTTAAGGGCATTAGTCCTAGCATTGGTGAAACTATGAAAAATATCTCTATTACACCCATTGTCTTGAGAGGACTACCACAATACTACAAAGTGTTTGTGACCACATTGCACCTCAAGAAAAAATCAACATTTGAATAATTGATAAACATATTACAACAAGAGGATTGAATCTACAATGAGGTCCATAATGAATACCATCCACTTCTAATTTTAAGGGAAAGAACAAGTAGAATTTTTGCCATAAGTAAGGAAATCAATATAACTCAAAGAACTCATAAGGGTCCTCAATGAAGAAACCTTGTCATATTTATGGAAAAGGACATGACATCAAATATTATTGTTATAATGGTTTGACACAAGGATATTCAATTAAGAATCCCAATAAATGGTAGTCATATGGTAACCCAAAAATTTCATTGGATAGGAAAATGGAAACTAGAAAAATAAACAACACCACCAAGGTAATCTTGTTGATCAAGAAGATGAAAACTCAAATAAGGATGTATTATATGTTGCAAAATAAAGTGATGAATCAATCTCACCAAACTCTATCTAGTATATTTACTCAAGAGATGCTTGAACTATGACTATAAGAAAGGATTGGTTCTTTAGTTTGAAACTTTCACCCATAAAAAATCATCTTTCACTAGGTGATGACACTTCCTACCAAGTCCAAGGAACTAATAATATCAAATTTTATTTTGACAAGAATGAATGCACTATAACATGAGTCATGTATGTTCCTAAACTCACTATGAATATTTTCTCAATCAATAAGTTGATAGATCATACTCTCAAGGTTGAATTTGACTATAAAAATGAAAAGAAAGAGTGTCTAATCTAAGATAAATAGGTAAAATCTCAAATTATTTCACGTGCATTAGGTATTGGCAAGGTGTTTCAACTTGAATTTGTTCCATGTAATAAATATGCACTAATTAAAAAAGATCAAAATTCAATCAACTTGTGCCACTGTAGATATGGACATGAGAGTTTTTGATACTTTATTACACTCAAACAAAATAATATGGTTAGAGTATTTCCATATTTGAAAAATAATACCGATCTCTACTCAAGTTGTGTAGTAGGAAATCAACATTAGACACCATTATAAAAGAATCCAAATAAAGATAAACACACATGAAACCTATTTCATGCTAATATTTTCATAAAAGTGACTAAAACCTCCAATGGATATCAATATTTTAAACTCTTTGTTGAATATTATTCCATAAAATGTGCATATATATACTCAAGATAAAGGACTAAACTCTTAAATCCTTCAAAGAGTTCAAGGCTCTTGTTTAAAATAATTGTGGTCTTAAAATAGAATTACTCCACTCAAATCAGGGGGGGAGGATTCACCAGTAATGCATTCTCAACCTATTTGAAAGAACATGACATTCATCAATAATTTCCTACACCCTATAGTCCTCAACAAAATGTGTTGTGGAGAGGAAAAACTAAAATATCATGTAAATGATGCATCGTATGATCAAGGATGCATGTTTGGACATAACATGTCGGGAAGAAGCAAAAAAACAATATTATTCATCGTAAATAGGTCACTAAAATTTAAACTTAAAAACATGACTCCACAAGAAACATGGTGAGGCAAGAAACTTTAAATTTCTCATCTTCATGTTTTTTGAGGGAAAGCACACATGTTAGTTCCCAAGCAAAAAATAACTAATTTGGACAAAAAATCCACACCTTTAATCTTTCTCATATATAATTAAGACTGAATTGGATACAAACTTGTGGATTCAAAGTCAAAAAATATCTACATAATCATGGATGTTGATTTTGATGAGATACTTGATTCAAATACACCCTCCATGGATTCACACACATAAAATACAAAAGGCAAAGTTGTGATCTATTTAGAAGATGAAAAACATGGTGAAATTGATGATAGGGATGATGGTAATAATCAATATCCACAACCCACAACTCAACATATTCCAAAGTGGGGTAAAAATTGATTAGAGATGCAAAATTAGATGGTGTTACAAACACATCTACTCCTAGACCAAGAACCCGTAGAAAATATTTGTAAGAGGTCAATATGGCCCTAGTGAGTAATTGTTTTAAATCAAACGAGTGCACTAAGGATCATGAATCTATTGATTAAATACCTTAGAAAAAAATCATGGAGGATGAATACTAGTCCCTAATGAAGAATAACACATGACAACTTATGGATATTCCACCAAGAAATAAACCAGTTGGATTCAAATGGATATTAAAGAATAAATACAAGGAAAATGGAAACATAGAAAAACACAATGCATAGCTCGTATCAAATGGGTATGCTCAAATGGAAGAAATTGATTATAAGGATACTTTTGCTCACACAACCAAGATCAAGAATATAAAAATGATATTTGATCTGTGTGCATAGTTTGGATGGAACATACACCAAATGGATGTGAAAAGTACCTTTCTCGATGGTTATCTTTAGGAATAATTATACATGACTCTCTCAAAAAGTTTTATCACACCAAATCAAGAAATAAATCTATGTAGACTCATAATATAAATGTATGGTCTCAAATAGGCACCTCGAAAATGGTACATAAAATTTAATGAGCATCTCATTCAAAGAAGATTTAATATGAATCCTTATGATCCAAATATCTACCTCAAACAACAAAGGGGGGAATTGGAGAATATTATAGTTTATCTAGATGATCTAGTAATCATTGGAATTTTAGTGATTAGGATTGATGCAATAAATTCAAAAATTAAAATATTATTTGACATGAAAAATCTTGAGCTACTCCATTATTGTCTTGTATTGGAAGTATGACAAAAATAAAATCTCATTTTTTGTAAGTCAATGAAGTATGCCAAGATAATGCTTGATAAATTTAAGTAATTGAAACTCTCTATAGCTATTTGATTGGGAGTCTCATTTACTTGACCTATACTAGGCCAAATATAAGCTATACAGTGAGATATCTCTTAATATTCATGCAAGATAAAAAATTAATTCACTAGAAAGTAGTGAATTATATAGTTAAATATATCAAGGTTACAATATAATTCTATCTAGATCAAAATAAGAATGACCAATTTTGCTTGACGTGATACATGGATTCCATCTATGCTAGAAATATAGATGACATGAAGTCCACATTTGGTTATGTCTTATCTTTTAGTTTTGGTTTAATATCATGGGGGATTAAGATATACAAATTTCTTTTATTTTATTCTACCTAAGAACAATATCATGCCTTAGGATGACCTATCTATGAAGCAATAAGGCTATGTCACATACTTGAAGTTTTGGGTGTTCCAAATGAGTAGCCTGCCATATTGCATTGTGACAATGAAGGTGTAATTAAAATTGTTCATAATACATTATTTAATGAATGCACAAAACATATTAAAGTACAAATTCATTACATACATTAACATGTTTAACATCACAACATCCAACTCCTATTTTTCCTGACATAATAACATTGGGAAGACATTTTCACCAAATTTATTGCATGTGAAAAAATTGAGGCATTCATAGAATCTCTCAATTTTTCAATTTATTTTGAGTGATCTTTTCCACTCATTGTGTACCTGATCTAGAGTTATAATTAGCTTATAAATAGTTTTTCAATAACTATAAATATTACATCTTAGTTTTCGATAATAAGAAGATCAGATTTGGTGTTTAACATATCTTTGTGAACTTGTGTTTTTATGAAACACAAATTTGAAAACCTATTATAAATTCAAAATTGATATGCCATGTTTAAGTGAAATGGAAACCAATCACTTGAATCATTGCATTAGGATTTAAAATAGGGCATATCAATTTTGCTAAACATAATAATGACAACCTAATGGAAATTTAGGCTTGATATGACCTAGTTAAGTACCCTGTGCAACAAATTATTTGATTGGATACACAAGGTAATTAAATAGGGTTTATTAAGCCCTCTAATAAAAAATGTGACAAATTAATGTAAAACTATACTAATTATGCGTTATTTTAGTGATTTATATAGCCAATCACTCAATGTTTTACATGAGACATTAAGATAAGGAATATTAAGCTCCATATAATCAATTTAGATAAACTAACTAAAATCAGATTTGATACATGTTTTATTTCATTTCCCTATGTAACCAATCAATTTATTGGTATCACATAACACTTTAATAGGGTATATCATCCCCCTAAAAACAAATGTGACAAATTAATATGAATTCAAACTTGATATGCCCTATCTGAATGCCTTGTGCAACTAATCAATTGATTAATTCAATGGGTAACTTTAATATGGAATATCAATCTTCATAGATACAAATGTGATAATGTAAACTAAGACTTGATATTCACTATTTTAATTCCATGTCCAACAAATCAATTCAAAATTGATATGTTGTATTTGAATGCCTCGTGTAACCAATCACTTGATTAGTTGCACAAGGCACTCAAATATGGCATACCAAAATCCAAAAATACAAATGTGCTAGCCTAATTTAGATTCATACTTGATATTACTTATTTGAGTGCCTTGTGAAACTAATAACTGGATTTGTTGCATGTGAAACTTAAATAGGGCATATTGAGCTTGTTAAATAAAAATACAACCTAATTTATATTTGGACTCAATATGTTTTATTTTATTTCCCCATGAAACAAATTACTTGATAAGTTACACGAGGAACTCAAATAGGGAATATTGAGCCCCCTAAACATGAATATGACAACATGATATAAATTCAAACTCAATAACACTACTAAAACTATTATGGAGCATGCTATAAGAGAGAATTTTAATGTGTCAAGTTGAAATCCATCATCAACTCAAAGAAGTGGCCAAATAATTCTGTGCACTATGATTTTAGGCATATGTAATGAGTTTTAGGATGTATAGGGTTGAATGTGGTTGATTTTGGGTGTAACCCATACTAATTTTTCTATAGAGTTCTTCTAGGTAGGCTAAAACATATCTAACTAGTAGTCCTTCCTTCTCACATTATGTTTGCATGTTTACAAGAATATAAAATAGATATAATCTGATACAAATGATCAACGCCATGGGCCTTGGATCTTGTGCACATGGGACAACCTTGCACTTAGAGATAAAATTCGAGGTCATATAGTGTGCATGTTGTGTTATCTTATATAAAGTAAACCAAAACAAATTTAAGTAGTCAAAAGACTAATACTTCCAAGAAATACAAGTTATATTCAATGGGAATTAAAAAAGGGAATGCATAGAGAAAAATAATTCTATAACAAGGCTAGGACCAAACATTCATATGATCAAGAGGGGAAACACTTCCTTTGATTTACCTAAACTAAAGGTGTGAATACAATGCATATGAGAAAGGCTAGATAATCAAACACGATATCTATCACTATAATTGTGTATATAATCAACCACAATCCATATGAATAACTTACATATTTATACACAAAATATAATAACTTAGTTACAATTCTTCAAAGTTAAAAAAAACATAACCACAAGTATTTTCATCTTATTCCCATAAAATGGTTGAGCTTATTCCAAGTGTTATAATTTGACCTATTCAGGTTTACATTTAATCTAAGTTATTCCTTAACATGTCATTTAAATAATAAGTTCCATATGGAAAGCCACATGGATGGAGTGCAGAGAAAATATCAACATATGGTGCATGAGATATAACAAGGGCTATGCTAGGTTTAAGAGGCTCTATGCAAAAGTGAATTTATACATGGCAATGAGGTGGTGTAAAAGATTTTTTATAGGTTACATATGTTTTGTGTAAAAGTGTTGCAAGACTTTTCTATGCATGCAATGAATGCAATGTGAAATACTCTAAGTTGAGTTGTGCACAATCCTTGTAGGTGAACAAAATAGATGTGCATGTAACTTCATGGTTTTATACAAAGAAACAATGCCATATTTAAAAAATCTTCAATGTTGCCTCTAAATACATCCTAAAATCACCCTTTACAACATGTAAAATTCATCTTCTAAATGCACCCCAATGACATGCAATAAGTCAACCTAAAGTAAGCTACAAGGTCATCATAATTTCACCTACTAGAGTTGTGTTATAAATACACTTTAATGCCACCCTCTAGAGATGCCACCCTCATGCAACTTGAAATATAACTTAATGGTTATGATTTTGAAAAAATAAAATCCTATGTGACTTGAATATGACTTAAAGGTGACTTTATAGGGAGACTTTAAATGGTATAAGCTATGTAATGTGTATGCGAATTCATGGGTCAATATCCTATCATATCTAACTATCTCTAGGACATGTGAAGTTTGAAAAATTACTTTTTGGTACACCTAAAACTCTTAAAAATGTTATAAATAAATCTATAAGGTCCAACAACCTACAAAATGTCCATTGGTTTCCCAAAATAGATGTTAGGTGCAAAATTTACACTTAGATAACCTTCTCTTCAATTCTAAAATTTTGAAATTAACTAAGTACTAACTAGATTAAATATTTAAAAACTAAATTTTAAACAAAAACTATTAAAGTTTTGGAATTGATTTCAAAAGACCTAGAATGGCCCTAATTTTTTACATATAATAAAATAAATTTAAAGTATAATAATATTAAATAAAATTAAAGATTAAACTTAAATGCTTATTTTACTCTATATACATTCCAAATCATAAAAGTCCCTTTACCAAAGGGCGTAAACCCTTTTAGGATTGGTATTCCAAGCCTATTCAAATATAGGCTTGGGTAGTTTTTTCAAAAGTCATGTGCCCTTTTTAAAAGGGTGCTTTCCCTTTATATGTCATGGATGAAATTTTGAATAATGGCCCCATTTTCCCCATAAATTTGTGCATCCACCTTGCACTTAGCATGTTTTATTACTTACATTACTCATTTCCTACATCGTAGTCTCTATAACTAATGTGTATTACTTTAATAACTTCTCAGATCAAGGATCAAGATCTCAAAACTTATGTGGATGTTTTCAGCAAAGCTCAGATTCCTACAATGACCAGTATACTCATACTTTATCGATACTTTCCCTATATATTTTTAAATTTTTTACCATATTATATGATTACATCTACATGTTTAGATGATTTATGCATGTATATTTTACCTTAGTTTTATGCATTAGTCCTTAATTTACTTTTGCTTGCCTTGAAACCATAATTACAGTTTTGACACAAGATTGACTTTGATCAAGTGGGTTAGAAAGATGGGTTGGACATAAAAAATCACTTTCCACTAAGTGACCAAGTTTTTCCTATGCTACAATACTCTTAATAGGGATAAAAATACAAGTATTTCTCCCACTTAGGTGTGTGTTTTCACCATCGTGATCATACTAAAATGTGATGCAATGTTTAGATTTTAACACTTGACAACATGCAACTTTAACATTCATTTTTATTAATACTTAGCTCTATGTAGTCTCCCTATAAAATTTCAATATGTGTATGATTTTGTGATAATGTGTCAAGAGAGTGTCAATGTAATTCTCAATCTTGATAGGGATTTCAAAGATGAGTGCTAGATCATTATGGCCTTAGTCTTGATTTGTATTTATATATGAATATTTTATATTTATTCCAACTAGTTACATATAAAACATGTCAAGGATGAACCAATGTAGATTTACTAATTTTAAAATTGGTCATTGAGTGTTCTTGGACATTACTGATAGAGGCAAATACCTGTGATAAACTATTAATTTTTGACTATTGTTCACATTAACCTTAGAGATAAAATCAATGAACTAGGATATGATGACAATCTTCTTAGAATTAGGGAGATTTATTTCATAGATTATGGGAATCATAAATATGTGCAATATTAAATTTGGTTGGCCAAGACAAAAACTTTATAGACAAATAAGAGAAAATGTGCAGAAAAGTCAAACATGTGTGCATAAGTCCAAGTATATCAAGATATGTCAAAATTTATGTTGCAAAGTGTCTAATACCAAAATTATGTGTCTATAAAAATCAAAGTTTGAATCTCATAATGAATTGTTTTAGATTCTTTTGTAATTGATATATAAAGATTTGTCATGTAATAATTGAATAAAATATTACTACATATGTATCAAAAACGTATTATGCCTTTGTGTTTGCTCACCATGGTGGAAATATTTTTCTTTGAAACCTATTGGTCCAAAATATTATGACTATATTTTTAATGATATTATTCACTATTTCAAGGAAGTTTCTATGTATTTATGTATTCATATTCATTCATATTTTGTTGATTGATTAAAATCTCAAATGAAGCCTAACTATGATTATAATTTTATTCAAGAACACGTGTTTTTCATTTTCAATAGTAGACATGTTCACTATTTTACACGGCTCAATTATTTTTGGGTGACTCATTGGTGATATAGGAAAATTATATTTGTATTTGATTTGTTTTATTTTTAGCAGTTGCTAGTATGATAATGGTAATGAAATTTAATAATGTATGGAGAAAAATTATTTGTGTCACATGTTATAGACATGTCAATAGAGGATTATATCTCTAAATTACTATTATATCCATAAACATGTAGACTGATTTTTTTATAATTATCCAATGATTATACTCATTACCTTTGAATTAGACTTTAGTCACCCAAAAATAGTCAATGATTTTCCAAAAACAAAACCTTGTTCATAGCATAAAAATTTATTCAATGCATTTAATATATGTTTCTATTAGCATGTATAAGTTATTGGATCATTTATCACAAAGAAATTGGTATCATGGAAATCAAGAGATTCTAGTTTTTATTCATCAGAAAAATGATTGTGATGTTCATATAATTCTTCTAATTCACTTGTAAAATGCTGGCAACAATGCTCCATAGTTGAAAAAGTAGAAAAATGTTTGGAGGACCTAGTTGTCATATCATGGAAAAGGTATTATTTTTTAAGTTGTTACAAGGAGTCAATAGAAATTTGTTTTCATTGAACTAAACATATCTAATATCATTTTCTATTATCTTTTATAAAAATATTATTCAAATTCAACATATCTGATATCAGATTTAAATGAAGTCAACATATTGATGTCAACATATCTTAAATCATTAGCCACTCGTGTGCATCTTTTTTAGTTATTTTAAAAAAATATTAGTGATATGATTTTTAAAGTAGTGATTAGAATATAATATTTCACATTGTGCAATTTTTTTGATACAACCTTCATTGAAAAACTTCTTATTCACAAGGCTCACTAAAGAGAAGAGATGGAAATTTTAATTATTCTAAAACCCTATCTTAAGAAATGCCAAGTGATTTTTATCATTTAACTAAATAAATTTATATGTTTTTGGCATGAATAGATGTTGGATTCATCAATCCATGTACTAAAAAAGTGTGACTAGTATTTTCATTATCCCTCATTTTCAAAATTAGGTGAAGTGGACACATTTTCATTATTGGTAACTATATAAAAGTCAATACTAGGCCAAATTTTAATGCACTTTTTTTATACGATACAATGTCCTTTTTCCAAAAAAAATAGTAGTTTCATAATTACACTTGCATGCACATTTCCTAATTAAAAATGACTTTTGTATTCTAGAAGATGTTTTAGTTTTAAAGAAATGTTTTTGTGTCATCTATGAAACACGGCAATGCTATTTATATTTTATTGAAATTTGATGTAATTTTATTATTTTACCTATCATTCAAACTATGATTTTATATGCAAATAATTTATAATTTGTGCAAATCCCAATCTAGGTACAACCTCCCTTTCTTCAAGATCATTGAGAAGTGTCACAGATGCTAACAAACAATTAAAGGCAATGTTCTCAAAAGATGCAAAATTTGGAAATACTCCATTTCTCAAATACCTATAGGAAGCACATAAATTTGTGTTATGCTATTCCACAAAGTCATTTCTAGTCAAATTGGAGTATGTTTCCCTTTCTGGTTCTCTGAATATAGTCATATGGAATTTGAAATGTAGTTTTTACAAATGCTTAAAATATGAATTGGTGTGTCTTGTACATGTTCTTGGAGGATTTGAGTATTATGAATAACTTTAATGTCAGGTAGCATTTTATTTAAAAATTTAGCTTTTATAGAATAAATCAAAAATTTTAATGGTTTGAATGGTTGTTCTTTTAACATGGAAACTCTGTTGAACATGTTTAAGTGAGACACAATTTCGTATAACCTTTAATTTTTTTCGTGTATGGAAAACAAAATCTAAATCAACAATTTGTCTACCTTGTATTACAATTTTTTTGTGGATGAAGAGACTTCATGAATGGATTTTTAAACATTGCATCATATTCAGAGAAGGCACTAACCACTGATTACATGAAGGATATTTATACTAATGATCCTATTGATTCCCAATTGTACACCTCTTTTACTCAGCCTTGCATACTTGAAGAAAATGGAAAACAAAGATGAAAAACCCTCTAGTATGTTGTTATAGCTGGGGAAGGGTTTGGCATCTATAATGGACTGAACGAAGAAAATGATTGAGAGGCACTGACAAAGAGTATGGTCAACTCCCTGCTACTTCTGGCTCTGCCCAAACTAAGGTGAGAGGACCTATGGGGTAGCTTGCTCACATGGAGAGATTCAACAATTCAATATCCATGGGGATTATTGGCACAAGGGAACATAAATTTGACCAAAACACAACCAAACTTGCTCATTCCACCTAGGAAGGGTTGTCATATGAAATGAGAAAATGCTCTAGGATGGACACAAGCTACTGAAGACAAATATAAAAGTTCTTTCAATCTTTATTCTAAATAATTTTAAACAACAAGGGGCTGAACAAAAGATTGCAATGCTAGTATTTAAAGCACAAAATACAAACACATGTTAGGTATGTAAGATTTTATGCATTTGTAAGCAAATAACACTTATGATATGCAAAAAGGGTGTGTTATTTTTAGGGTAGGATAGGGTAGGACAGTTAGGTAATTATAAAAAAGGGTGTGGTGTGTTGGTGGTTTTCAAACAATAGGGTGTCTTGTAGTTTTCATGGTATTATTCTTTGAAAAGATGTAGAAAAAACTCAAATGCAAGCTAGTGGGAACTACCAGGAGTAATTTGTAGTCATTAGTTTTATTGAAATGCAAATACTCTAATGATTCTGAAACCCTATAAACATACATTAAAACTAGAATCTCACATACTCTTTCCCATTGAATCCATAAACCTAGGGTGCCCTAACAAGTTATTCAATAACATATTCTAAAATAATGCAAAAAGGGTTTTATAATTCAGATCTATGTTTAAAATGATAACTAGTAGTAAGCATGGAGATAAATATCAAGTCAATAATATTTGTAGAACATATTGTTGCACTTCATCAAAAGGAAATAGTAAGAACCATAAATGTTTTCCATTAACTTTGCAATAAAATATTACATCAATTTTTTAGAATGCTGCCATGGGGACAAACATGGTAAGTTTGCTCTTTTGACAAGGGAGACATAATCATGCTCTCAAAGCTTTTTAATGGATATACACTTGCAACCACCTTAGTAAGAGAGATAAGATCTACACACAATAATTGATCCCAAAATGTTTTACAGAACCTAAACATAGAGAGAATGAGAAACCAAAAACCTTGATAATAGAGGAGAAACCCTCTACTTATACATTTTTCACCCTGTTTAAACCTGGGACTATGGGTTGCCATTTGAAAAATAGCAAATCAACCCTCCAAATTCCACCAAGATGCTCCCAACTAGAAAATATTCGTTACCATGCCTAAAATCTTCATCCATTTGCCAAAAAAATCATTGCTCTAACTACTTCTACAAGGAATGATGAAGATTTACAACAAACCCTTTGATTTCTTGACTGGAGATGCCCTTTTACATGATCTAGAAGGTGAAATTTTTGTGGTGGAGGCCGAACAAACTTTTTCCTCATGTGTAACTATCTAGATATGCCATTAACAACTTACTTGCACAACTAGAACCTCCTATACAATTGTCTTTCCTCTTATGCATGCCATGTAACAACCTACTCTTAAAATGATGGTATTGAGATGCTCTAGCTATGGTAGAGGCAAAAAATGATATATGACCAAACATATGCCTTGGAATGGCCCACAAGCCTCTTTCTGTACTTTGAGTTCTTGTCCATCCATGAAGGAACCATCAATTTTAGTTTTAAGACTAAAGATTACCACATATTGACACATGGAATACCACATCAGATCCAACTAAGCATCCATGGGGTTTAAAGTGACTGAGCCACTTAACTAGCTCCAATCTAGACATGTGTCATGTTTTCATACAATCTTGAAGCTAGATCAAATATGCACCATTAGTTATTCTAAATATGCTCGAGCTTTAATCATGAGATGTGGGCTTGATACCTATCACTTCCACATTTAATTTGAGCTCCATTGAAATGTCCACCTTCCTATGTGGCAATGCCATGTCACTCTATTTATTAACTCAAAATGTGACCATTACCCCCAAGACACATGTCAACACATCATTGGGACTAGATATTTGAAAAATCCACCTAAGAATAGTACTACCAAAGCCTTGTCTGCATAATGAATGTGAGTATGTCATTTGGTAGATCTATAGGCTCTCGACATCCCTTTATCATTAGATTTTACTGAAATCTATTAGATCTCCATTAAGACCCCCAAGATTATGCCACTTGGAGAATCCATAGGCTTTTTGTACTTTGCATAGTTAGTCTCTATCAAGATAATTCCCTTTTTCCATGTGGTAGCTTCTTATTTAGCCTAGGTTTTTTTAAAAGTCCATCTTTACCTCACACCATCAAATCAAAATCTGGGAGGTTGAATGCTATTGGATAATATTTTCTCCATTCACCACAGTTATGACACACATCATCTCCACAATTTCTCATAGGGTTGTTGAATTATTGACTTATGGAAGGGCCTACAAACCATTGATCTGCCACCTGGGTACCCAATATGGTGCCACTTGTCATTATCAGGTCCCTCCATAGGTTTGTTGACATTTTGACTCTATCACGTGTCATTGGATATTTAGGTAACCCATTGAGATGGTGACACTTGTCACTCTCATAGAGCTCTTGGGACATTTTAAATTTCAACATTGCTCATGCACTATTAGATATTTGAACTATCCCTGAGATGGTGACACTTATCACCTTCTCACTCATCTTGAGGCTTTATTGAAATCTTGACCTAAATTTCACTGTCAATCAAGATTTATATGCTTTGATGAATACCATTGATTGATGGGAACATGGTCAATATTTTAATCATGCATCATGAACTCGACACTTGTCATTTTTGTGATTGTCTTGGGTCCCTTTGACTTTTTAGCTTTGATCACGCTCTATCGGATCATCTTTCCCTGACTCAATGTGTATCGTTCGATTGTGATCCACTAGGTTGGGCATGATTAGTTCAAAGTTAATAATGAAAATAATTAAGTTAGAGTTTGGGAAATAAAGAAATTAATATAAAGTTTTAGCCTAAGGTTTTTATTATATATGAAGGGGGCTTTAGGATAGGACTTTTGAGATAAGTTTACAACAAAGGGACCAAGCATTAGCTAGACCATGATAATAGATAAAAGGGAATAAGGGCCATGGGATATAAAAAGGACCAAATAAGAATTTTAGATTAAGGTTTAGTCATGTTAATAAACTTGACCAAAACTTAGTATAAAATTAAACTAAGTCCATGGCATATTTAAAACATTCCCGCATAAATTATTCCTATCAAATTTGAATTTAAATCAAAGGGGCTAGGCTAGGGTAATTGGAATAAGGGTTTCAAGGTGTTCAGAGATGAATTCAACTTGGCTTTATAAATTAGGCATTTATAATTAGAAAGGGATCAATTGCCTCAGTGAAATTTTGGGCATTAACAGATCCATAAATGAATATTCCCAATTTTTAATGTAAATTTTCCATGCTTGCCTTTCTCCTCATGCCTGCTCTCCTAAAGTAGAACTAGATCACCTACTTGGAAGGTTCTTGGAGTGACCTTCCTATCAAATATCCTTTTCACCTTTTCCTTGAACTTGAGGTGTCTTTCATGAGCTTGTCTTTGAATTTCATCAATCTCAATAATTTGGTCCATCTTGCTTTCATAGTGGTTGATTTGCTTATCATCTTCTAGTTACTGCATGAGCTGATAGGTTGGCAACTACAAATTTATAGACAAAACTACTTGAGATCCATAAATATTCTCAAAAGGGTTTTTACATGTAGCTCTTTCGGGCATGATCCTGTTAGGCCATAAAGTAAACTTCAGTTGTTCACCCCACTTCTTATTTGCTTCCAATGTTCATCTAATGATTTTGTGTAAGTTATTGTTATTAGATTCTACTTGCCCATTTCTCTGAGGGTTGTAATTAGAAGCATAGGTCAACTCAATCTTGTACTCTTTGCATAATGCCACTAAAGGTTTAGCCTTGAAACTCATGGCATTATCAGCAATAACTTTGATAGGCACACCAAATCTACAAATAATTTGATTTAGCAAAAAATCCATAACCACTTCGTGTGTAGCCTTCTTTGTAGGGACCACCTCAACCCATTTTGTGAAGTAGTCAGTTGCAAATAATATCCATTTATGTCTAGCACTTGATGAATCAATAATTTCTCCAATCAAATCCATTCCCCATTGTCTAAATGGGCCTTCAATCATCATAGGCTGCAAGGGAAGATAACCAAAAGATTTCATCCTCCAAGTAAAGCACTAGCACTTCTCACACTTTCTAACTTTCTGAGAAACATTTTTGAACAGTGATGGCCACTAATAACTAACTCTCAAAATTTTATGAGCTGTAACCTTAGGTGCAAAAATGGCCACCACATACTCCATTGTGAATATCTTTAATTAGGCCAACAATTTATTTTTCTAGCATGCATCTTAGGAGAACCCCATCTGGATTCTTCCATGCAAGTCCATTTTCAGTCATAAATTAATTTTGGGAAATAGATTTAAGATTTACTCTTCGATTCTTGTCCAAGTCAAGGGGACAATTCATATTTTATAAGTAATAGACAATGTCTTTATACCATGGAGACATGTTAAATTGATTCAACAAATCATCAACATTGAAAATAGTAATATTTACCTCAATAGCTTGTAAATTGGTCTCAACCATGAGCTTGTCTAGACCTATCCATTGCACTAACTTGGTCATTTGATATCTATGTCATATTCTTGAAACTTATTGACCCACCTATATATCTTGCTAGATACTTCAGTGTGAGTCAAAATGTCCTTCACCATGGTATACAAAACATAAGCAACAATCCTTGAACTAAAATTATAAGGCCTAAATGTTTTGGCAACCTTTAAGAGAGCGAAGGCTTATTTTTCCATGATGATGTAATTTAGTTCAACACCTTGCATAACTTTATTGAAGAAAGCTATTGGCTGCTCATGACCATCTTCATTTTTTTGCAATAGGACAACAACAATAGTGTTATATGATGTAGAATAGAATATCTAAAATGGCTTAGTATAATCAGGGCTGGCCAAAACAAGGGCAGACTTTAAAGCTCCTTTGATGTCATTGAATGCTTACATGACCTTCTCCTCCCACTTGATGGTCTGGTCTTTCTTCAACATGGAAGTAATAGGCAAAGTGATCTCTACAAAATTGGACACAAACCTCCTTACACAGTTAATTTGTCCAAAGAAGGACTAAATTCCCTTCTTGGACTATGGGATGGGCACTTTATCAATGGGTTCTACCTTCTAAGGGTCAATCACGACACCATCCTTAGACACTATATGTCCCAACAACTTGGCCTTTTTTACTTTGAAGTGACATTTCATTGGATTGAGAAAAATTCCAAACTCCTTACATCTAATCAACACTTTATTTAGATGCTCCAAATGTTTTTCTCTAGTCTTGGAGTACATAGTAGCATCATCTTGATACATAAATATAAACTTGTTAATCATCCCTACAAAAGCAAGGCCCATAGCTCACTGAAATGTTGCATCATCATTCATTAACCTAAAAGGCATCCTCATAAATACATATGCACCCCAAGGCATTGTAAATATGGTCTTGGGTCTCTTGGATTCCTCCACCACAACCTAGTTATATCTTGAGAAACTGTCTAATGTGGATAACATCTCTGATTTAGTAACACTTTGCAATAGGTTATCCATATTGGGTAGGGGATAATTATCTTTTAAATAATCTTTATTCAAATTTCAAAAATATACAGACAAGTGAATGTCACCATTTTTCTTTCTCACAGGGACTAAATTTGCAACCCATGATGATTACTTCATGGGTTGAATGATACCACTATCCCTTAGCTTATTTAACTCATCCCACATCTTAGTGTCCAAAATAGGGTTAAAAAGTCTCTATTTCTGCTTGAAAGGCTTGATATCAGGCTCTAATGGGATGATATGTTGGAACAAGTATTCCCTATATGCTTTCAAATTAGAATAAGACTATGCTAAATAATCCTAGTACTTTTTTAGCAGTTGCATGTAAACTTGCTTCTCAACTACACTTAGGTGAATACCTAGCCAAACCTTCCTTGGATTCTGATGATAACCCAAATCACACTCAGTCACGTCCTTTGAAATAAATGAGTCTCGAGTCTTGATTCTATCTACTCCATCAAAAGATGCTTCTAAACTTACTAATCCCTTTGGGAATGTGTTTGTATTTAGTTGAATAATGTCCTTCCCAAATAAGGTTTCCTTCTCATCACAAACCTGAACCATAGATTCTAAGTCTATGAGATGATCATGGAACCCAAATTCAAAATTTTGAAACCTCTTAATTTGTTAATCATCATCAAACACCTTCCAGTGTTGAACATTGTCTAGGGTTGAAAGCCTAACAAGTACCTCCACCTGATACTAATAATGAGGGCTCATATTTGCAATGTCAAATTAAGCACCTAACCCTGTAAGTCTATCAATTTATTAATTGAAATTGTTATCATGATAACAAATATTTAATGCATCAAAGAATTCAAGTAAATACTAGATAGCATTTTGATATTGTTTCAACCTTTTTTTGGTGGCATAAGCATTGTGGAATTGCTTCACCACTAGATCAAAATCACATTTGGCAATCAAGATTTTAATTCCATGTTTACATTGTAGACACAATAAATACATACACAATGGTTCTGAATGTCTCAATTCCATTGGACCACCTCAGGATCCCCTTGAGCCCAACCATTGGCCTTTTGATTGATAACCAGGCCTAACCTAAGTCAGTTGACCTACTACTTAAAACTCACCTTTTAACCGATCTTGCCTTTTATTCTTGACTGTTGATGATTAGGGTGACCATCGGTGGTCACCTTGATCATCGATGGTTAGGTTCCATCATCTAAACCAATTTAACTCACTCTTAACTCTACCTTGATTTTTTATAATTAGCTCATCTAAATCTATTTGTGATCCATTGCATGCACGAGTTATAATTAGAAACCCCAGTTAAAATCTTGTTGCACCTCTCCTTCCTTTCCTATAAAAAGAGAGGAGCAAGAGGTGAGAATGGATCCACAACTATCAAGATCATTTTGCATCCAGAGTTTCTTTTGTAGGTATTCTTATAGAAATCTAGTGATCTAGCCATCACATTATAGAGCTAGCTTGCTACCACCTTTTTATCAATAGCCAAGTATTGTTACTCTACTAAAATCTTACTAGACTTCATCAAAAAGATAACCACCCCAACCATTAATCCAATCAACCTTTCAATTATTCAATTACTTTGTTTGTATTTCAAAACCAACCTAGCACAAACCAACCTCTTAGAATTGCCTTTTGTGATCTCATCAATCTGAATTTTATCAACCTAGACCCAACACATAGTAACCACCAATGGTCAGCTTGACCACCGATGATCTATTCAACCACCGATGGTTGCCTCAACTGCGGATGGTCACCTCATCTGTCAATGGTCACTATGGTAGGAAATAACAAGCTATTTTCACCCATTTACCCTCAACCAAATCCATTTTTTTTTGTCTGCCTTTTCACAAACACCAACCTATATTTTTAAGCACACTTGACTTGTTTAGCATTAGTGTTGAATTGCTTATTGCTATATTAGTCATTTATAGTCTATTTTTTATCAAACATATCTTGTGTTCAATTTTATTAGCTTTTGATTATTGATGCAAGTACCTTATATTTTATTTTATAAACTTAATTTCTTAAAACATGTGGATTGATATCCCTTAAAGAAGCTCTTTATTTTATGATCTAGGTAGTGCTAGGCAATCCACCTAGCTATCTATCTAACCAACCATTTTCTTTAGTGCTATCTTATTTACAGGTCATCCTCCCAAGCCAAAGAGGAGTTCTTCACAATCATCTGATTCGATGCGTGCGTAATCAAATAGGTTTTTCAACCATACCTATATTTAGTTTCTTCTTCTTCCTTTCTTGAAATATAAGCTAAAATTTATTGAAACATTTTGGCATGCCCAGTGAGACCCTTTAGTCTCTACTTGGGTTTATTTTGTTTGCATCTATATGCTCTTCTCCCTATTCTGTGCTTATAAATGACATGAAATTTTCTTTTGGGCTTAAAATTGACTGCATACATTGGTTTATTTCAAGTTTAGATCATATAGCTTAAATTAAAAAAAAGTAATTCAATCATAGCATCACTTGTTACACACACTAAACCAAACCACCTACATAAATTAAACATCAAACAACTTGAGACAAGGCCTGACTAGGATTTCATCACCTAGTGGTCACCTTACCCTTTCCCAACAATCCTACTTGGAGGTCATTACCAAGGGGATAACCAACTCAATTATCTAGTTGAGTACAAACTCTAAAAATCAATATATATTGGCTAAGTACCTAACACCCTTATCACTACGATGTGTTAAGTGAGGGGGTAGGCCCCAATACCAAGCCACGTATTGATTTCCAATACAGATCCTTTTTAAGAGCCAAAACACAACTTGAAACTAACCCTAGACTTCATTTCTAGTACATTCTCTATAATCTAATTTTAGTCACACAATTTCTTGAAAGCTTAAGGCATAAGTCAAAAGAGAGACTAAAAAGAAATTTAGGACTTAATATACTTTCTAGTGTGTGATTTATTTCTTTGCTCATTTCTTATCTTCTCTTTGTTTGAGTGGTGAGATTTTTTGTGTATTATCTCTCCCTTACCTTGGATGGTTCTAACTCGCTAGTAGCAAAAAAATCTAGTAGAACACAACCCACCACCAAACCAGTCAACCCCTTTTACCTCCTCATCCATGGAGTACATTTACGAACTAGAAAACTCTCCTTGTCCTTTGAGAAGTCCTTTCCCTTGAGAAGTTCCCCAAGGAGATATAGACTTTTCCACCTTCTTAGATAACAATCCTTTGGCCCTTCAACATTATCTTAATGCCATGCCTCACTGTGCCCCTAATTTGGTTCCACATGTGGACCCACATTATGGTATGCTTTCCCACCTTATGACAAACACTTCTATTTCCATTGTCACCACCCAACCATTGACTACCCAAGCTTCCTCATCCGCAAATAATCCCTTTGATACTACTATGGAAAATCAACCTACCCAACCTAAAAACACCCTTATACCTTCCACCCCTACCAATAACTCCTCTACCTTAGGAGCAATGCAACCACTAACCATCTATACTCCCCTCACCATAGGAGTACCTACCACTAGCATTTCCATCCTTCCTTCACCATAGGAGTACTGACCTTTACTCTATCTGACAATTTGATGATGAATCTATTACTGATTTTATGGCCCATTGGAGAAGCTTAATCAATCAACTTTCCTTCTCCTTACCCCAACCCAAATTGATAAAACTTTTTGCTCAGGCATGTACCAAGCACATCTCCTCTACATTGCATGTTTAGAGCTTCAGAACCCTTGACAAAGATTTTACCATGGCACACAAGCTATAAAATAGATCCATTGATGAAGGAAAGCTAATGTTGAAAAACAAGAACCCTACCTAC
Source organism: Torreya grandis (assembly GCA_037957365.1). NCBI lineage: Eukaryota > Viridiplantae > Streptophyta > Pinopsida > Cupressales > Taxaceae > Torreya > Torreya grandis. The sequence continues at coordinate 2,300,831 of JARHVA010001255.1, forward strand.
AAAACCAATGAGGCTTCTTCCTTTAAACCAAGCAAATAAACCAATACCAATGCCAAATGAAAGGGAACTGTGAATGCAGTTGTCCTTAAAATCGCTCCTCCATCATTTAACAACTAACCAAACTCCTCCAGCTCTTCAAAACAAAATGTGAAGAACCAAAACCAAAATAATCAGAAGCAATTCACTCTATTTGGGGAATCCTATTCTTCAATCTTGGAGAAGTTTTTAAAGGATAATATCATACAACTTCCTCCTATCGAGTCTCCTCAACAATTTGATTCTTATCATCCTGCACCTAGCTAGTACAATGAGAATGATCTATGTGCTTTATATCAAGTAGTTGGGCATGAATTTAGTAAGTGTAATACCTTCAAAAGTGTTGTCTAATCCCTCATTGACAAAGGAGAATTTGTGTTGGATAATCCCAATTCACCTCTAAACTAAGCCCTTGACATATTTAGACAACCTTTTCCTAATCATGCACCTACCAAAAATGAGAGTAACAAAGTTGAGTGTTCTCATGATGCCCATACCATCAATATGGTTCTTGACACGCTCATTACTAAAGAACCTACCACCCAATCTACCTATTCCTTTCCCTCTCCACTTATTGAGGTAGTGGAGTCACCTTCTCTTCCTTTAGATACCCAAGCCAAAGAAGTAATCTTTTACCCTTTCAACTTATTGAGGTAGTGGAGCCATCAACATTTCCTTCAATTGACATACTAGAATAAGCAACCATTTTATCATCTCCCCCAACCATTGAATAACTTGCTACCCCTTTGGAGATCATTCCCAAAGAGGAAGCCACCATGTCTACACCTCCCATAGAGGAGTCACCCATCCAAACCTTGCATCTTTTGATTGAGGAAAAGGTTGAGATCACCATTACCCTTAATTAACCTATGGGTTTATCTTTTGAGTCCACTATCCAAGGAACAAAACCAATCTATAAACCATTTTCTAGGCTAGTTCAGATGTTGGAATTTATCTCCAAACCTGACATGGATTGAGCCACCTTTTGGAAATAATTGGGGCTACTTTGTATCACCAAAGAAGAACCTCCAATCTATACTTTGATGGACCAACCCACCACTTCTGTTATCTAACCCCTACCTTATCAACCAAACCAATAAAAACCTCTCCCAACCCAACCACTTCTCGACCATCCAATGCACATGAACCCTAAATAACCAAATCACCCTCTCCAACCAAACTAAAAAACTAACCAAACCAACCAAAAACCTTGGTATCTTCCCCATATAGATCCCTAATCATCCATCCTTAAAACTGGAGCTAACTACACCAAACCCAACAACCAAACACCAATCCAAATCAACTAAGGAAGTAAAGCCATCAAAAGGCCAGAGGGCCAAACTTCTACCTCCCTCAACCTTTCCCTCTATCTTTGGACCTCATCCTTCCACTTTAATTAAGAAGTCAATTGTCTCAACCAAAACCTGACTTCTGATGTTGGTTACACCAACACACTTGCTTTTTAACATACCTATCTTCATCGAGCCATCAATAACCAAATTACCTACCCTAAAACCTCCTACCTCCAACTTACTAGAGCCATCATCTAAAAACACCACCTTACCCAAACCTTCTACCACCAAGCCCATTTCCAAAAGGACTTCCATCTCACCAACCAAGGCCAAACCCTCTCTACCTTTAGCTGAATCCTACTTGACTATTTTGTAAATGTTATTTCAAGCTTCTTGCTTAACCTTACCTCCCATCAGACCATTTGACCCTCCTGGTCCAAAACTAGTCTGGTATAATGACTGCCAAGTGTTTTCCTATCATAAGACACCAGGGCATGACATAGAGAACTGTAAAGCTCTCCAAACCATTATCCATTGGCTCTATGATGAAGAAAATCTATTGATAGAGGAACCTCCCATGGGCCTATTAGCAATCCAACAACCAACAACCACTACCTAAAACCTACCTATTCCCCCACTCTCACCTTAGAGTGATGAGGAACCAAACCCATCTCTTACCCCAACTATTCCTTCTATCCATACTATCCATGTGGTCACATGATCACACACTCAATAAAAGGATAAAGGGAAGGCCAAAGTGTCCATCCCATGGACATACCCATCTTCCACCTCCCAACCAAGTCAAGGTATCTATTTTGGGTACCTCCCAATCCAACCCCTCTGAATTAATTATGAGAGTGGTGCTCAAACAACTCCACTAGAACCCAACAAAGATGAATTTATATGAGTTAATTTCTACCTCACCTCATCATCACCAAGTAATGATAGAGGAATTGAAATCAATAAAGGTCCAACCTAAAGACCCTCAACCTCTGGTAAACTTTGTTGGTGCTCTCCAAATTTCCAACCTTATCACCTTCAAGGATTTGGAAATACCTTCTATCCACCTTGATGACCCAAATCCCCCTATATCACTACCTATATCAACCAGAACCACATCAAATGGGTCATTATTGATGGGGGATATAGTATTAATATCATATCCTCCCATGCCTATGACCAACTCAATCTACCAAACAATGTCATGTCTGAAACCTTGGCCATCCTTTGATCCTTCAACAAAACCATGGCCACTACCCTGGGAACTATTGTCCTTCACATCCATTTAGGACCCACACACTCCCTAAACTATTCTATGTAGTGGAAGGTGAATTCTAATACAATGTTTTTCTAGGATGACTTTGGATCTGCTCTATGGGTTGTGTCCCCTCTACCCTTCACTATTCATTAAATTTGAGCACAAAGGTCAGGTTGTCACTATACAAGTTGATCTAAGCCCCTTTTAATCATGCAACATGAATTATCAACCCAATGCCATCCTCCTACCTCCATCTAGCACACCCTCATCAACCAAATACAAGCCCTCAACCATCAAAGAGGAAGTCATACCTTATTATACCAATGAGGCATTAGCTAGCTCATCCATCCCCTCTGATCATATCCCCACCTTAGACCACTTGGAATCAACATTCTAACATATTTCACTATGGAAATATTGCCTCCTCACCCTTGATGCTTTCCTTACTCCGCAAGAGTATGGGAAACTTGACCATCAACCTGAGTATGACCCCAATATTATATCCATTGTTCCCTTAGGACCCTTAAACTATCAAACACATTTCATCTATGGGGGACTTGATAAACCACTTAATGCTTCTACTACCTCCTCTTCACCTTGACCATTCACCTCTAGCTTCTCTTATTTAGACAACCCAGGCTTTGCCAAGACATACCTCCACATGTGTGCTTGGAATGAATTTTGTCTTGGATGATATGAGCATAACCCACATGATTTGATTTCAATTGATAATAGAAAACCTCATGAGAAACATGACCTCAATTTCATTCTACCCAATAAGAAGAAAAAAACCACCTATCATCACCGTTATCGAGGAAAACATACCTTCCTCACAAACCTCTTCTCCACCTAAGTGTGAGGATGATGACATCATCCCCCCTAATTTTTTTTCATCAACATGATCAGCCTTGGAGCCCTAACTTATCAAAAGGAAAGGGTGACTGTAACCATCCCTTTGACCCATCTTGTAATGATAGGAGATGACTCTCCTACCATTAATATCGTTCAGTGTCAGGATGATGATTCCATTCTCACCTATCTTCGTGCACCAAATTATTTCATCCAAAAATCTCTTATTCTTGAGACTTCAACCATGTTTAATGAATCTACCATGGATATCAACTTGGGCACTCTAGATAACCCCCACATTGTCAAAATTGGCCAATCATTGAATGCTGAGGAACTTTAGGACTCACCCTCCTTCTTCCAAGACTGAAGCATAGCATTTTCTTGGTATTATAGTGACATGCCAGGAATTCATCTCTCCATTTCCACCCAAAACACATTCACCAACCATGATTCCAAGCCCATCAAGTATAAACTTTGGTACATACACCCTCACATAGTCCTTGTCAAAGAAGAGCTTTAATGTCTCCTATCTATCAATTTCATTCAACCCATTGACTATACCCAATAGGTATCAAATGTCATGCCCATCACCAAAGCCATAGGGGGACTATGCATTTGTGTGGAATTTTGTGACCTCAACCTTGCTTACCCTAAAGATGACTTCCCTCTACCAAGCATCAACTAGCTAGTTGATCTTACAACGAACCATGAGATGTTATCTCTCATGGATAGATTCTTAGGTTATAATCATATCATAATTACCCTCAAAGATCAACACAAAACCACCTTTATCACCCTATGAGGGACCTTCTACTATGAAGTCATGCATTTTGGTTTAAATAATGCTAGTGTAACCTACCAATGTGTCATTACCTACATCTTCCACAACCTTATCCATAAGATTATCAAAGACTATATAGATGACCTTCTTGGGAAATCCAAATATCATAAGGATCATTTAGCCATTCTCAAGATCATCTTTGAATGCCTCATCCATTATCATGTCTGCCTTGACCCCAAGAAGTGCATTTTTGGGATCTTGTCAGGAAAATTCCTTGTCTTTATCATTTCCCTTTGAGGAATCAAAGTTGATCCTGCCAAGATCAAAGTGATCCTCAACATGCTTCCTTTGAACAAGCTCAAGAAAATCTATAGTTTTTAGGGGAAGCTCCAATACATTCATCACTTTATCTCCCAACTCTTGGATCGATGTCAACCTTTCTACCACCTTTCAAAGAATGATGTGTCTTTTAAGTGGAATAACGATTGTCAAAAGGCCTTTGATTCACTCAAAAAGTACCTTTCATCTCCACCTATCCTCACCCCTCCTAAGGATGACCAACCTTTCTACCTTTATATCTCCACCACCGACCACTCCTTAGGGGCAATGCTTGCTCATTGGGATAAATAACATAAAGAGCAAGCTGTCTACTACATTAGCCACATGCTTGTAGAGTACAAGACTTGATATACCCAGACTAAGAAACTTTGTCGAGCCTTGGTCTTCATGGCCACCAAACTTCACCACTACTTTCTAAACCACCAAGCCTATGTCATAACCAATACTGACCTACTTAATTATATGCACTCCAAGCCATACCAAAACCAATGTATGTCCAAGTGGCTCATGTTTTTAGCTAAGTTTGACCTTGAGTTTTTTTAGCAAAAGTTAATTAAAGTGCAAGTCATTACTGACCAATTGGTCAAAGCACCACTAGTAAACAACCAACCTCCCCTCTTTAGTTCCCTGATGAGTCTATCACGATCCTCTCTTAGGCAGACTTCACCTATCAAGTCACCATGTTCATTGATGGATCAAACTGTCAATGTGGTGGGGGAGCTAGCATTATCCTTATTCCCTTTGATGGTGAACCTCTTCCTCTATATTTCAAGATTGAATTTGAATGTACCAATAATATGACTGAGTACAAAGCCTCAGTGATAGGCCTTTAGATAGCTTTAGCCTTGGGAGTCAAAACAATCAACATCTTTAGTGACTCTCAACTTATGGTCAATCAAATCAATGGATCTTACCAGTTTAAGAATGATCTTTTGCAATAGTATAAACAACTAGTTCATGAACTCTTAACATCATTTGAAAACTATCACATCAAGTCAACCCCATGATCTACCAACAAGTTTGATGACACCATGGCTTCCCTCACCTCTCACATTCCCTCTACACTCTCTGAATCTAAGCTATCTATTGTTATTCATAGAATTACCTAGCCTTCCTATATCAAACCAGATTATCCCACCATTTTTAATGTGGAAGAGGTCCAACTTGACCTTTGGTATCAACACACTTTCAACTATCTCAACCTTGACATTATTCCTTTTGGTCTTTATATAAATGCTCAAAGAGAAGTTATTTAGATTACCTCATGTTATACCATTATAGGGGGAATTCTTTACAAATACAGCTTTGATGGTCTCCTCTTCCGTTGCCTACGTAGTCATGAAGCCTCTCACGCTATCAAGGAAACACATGATGGGATCTATAGGGGACACTTTAGTGGCCTAGCCATTGCTAAGTTCATCCTTAAACTTGGTTATTACTAGCCTACCCTTAACCAATATTGTTGTGATTATGTGAAAAAGTGTGTTAGATGTCAACAACATGCCAATTTGCATCATGCACCTAGCCAGAGTCTTTGCATTTCCATCAATTTCTAGCCCTTCTCATAATGGGGTTTGGACGTCATTGGAAATATTAACCCCTATTATTCATAGTGACATCATTCTATCATCAATGCAATCAAGTATTTTACCAAATGGGTAGAGGATATTCCTCTAGTCTCAACCAAAGCAAAAAATATTGTTGACTTTATCAACCATCACATCATCTTCTACTTCGGTGTTCCTCACAAGATCATCACCGACAATGGTAAATATTTTAAAAACAAGCAAGTCTAAAGTCTTTGTGATTCATTTGGGATTAAGTTAAGTTTCTCCTCACCCTATCACCCTCAAGTGAATGGATAGGAAGAGGCCTCTAACAAAACTCTTAACAACATGCTCACCAAAATGGTTAATGCATCTGGTTAGGATTAGCATTTGCACATCCCCTTCACCTTATGGGCATATCACACTAGCATCCAAACCCCTATAGGTGATACCCCATTTTATCTTATGTTTGAAGCCAAGGTAGTCCTACCTATTGAAGTCCAAATCCCATCTCTTTGTATATCTTTGTAAGATCTCATTTATAAAGATGATTATCATCACCACTATTTAGCCTAGCTTGAGCTAATCGATGAGCATCACTTAGCCACCTTTACCCATCTTCATGTATATCAATAACATCTCAAACACACCTATAACAAACACCTTAGAGTGCAATAATTCAACATCAAAGATCTCATCCTAAAGCAAAATCAACATGTCACCAATATGGATAAAAGCAAGCAGGGCAAGTTTACTTTTAATTAGATTGGACCTTATATCATAACCCACAAGTATGGACTAGGAGATTACTGGTTATCCTCTCTTGAAGGTAACCCAAAACTTGAGCCCCTCAATTCTTCACATCTTCATCCTTTCTTTTGTTAAAGAGGATCAAACTTACCTTTTATCTAATTAAGCTTATCCCTTACTTTCACACCACATTCATCCCCCTATTTTAGGGGCAACTGATTAAAATTGAATCATGTGATTACCTGTAGCCTAATTTTGAATAATTGGTACTATGGCTCTACCCATGTCATGATTCTCATGGTACTTTTTGTCCCTTACATAGAATGGATTCCCATGATCATTATCACCTAAACCCCTTTACACCTAATCAACCTTCTTATGTTTTTAGTTTTGCCTTCATAAAGGTACCCTTTAAACCTATATAAGCATGTCTATGTCAAGAAAAATCAAACAAATTAAAAAAGAAAAATACAAACTAATAACAATCATGGGTTATTCCTAGCATTCATAAACTACTCCCTTGAAGGACAATTATTGAGAACATATTTGAAATTGCTCAAAGTAAGGTGGACTGCTCCCTTGAAGGACAACTATCAAAAGCATTAAACAAAGCACACAAACTTAGACCACTCTTTCAAAGGATGGATGAGTAAAGATTTTATCAAAATAAATAATTTATTAGAAGCTTCCTACATCAATCAACTTCCCCAAACCTCCTAAGAAAATAAGTGAAAGACCTATTTTCAAGAAATAACAAAATTAAAAGAATTTTTGAAAGCCACAATCGAATCTCATGAGTATACCTCCTATATCGATCAGTCTACACTTTGTATGACATATACTTATTTATACTGACACTTTGGAAACCTATAGATGAAGCATGCTAATCCTACAAGAAGGTTCCATATTTCATCCATCTTCCCTTTATACATTGTAAATAAGGGATTTTGAGCTCACTTGACATTATGTGATCAAGACACCTTTTTCAACCAACCAAAGAATACTAATGCAAATAATTCAAAGGGATTATGTTCCTTAAGCCATTCTAACTTTGATTTTGTTTTATTCCTTGTCAAAGAAGAAGAATCGTGCCCTCTTCCTATCTTATCATGACTAGTTGATATATTCACTAAGAAGTTTGTCTCTTGATTATATTATTTGTTCTCACACCTAGTGCTATTCATTAACATACTTTATGTGCTCTACATCAAGAAAAGTAACATTAACCATAATCATAAACACCGTGCATCAATACATATCATAAGAAAAAACATACATCATTACCATATCCATCAGCATGTCAAAGTCAAACATCCTTGAGAAAATAAAGAAATCAACCATTTTAACCACATGTCTAAATATAAATAATGAAAGTATATACTCATTAAAATTTAGCATGTCATAAAGCATAACCATTAATAAAACATGATACATCTCATCACATGCCTAGCTAGGTGAGTCTACATCCATATCCATAACATAAGCATAATCCATATAGCATCATCAATGATCAATATAAACATCACATCAAAGAAAGCCATAAATTATGAGCAATAAATAAGGACCATATATATAAATCATGAGTCTAACATAATAATGTATATAAACAAATATACATGTCTCTCTCTCTCAAAATATACATCTCACTACATCGGTTTGTATCCCAGAATCAAAATGATATACAAAAACATCTAACATATACCTAAACCATGTCCTAGATATGCCCTTGGAGCACCACTATCTCTTGGTGAACCACTATATTTTGGTGCCTTTACCACTACAATACCTACCAATCCACTTATAGAAGTAGCCCACTGACCTAGTGTTACCATGCTAGCATCCCTACCAAACTAGCTCTGTACTCACCCCATCAGGGCTCATCCAAACATTGCCTCAGGACTATAGCCTCATAATAACATAAATCCTCTACTATGGATAGGTATCATGCCTTGGGGATGGTACTTGGTGGTCTTATATATTCTGTAGCTCCTCCTCCTCTCTGTCTCAAAGAGTCTCTCTCCTGGGTAACCAAGGCTAGTGAAACTCTAGCTTGGTCCCTATCACCTGTGAGTGTTACCACCTAACCCTATAAAGTAGCCACCTAAATTTTTAAAGATGTAACCTATGCCTATGAATTATCTATCACCACTCCTTCCTATGCATCTAGGGTAACCCCCTGTACTTATGCCCTCTAGCCTTCTATCCTAATGGGTAAACATCCATAGTCTACTTACCACCATCATATCCACCAAAATATGTTTCCATGTATAGATCCTGGTACTATGCAGGGTAACCATCTAAAAAACATGCATCATCAATCATTGGCCTTGCAGGAAACTCCTCATGATTAAGTAAAGTCTATACGGGATGCAACTCAAGTTATAAGAACTCTAAATCCTCCCATTTATATTTGGGAAATGGGCTCTGGATACCTTGAACCAAGCCAAATTATATCCAAACCATATCAAATGGTATGAGCTCTACCTCACCATCCCTCCTACCAAAAATCCACTTGTAACTCTACAATGATAGAGTATGTCTCTTATAGCCAGCCTATACTAGAAACTAAACATATGGTCTCTAGATAACATCATCAATAACCAAGTCCCCCAAAGCCCCTAAAGCCCCTCTAAACCAATATACATCATAAGCTCCTCCTTCTGCACCTTAAGTGGTAAAGTTATCTCTCCACCACATAAAAATAACCAAGAAATATATCTGAGCAAACCTAGCCCATGGTAGCCCCATCAGCCTTAACACTCAGATGTGCTCATAGACCTAATAGTGTAGGACAATCCCAATGCTAATGTCATACCTCTTGTGAGATCTAAATCCCCATAGTTCCCTATATATTTAAACAAGTAGCACATGTACCCATCCAAACACTTTGCATCCCAAAAACATCTCAACTAATACCCCTATAAAAAAGTACAAAAATTCCTACTACTCAAGTTTGGAAGGGCAAAACATGAAACTGCCATCATCATCATCATCACCAATCTCCTCTTGCCCCTATTCCTCTGATAGAGCATAGAGTACCTTAAACCCCCAGTATGCCACCTGACATGATCCTAGTCATCTTCATATATCAGCTCCAATAATTCATCTCACTCCTCCCACTTAATGTGATAAATCGGATCACCCCATAGGAGTAGTCAAGTGATCCTATGGACATCCTCTAGAAGAATTGTAAGCTCACTAGTCGATAGAAGGAAGGTGTTTGTGGTCATATCCAATCTCTCAATGAGGGCCATGATCATTGTTGCATAGTGCAACATGTACTATTAATATCACATTACTCCTAAGATAACCTCCTCCATTTATGATCAATCTATTGGGGTCATACCTTGGTGAATCTCTACAAATATGTAGGGCACCCAATCCCACATCTGTATATGCTCCTGAGCCTATAATGTTTGATGGAAACACACAACTTAGCTATCTATACATTGATTGCCTATAAGCTAAGCTCCTTAACCAACCCTACCTACCCTTAACCTATTTGACCATTACACTACTCACATTTACATCAACACCTAAGTTCTTTCACCACACACTAACTACCTATTGTCACCTAACAACATTAACCCAACCCACCCAGTGCCTAACCACTTCAAAAAATCAACACTCCATACACCCATACTTAAAAAAACCCTTCAAGCTAACTTTTTTAAAGGTATCGACCACTGATGGTCATGGTGATCACTGACAATTAGGTATCCATTTCCTTTTAGATGTTGATCATCGACAACCAATCCTGACCATCAATAATTATTGTGGGTGTTCCATGAGTGGAACACCCAAAAACCTACTTACCCAACATCCAACATTCACCCCTAAATCTAAAAAATAAGCTAACCTAGATACCTCCTACCCTACCCACACTAACCTACCCCTTCCATTTTGGGAATCACTTGACCATTTTAACCAAAAAAAGGAAAACCCTAAACCTAGGGCATAACTTGGTCATGCACTCTACACCCTACCCACCTAATCATCAACTTTAAATGCAAATACAATTCCACTACTATCACTATAACTCTACCAATAGAAGGCACCACCTACCTCATTCCTCGACCATCATCGAGGAGGAATTTGGAGACTTGCTACCCATCCTCATCCACATCCATGCCTACCCTAAATCTTCTTTAGTCCACTCAGTCAACTCATTCAATCCACCTTAGCAAATCATTTAGTAAACATATCCATAAATTTTCCCAATACAACAAAAATCCATAGCTCACAAGTTAATATTAGAAAATGAGCTAATAAGATAAGCAGATTCACTTTTGACCATGGTGCTTTTTAGGGTTTACCCCTAACTATCGATGGTCAAGATGACCATCAATGATCACCTTTAGGCACCCTAAGCATCAACAGTCAGGTTGTGGAAATTTATTTACTTTTAACTCCACCAAGCAAACTTTCAACTCCCCCTCTCAAGCACCCACCCATGGAGACTACCTTCTCCACCCACCTCACCCCACACTTCATCACCTCACCATTGGTCCATTTCAACCCAAGTAGTGTGTATTTTATGATGAATTTTAGTTGGTCCTTTTGACCATAATGACAACATTTCCATGCTAACCAATTTTGCACTTGCACTACTTCATGCATGCCTAGCTAATTAGTGTCTTCTTAGGATCACTTCCTACCTCAGATACCCATGACTTCACTTGACCAATTGGTGTCTTCTTGGGAGCACTTCCTACCTCAGATACCCACAAATTCACTTGACCAATTTGTGTTTTCCCTAGGAGCACTTCTTACCTTAGATACCCATAAAAACATAGACTTTGCCTAGGAGACTTGCATTTATGAGTGTTCCTAGCTACCACACCTAACTAGGGTCATGCAGTCCATTTGTCACTTGTCCTTCTAGCATTGACCTTTATTTTTACCAACTATGGTAACCTAGTCTATGTGTGATCTTGGCTATCATAATTTTTGTCATACTTCATATGCACATTTGTGCTTTAGTGCCCAACCTATCACCCACCTGCATGATGTCCACCTTCATCATCACCTTCATCCACCTTATCAAGCCCACACCTAATTCTATTTTACCTCATTGACTCTTAGTTTTAGGGGGAACACCTCCTCCTATACTCAAGGAAACCTGACCTTCGACCCTCAATCCATTTTTGTTTTGCAGCTTTTTGATAAAAAATGTATAATAAAAAAGGGCAAAATGTAGACACTAGAAATCTACACATGATGGTTATGAATGTCACAATTTCCTTGGACCACCTCAAGACCCCTTGGGCACAACCATTGGAATTTTGACTAATAACCAGGCGTCTACTACCTAAAACCCATATTTTAAACAACCCTACCTTTGACCCCTGACCATCAATAGTCACCTTGACCATCGATGGTCAGGTTCTACCATTTAAACCAACTCAACTCACTCTTAACTCTGCTTTACTTTTGTATAATTAGCTCATCCAAATATACGTGTAGGCTATTACATGTATGAGTTATAATTAGAAAGCTCAGTTAATATCTTGTTGCACCTCTCCTTCCTTGACTATAAAAAAAGAGGATCAGGAGGTGAGAATGGATCCATAACTATCAAGATATTTTTGCATCTAGAGCTTCTTTTGTAGGTATTCTTATAGAAATCTAGCGATCCAACCATCACATCAAAGATTCAACTTTCCACCACCTTTCAATTGATAACCAAGTATCATTACTCTATTAGAATCATACCAAACTCCATCAATGATCCAACCACCCCAAACATTCATTTGATCAACCTCTGACAAGCTAAGTATTTGTTTTCAATTATTCAATTACTTTGTTTATATTTTGTAACCATCTCAACATAAACAACCTCTCATAATTTATTTTTATGATCTCGTCAATTTGAATTTTATCAACCCAGACCCAACACATAGTAACCATCAATGATAAGCTTAACTATTGATGGTCTATTCAATTATTGATAGTTGTCTCAACCATTGACGGTCACCTCAACCATCGAAAGTCACCTCAACCACCGATGGTCACTATGGTAGGAAATAACAACAAGCTATTTTCACCTACTTACCCTCAACCAAATCCAATTTTATTTTTGTCTACGTATTTACAGACCCCCAACCTATTTTCTTAAGCACACTTGAGCTGTTTAGCATTAGTGTTGACTTACTTATTGCTATATTAGTCATTTGTAGTTTATTTCTTTATCAAGCATCTCTTATGTTTAATTTCAGTAGCTTTTTATTATTGATGCAAGTAACTTATATTATATTTTATAAACTTAATTGTTTAAAATGTGTGGATTGACATCGCTTGAAGAAGCTCTTCCTTCTAGGATCTAGCTAGTGCTAGGCAATCCACCCAACTATCTATCTAAGCAACTATTCGATTTAGTGCTATCTTATTTACAGATCATCCTCCCAAGTCAAAGAAGAGTTATTCATGATCATCTAATTCAATGCATGCATAATCAAATATGTTTTTCAACCATACCGTTATTTAGTTTCTTCTTCTTTTCTCAAAATATAAGCTAAAATTCACTAAAACAACATACAATCTATAAACTAAGCAAGAGTGCCTCATACTCAGTAGTATTATTAGTGCACTCAAAGGATAAATAAAAAGAAAACTTGAAACACTTACCATTGGGGGCATATAATATAACCCCTACTCCATTTCTAAGATTGGATCAATCCCCATCAAAACACACATTCCAAATTGCACCTTTGTTATCAGGTTCAACATCAAGAGCAACGGGCTATCCGTTAGTGTCAACATTCCCAATGAAATTCCCAAGCCCAACATCTATGACAATACTTCATTTTGAGCATGTTTTGGATCTTCAATTACATGTAACATCCTTAGCTCTATATAAAATTTGACCATCTTACCCTTCAATGTAATGGTGGCATAAGAAAGGTCCATTTGTACACTTTCACCCATGATAGCAACCCATTTATGTGATAACAACATCCCCCACTTAGGTGGGAAGTCCACAACTACCACATCCATATTCAAATACTTACTTGGATGCACTGCCAATTACACTACCAACCCCTTGACTTGTCCAACAATTGGAACTTCTTGTGAGTCCATGGCATAACACTTTCCAAAGGCTGATGTAATCTTAACTCCAAGCTCATTTAAGACATCCATAGGCATTATGTTACAAGACGCACTAGAATCAAACATGTAATTATGGAAAATAAGACCATTGATCAATAGGGTTGTATAAAATAGATCCATATTCAACTAAATCTCTACTAATGCAGTCCCCAAATAGACTTCCAGAGTGAGTTCAACAACCTCTTTATATTCTTCATCAATTTCTAGGGGTGTTTGGGGAAAATCAATTTCATTTGTAGCTGACTTCTCACCAAATTCTAAGTATTCAAATGCCCACTTTCTATGCTCATGTATTATTAATAATTCAACAAGTGGCATGATGATTTTTAGTTGGCTCAACATCTTCAACTAGAATACAATCACTTAAGGTTTGAAGTGGATTAGGCTGGGGTGGATTTGCATGCTTAGTAGCAACCTTCAAAGGTGGATTTTATTTAACATCATTTGCACCCTTATGAATGCTAGATAACAAAGGTATTTTATTTTTAGAGGGAGCACCTCTAGGCTTAGCAAATTGGGAAAGGGGTACTAGTTTGGAAGCATTTGGGACTGTTGTAGTTTTCTTTAGTTCTTTACTTGCATCCCTTGCATTTGGAATTGTAGGGGTAGTGTATTGAGGAGCAATACCTAGTTTCTTACATCTCAAGTAGTATTCATTCTCTTGGGCAATTACTATATTATTTAGTAGTTACCTATCCTCAATTGATGAAATTCCTCCATCATATTTTTTAATCATCATTGATATTAAAAATTCAAAATCATGAATAGGTAATTCATATGCTTATGCCATATTAACCTCACAAGCAAATTCATAAGTTGGGATACATAATTTTTGTAATGCACTCCAAAACTGATCAATAGTAACAACAATCATCAATTTTGTGGAGGTGGATATCTTGGTTTGGGGACTTTGATAATTAAACATCATAATTTCATCACCATATGATGTAGATTCAAGTTCATCTGCATCTTTATCAATCGGTTTAGCTACATCACATGGAGGATATGGAAGAAATCACTTGTCACACCAATCAATATCAATGTCACAACCTATTGCATTCACTTTAACATTTAACACATCAAACACTTCTTTCACAACCCCTCTATTTTGACGTCTATCTTATCTTTCATCACATGCAAGCCTCTTACCTCTATCATTGTATCGATTATGGAAAGTAGGCCCACTTTGTACTTGATTCAGATTTAAAGCCCTCTCTTGATTGGTAGACATATGAGGGATCCCCTTCTCGGTCTTAGCAAGATTATAGGACATCTCTTTGACAATGGAGTCCAAAGTCTTAACTATTTCTTCAAGATTGGCTATCTTTATGGACTATGCTTTTTTAGTATCAACCAACTTCACATCAGCCCACTTGTTCATGGGATTTCCCATAGCCCTTATGTTATTCTCAATTTGGATGGCCATATTAAATTCCAACCATAGGTTTGTGGGAGCCTTGTCCCGTAATTAATACACAAACTTCTTATCAAAGGCATCCGAATATTTTATCAAGCATGTTGTATCATTGGGCCTTATGTTCTCAGGTAGCCACATCATTGTTTTATCGAACCATGTGTTGAAATATTGCATGCACTCATTGGGGTTATTATTGATGTTTTCAAACTCAACTAAAAGGAACATTAGATCAATTCTATCACCATACTCAATTCTAAAAACATTCTTCATTTTTTCCAATGAATTAATGCATCCACAGGGAAGTGAAGTAAACCACTCATGAGTATCTTCTTCTAGCATATGCACAAAAAAATTGATGCACACATCCTTATGCTCAACCTCATAGTCTTTAGTGATATTGTGAAAATCCCTTAGGTGTTGATCAATACTCATTGCATTGTTCCCTTGGAATTTTGGAAGGCATTTCCTTACTTCGTTCGGGACTTCATTAGGATAACCTTCTATGTTATCAAAATTGATAAGCCTGAATCTAGAAACATGGAATGTAGGATATTCATCTTCATCTGGGTCCCTATGCCTCATGATTGGTTCAATTGGAGGTTCAAGATCAAATAGTAAAAGGATATGAGGGGGTGAATGAGGGGGGATTGGTGGATCAAACTTAAGAGGGGATTCAACTAGTTGAGAAGGAGCTAGATAGTAATTAGGAATATAAGTTTTAAAGTGACTAAAAGAGATATGAAAGTCCTCAACAATGGGGAGTTCAAAAATTTCAATATTATCAGAATCTTGGCTATCTGGATACTATTTAGTAGCCAAAATTTTCCCTTCAATAGGCTTCCAAACCTATCTCCCTCTTCTTTGATGAATATTTAGGGGTGAGACAAGCCTTTTGGATGAGTCACCTTTGAAGGATGATCTCAATCCTTCTAAATTTGTAATTAGATGATAAAATTGGAGTTTCCACTAGAATCAAAATGATAGAATATAACAATTAACACACTGATTGTGATACATGCTAAAAATATACTTGCTGAATTTATTGATGAGATAATAACACAATGACGCTAAATTTTTTAGAATAGTGTTTAAAAGGTAAAAATCACCTTCTAACATGTAGTTTTAATATCTCTTTACAATAAACTTAGTAAAAGTCATATTTTTAAATATTTCAATTCTTAGCACGCCCCCCAATGGAGTGATGCAGAGTTGACAACCAAGATAGTCCATATGTAGCAAATAACAACAAAAAATTTCACAACATGAAATACTTACGACTTTTTTCAAGAGTCCCCAACAACACAAGTGACCAAGACTTCAATTTAATCAATTGAAATGGTGCCATCAAAGTGTGCAACATTGATGAACCAAAGATAATCAAATCAATGTAAATTGGTAGATAACTTTAAAACCATGAATTACTTACAACTCTCTACAAGAGTACTTGAAAACACAAGTGACACAAGTGTCTTTTCAATTTCCTCAGCAATGACACTAGCAAGGTGTTTGTTCCCAGTTGTATACCTCTTGCACTCAGCCTTGCACACTTGAATAAAATGAAAAACAAAGATGAAAAACTTGATAGTATGTCATTATATCCAGGGAAGGGTTTGACATCTAGAATGGACCAAATGAAGAAAATGATTGAGAGGCACTGACAGAGGGTATGGTCAAATCCTTGCTTCTTCTATCTCTTCCTGAACCAAGGTGAGAGGACCTATGGGGTAGCTTGCTCACATGGAGAGATTATGCAATTCAACCTCCATGGGGATTATTGGCACAAGGGAACACAAATATGAGCATAACACAACCAAACTTGCTTACTCCACCTGGGAAGGGTTGTCACATGGATTGAGCAAATACTTTAGGCTAGACACAAGCTACTGAAGATAGATATAGAAGTGCTTACATACTTCATTCTAAAGAATTTTCAATAATAAGGGGTTGAACAAAAGATTGTAATGATGGTATTTAAAGCACAAAATGTAAACACATGTTAGGTATGCAAGATTTTATACATCTACAGGTAAATAACACTTATGATATGAAACAAGGGTGCTCTATTTTTAGGTTAAGATAGGGTAGGATAGTCAAGTAATTGTAAAAAAAAGGGTGTGATGTGCTAGTGATTTTCAAATAACAAGGTATCTTGTAGTATTCATGACAATATTCTTTGCAAAGATGCATAAAAAACTCAAATGCAAGCTAGTGGGAACTACCAGGAGTAATTTGTAGTCATTGGTACCATTGAAATGCAAATACTCAAATGATTTTAAAACCCTATAAATATACACTAAAAATAGAATCTCACATACTCTTTCCCATTGAATCCATAAACCTAGGGTACCCTAACAAGTTATTCAACAACATATTCTAAAATAATGTAGAAAGGGTTTTATAATTCAGATCTATGCTTAAAATGATAACCAATAGTAAGCATGGAGGTAAATATCTAGTCAACAATATTTGCAGAGCACATTGCTACACTTCATCAAAAGGAAATAGTAAGAACCACAAATATTTTCCATTAACTTTGCAAGAAAATATTACATATATCAATTTTTTAGAATGCTGCTATGGGGACAAGCATGGTGAGTCTGCTCTTTTGATAAGGGAGACATAAAAATGCTCTCAAAACTTGCTAATGGATGTACACTTGCAACGACATTATCAAGGGAGACAAGATGTACACATGACATTTGATCCCAAAAAAATTATATAACCTAGACCTAGAGAGAATGAACAACCAACAACAACCTTGACAATAGAGGAGAAACCCTCTATTTATACATTTTGTACCATGTTCAAACTTGGGACTGTGGGTTGCTATTTGAAAAATTGCAAATTAGCCCTCCAAATTCTTCCAAGCTGCTCCTAGATGGAAAATATTCCTTGCCATGCCTAAAATCTTCATCCATTTGCCATAAAAATCATTGCTCTAACTACCTCTACAAGGAATGATGAATATTTACAACAACCACTTTGATTTATTGACAGGAGATGTCCTTTTACATGATCTAGAAGGTGAATTTTTTGTGGTAGAGACTGAACAAACTTTGTCCTCATGTGTAACTGTCTAGAGATGCCCTTGACCACTTGCTTGCACAACTAGAAACTTTTGGACAACTACCTTTCCTCTTATGCACATCATAGAACAACATGATCTTGTAATGATGACATTGAGATGGTCTAGCTATGGTAGAGGCAAAAAATGATGTGTGGCCAAAAATATGCCCTAACATGGCCCATATGCCTCCTTTTGTGCTTCGAGTTCTTGTTTATCCATGAAGGAACCATCAATTTTAGCTTTAAAACCAAAGAATACCACATATTAACATGTGGCATGCCACATTAGATCCAACTAGGCATCTATGGGGCTTATAAGTGATCGAGCCACTTAACTAGCTCCAATATAGACACATGTCACTTTATCATGCAATCTTGAAGTTAGATCAAATACGCACCATTATATCTTTGAAATATGCTCGATCTTTAATCATGAGCTATGGGTTTGACACCTATCACTTCCACAATTGCTTTGATATCCATTGAAATGTCCACATTATTATGTGGTAATGCCATGTCACTCTATTTATTAACTCAAAATGTGACCATTGCCCCTAAGACGTGTCAACACGTCATTGGGTCAAGATATTTAAAAAACACCTAAGATTAGTACTGTTAGATCCTTGTCTGCATGATAAATGTGAGCATGCCACTTGGTAGCTCTGTGGGCTCTCATCATCCCTTTAACATTATCTTTTACTATGATCTAAAATATCTCCATTAAGACCCTTGAGATCAGTCCACTTGGAAAATCCATGGGATTTTTTTATATTACACAGTCAATATTTTTTGGGCTAATGCCTTTTCACCATATGATAGCTTCTTATTTGGCTTGGGTTCTTTGAAAAGTCCATCTTTACCTCGTACTATTGGATCAAAATCTAGGAGGTTGAATGCTATTGGCTGATCTTTTCTCCATTCACCATGGTCATGCCATGAGTCATCTCTACGCTTGATCACAAGCTTGTTGACTTATTGAATTATGGAAGGGCCCATGAACTATTGATCTACCACTTGGACACCTGAGATGGTGCTCCTTATTGTTCTCAGATCCCTCCACAAGTCTATTATTATTTTGACTTTATCACATGGTATTGGATATTCATGCAGCCTATCGAGATGGTGACACTTATCACTCTCACAGAGCTCTTAGGACATTTAACATTTTAATATTGCTCACACACTATTAGATCTTTGAACTAACCCTAAGATGGTGACACTTGTCACCTTCTTGCTCATCCTAGGGATTTATTGAAATCTTGACCTACTTCTCACCATCATGACACTTGTCTCTTCTGTGCTTGTCTTGGGTCCCTTTAAATTTTAATCTTTGATCACGCTCCATCAGATCATCTTTCCCTGATTCAATGTGTACTATTTGATTGCTATCTACTAGGTTGGGTGTGATTGGTTCAAAGCTAATAATGAAAAAAATTAAGTCAGAGTTTGGGGAACAAATAATTTAAAATAAAGTCTTATCCTAAGGTTTTTATTATATACGATATGGGCTTTAGGATAGGACTTTTGATCTAAGTTTATAATAAAGGGACCAAGCATTATCTAAACTATGTTAATAGATAAAAGGGACTAAGGGACACAAGATATAAAAGGGACCAAATAATAATTTAAGACTAAGGTTTGGTCATGTTAATAAACATGACCAGACCTTAGTATAAAATTAAACTAAGTCCATGGCATATTTAAAATGTTCCTGCATAAATTGTTCCCATCAAATTTGAATTTAAATCAAAGGGTCTAGGCTAGGGAAATTGGAACAAGGGTTTTAAGGTGTTTAGACATGAATTCAAATTGGCTTTACAAATTAGGCATTTATACTTAAAAAGGGCTCAATTGCTTTAGTGCAATTTTGGGCACTAACAAATCCATCAATGAATATTCCTAGTTTTTAATGAAAAATACATGAGGTTATATGCTAGTAATAATTATGGGCATTTTGAATATACTCTAGAAATACTCAATGTTTGTGATTCCCATAATTGAATTTTCTTTTTCAGTAGAATGGACAACCATTTTAGGAAGAATTTGTTGTCTTCAATACCAACTTTATTAAATAACATTCCCATGCTAATAAAAAAAGCTTGCAAAGATGAAATATGTGATATATTATTTATTTATTCATTGCCAAAAATATTTAGAAAACAAAAATAAAATGATTCATTACTCTTTGACAAATATGCATTACAAAAGGACTATGTTACATACTACTTAAAACATTACACATAAAAATATTTAACGCATAGATATTAAATAGAATCAAATGAGATTTCACCACATTCTTTGTTCGTGGGTTAAATTATATAAAAGCCTATTTCTTTGAGTGTAGAGGAAATATATTAAAAAAAAAATGACAACTGCATATGTCTGGTCACACTATTAAAAATCCTATGTTTTTACAATATAATGGTCATGATGGCCATAGAGAGGATTTGAATCATGAAATAAGATAATATGAGAGTATAGGAGTCTATGGATTAATAAAAGATATTTAGTTCCTCTTGTAACTAACCAAACCCATATTTTTATGTCAAGCATTCTAGAAAATCATTATATGCAAAAACTGTCATCCCATAATTTGAATTCATGGCCATTTGGGCTAAAGACAACAAAAATTTTCATGTGGAGAAAAAAGATGTTAGTATCATGGATATATGTAACAATTATATTTTCTCTACATGTAACTCTATTTTCAATTATTTCAATATGTCTAAATCATCTATACATAAAAAAATTAACAAATTATTTATTGTAAAAATGTGTAGCTTTATAGAAGTATGCCAAAGTTTTAATAATACAATACATGTTTAGAATAAAAATCACTAACGTAATATTTAAATGATTTTCCTCTAAAAATCAAGGAAAATTTTAGTGGCCAATAAAAAATGAGCTTAGGTTTTTTCAAGAGAATATGTTTCAAAATTATAGTAAACTAGTTTGGAAGGTGGATAATTGTGCTAACAAATAAAGCATTAGAAAGGGGAGAATTGAGGATGGTGGCATGGAACTTTGATAAATGTGATACTTAGAATGAATGGACTTACATAAGAGTTGACTGCACATGTAAATGGGTTGAATACACATGCATATGGATATATTTATAAATGAGTTGATTGGACTTGTAGATGGGTCAACTACACATGTAGATGAATGGACCTATATATGGGTCAATTTTTCATATAGATGGGTTGACTACACATGCAAATGAATGGACCTATAGATGGGTCGAATGCACATGCATATGGTTAACTTTTATCCACATGGGATATGTATTCCCCTCATTAAATGCCATTATAGTTAATACCACTTGAATGTTTATCTATAAAATGGAACATCGCCCCTCATTTTTAACTTTTCCACCTAGTATTCTTATGCTCTAACCTCTGACTTTCAGTGATAGTCCCCCTACCTACAAGGCTACACTATTTACAACTGCCAATACCATTAAAATAATGGCTTCCCTAAGCTTATTTTTAGAGGTTAAAACACACTAAAAAAATCTAATGTGCATATTTATCCTCAAACTTATCTAAGAAAAATAATATACATACAAGGAATGGATCAAAAGGTGTAATTTCTAAGGGATTGTTTACATGCCACAATATGGAACATATACTCCTTTGCTAAACTTTATCTTGGAAAGATTCAACACTACATCATCAAAATTTAAAATTACCATCAACTGACATTATTTTTCATTTTGGACCAGTCCTCAGGACATCCATAGACTAATATTAATACCCTAGAAAAATGTGAACCATGTCACTACAAAGGCATTATTGTCTGATGTGGATAAAAAATATTTGAAGTCCCACTATGGCCTATAGATGGATGGTATGATGTTTTTATTTTATAATTCACCAATTTATAGATTATTTTTATATATGATAGTGGTTATTACTAATACCCTATTAATGCTTTTTTATTTATAACTACCCATAGTCACAACAAAAGGGGGCTTAAAGTTGAATCTGTGACACATCCTTTTTTGCTTTCCATGACTGAACCTTTTCAATTTAGATTAGTATTATAGGGAATCAAACATTATATTTTGGGTGATTGTGTATATCCTATTCACTCTCTATGCTCAATAATTTGATTGGTTTTCATTTATGTCTAATAGAATTAAGGATAATTTGAATTTTACTTTTCAATTTGAAAATACTATATTTTCATGTACAATTTTTATTATTGAATTATACAATGAGGCAATTTTCCAATTTGATGTCACAAATATTCCAACTAATTTTCATCAAAAAATGGTTGTCAACTCATTCTCCATTGGAGACCAGGAGGTTAGCTTGAAATGCACTATAATTATTGTAGCCTAAATTTTGGATTTCTCCTATATTACTATTTTTAGAAAGAAAAACTCAAAACATAAACAACATCAAACAAAGAGGATAAAGAGATAATTATATTTTCATAATGAGAATTTTTACCATCATTTTACCTCTTTCAGCTCTTCTAAAATATTTCCAAACATATTTTTAATGCAAAATATGTTGGATGTTGGATTGCTTGACTATGCTTGATAATGGCTTCTAATGGACTTCTTGATTGGATGATGGCTTTGATAGGGAAATATGGATGCAAGGGAGATGATAATAGTAACAAGTTATCAAGTTTTCAATTTAGTTTTTGTGGAGGAATTGGCTTGATTATATAGGAAATGGATGGAAATATCAATGGCTAAAATTTAATTTTGAGCTATTGAGATCAATGGCTAAGATATTTCCAATGAATTTTAAATTCCTTGGAATCTTATAGAATAGAGAATTATAGAGGAAAAAGGATAAATTAGAGGATATTTCTATAATTATCCAATTCTATAAATATCTATAGGGTTTAGGGGTGTAGGAATTACTAGTTAGTAGAGTGGTAAATGGTAGTTAGTATAAAATGTATTTTTAAATTGGTAAGTGGCTTAATGAATAGGTTAGTACGTAGGTAGGTTTTGTTAGTAAAATAATAAGAGTGATTAATTGGTTGGATGGGTAGGGTAAGGTTTCTGGAATGTTGGAAATAAGAAATAAGATGTTAGTTAATTAGCTAAGAAATATAGTTATAGATTAATTTATCAGAATTAGTAAAATATTTTAGGGCGAGTAGATTTAGGTGTATACGTTTTGCCCCTCTTTGAAAGGGAATTGTGAGTGGTTAGTATGGGAGGAGTATTGGTATTCAAATAAAAAACATAATCATATATGGAAATGGTTTTAAATGGTGTTATTAGGTATGATTCCTCCTCGAGGGCATATGCAGGGAGAACCAACCTGGATGGTCACTCGACAAAAGTCTTAGGGGTGGGATGAGACTAGGATGATACAATGGGGTTGGGATGCCCCAAGTAATGATGTATATATGGTTGAAATGACCCAAATAATGATGTATTTATGGTTGAGATGACCTAAGTAATGATGTATCTATGTTTGAGATTCCCCGAGTTTAGAGCCAAGGGGATAAAGTGGCTCACTTGTGGGAGATGGGATCTAGACAAATGACCAATATCTAAAAAGGAATTTGATTTATAAGATTAAACTCATAAGATGGAGATATTATCCAAAAAGTAGATAGATGAGATGGATAAAATCCCATGATAATTCATGTAGCAACACATGCCAGGGAGGGAGTGAAAACCAATAATGGAGATCTAATGAGTTTGATTAATGATAAAGATCCACTTTACATGAGATGTGTAGCTTAAAATGATATATGATTATTGAGTGATTAATCTGGTGATGGGATGGGGATGAAGGGTGGATAGTGGCCGAGCTAGCCTTAAGCACCAGATCATGGCTAGGTGTTACCTACATAGTCTTAGGAGACCTTAAGGCGATGTAGTTCTGACTCAGAATTAGGTTAGACAGTGGGGAAATGGAAAATCTATGCCCCAGATGACTTTAGGAATGATAGTGAATGATTGATTGGGGTAATGGAATAATGTGATGGGGTTTGGAGATAGAAAGGGACTGATAGGATGAGAGACCAAATGTGCTAGGAGTCAAAATGGTAATGGAGGGGGGGGGGGGGTAAATAGGACACAAGAGTGAGAGGGGGTTCATTTTGACTTTTATCTTTGGTGAATATTAAATTTGAGCCAAAAATATGAAACACAAATTAGGGACTTGATAGGCAAGGTGGAGCTTGTCGAGAGGGCCAAGGAGGAGGCAAACACAACTATGTTATTAGGGGGATGGATGGGCTTATGTGGAAATTTATGAGGCTGACTCAGGAGGTGAAATATTATAGGCATTTGTATGAGGCAACAATGTCAGTTGAGTATCGTGAACCTTCATTTAGAGATAACTCATCATAGTTAATAAATCAATGCCTGAGAGGAGCCCAGAAGCCTATCCAAGTCTTATATAGATATGTATTTTTTTATTTTGTAGAACACTACTGCCCATAGGGCCTTATATTTTCTATAGTTTTTGACATGGACTCCATGTGGACATTTATGTATATGATAAGACTTTTGATATGATGTGATGTGTAGTGATGATTATTTTTGTGGTATGCATTGGTTATGATTACTTATATGATTATATGATGTTGATGTAATGGATGTGTTAGGAGTTAGAAGGATTAGATAGATGCATAGAATCATTTATATGCCATGATATGATGTGATGTTATATATATGTATGTTTTGCATTATACATGACGTGAGTAGTTAGATATGGATGTGTGCATTTGATTTAAAATGATGTGAGAGGCATGATATCATGGTAGATATATGATTATTTATATCTTGATGGATATGTGGATAGATTAGATGGATGTTAGAAATGGACTTAATGATATATTATATAGATGGTTAATTATGTGATGATGTTGTAGGATTGGTAGATGATATTTTATGTGATGAAATGTTATGAGATAATTATTTGGATATGGATGTCAGGATGTAATGGGAATATGATATATAATGTAAATAAATGTGATAAATAAGGATTAATCCATTTTTAATTGTTATGTCTCACAACTTGGGTTTGGGTAGTAATCTTCTTGCACCAAGGAGGTAAAATAATTATGGGATGGGGGAAAAGGTAGGTTTAGATGAGACGATGATAGGTTAGACAAGATAATTGATAGGATTGGGGGGAGTGGGATGGGTGGAAATTTGGAAGACATTAATTATGTATGCAATCCATTTTAATATTATACCAAAGAATAATTGTGTGCCAATGACATAAGAAGAGTCAAGGGTACATCAAATCATGGTGTGTGTGGGAAATCCGTTTGTGAATTGACTTTACCTAAAACAAGTTTGGGAGTCACTTAGATCATCCTTGTTTCCATAAAAGATAAAATAAGACTACTAAAACAAGACAATTTAATTAATATGTCAAGGTTAAATAAATAATTAATCAAACATCCATACATATTAAAAAACATACACACATTTAAATATCCATAGAAGATAATCATAAGATAAAAGAGACTAAAGATAGGGATGAAAAAAGGTATATAAAAATTGATAATGAGGTGATTTTAAGGTGAATATGTAATGATGAGAATGGAATATGTACATGAGGTATATTATGCCCAAAATTATTATATATATTGGAACAAGAATTCAACCAAATTTTAAAGCAACCACATATTTGGGTTAGGATGATCAATCGAGATTTGGTGTCATAGTGTATGTTAAAACCTAAATTAAAACCTATTATTGACCCATCCATAATGATAAAGTTAGTTGGAAGATGTGGATCATGGTTTTAGGGACAACAAGAGACAAACAAGGATATGATTAACTTGAGGCTAAGAGGAGACACACTCATCAAAGAGGATACAATGGGGTAATAGGATGAAGTATAGATATAAGGATGTGATAGGATTGGGATGTGTGTGTGTGTGTGTGTGTGTGTGTGTGTGTGTGTGTGTGTGTGTGTGTGTGTGTAAATGAATATGGATAAAGAGACTCCAGAGGAATCCCCAACAAACATTCCCTTCACACAACAAGCAATGCCTTGTTGCATATCAAAAACATCTCTCTCTTGTTACTGTATAAGTCCTGTAATGGATTCCCACTTTTT
Source organism: Torreya grandis (assembly GCA_037957365.1). Taxonomy (NCBI): domain Eukaryota; kingdom Viridiplantae; phylum Streptophyta; class Pinopsida; order Cupressales; family Taxaceae; genus Torreya; species Torreya grandis. The sequence goes on from JARHVA010001255.1 coordinate 2,327,336, forward strand.
AAGACTAGGGCTAGGGATGGAAAAATGGAGCGGAATGGGAAGAGGAGGATGAAATGGAAAAGGATATGTCCCCAAGAGTGGGGACCCTTAAACAGAGGTAAAGTGGATCCTATCAAGTATAAAAATGTTTTAAATGCATTATGTTCTTTGGGTCATCATATCTTCACCATCCAGTGTAGCTAATTTGTAGGCTCCAAATCTAAAGTTATTATGATATATGGCCTGAGCCAATTGGCTTCAAAGTTTCCTTTCTTATCCCTGTCTGCATTGGTATTTTTCTAATTCTCTTTTAGCACTAGATCACTAACCTCAAACTCTTGGTACTGGATCTTCTTGTGATATTGGCCTTTTAATCTGTTCTGATATGCTCATAGGTGATTGAGGGCCTTTTGACATTTTTCATCTATAAGCTCCAATTCTTGTAACCTTTCCTATAAAAAATTATGATCAGTGATAATGCCCTGCAATGAGATATGTAAGGAGTGAAGCTCCACTTCCATAGGAAATATATCTTATGTCCCATATACTAAATCATATGGAGTGGCCCCAGTGGGTGTTCATACACTTGTTTAATAATACCAAAGTGTAGGATATAATTTTAGGTGCCATTTCCTCCCTGCACCATTAACTATTTTCTTGAGAATATTGATAAGAGTCTTTTTTTTGCTTCAACATGTTTATTCCCCTGAGGGTAATAAGGGGAGGAAAAGTGTTCCTTGATATGGTACCACTTGCACAAGGCCTTAACTTCTTGATTTTTGAAGGACTTACCATTATCAAATATAATGTTGGTAGAAATGCCAAAATGGCAAGTGATCTGATTTAGGATGAATTTAGAAATACTGATACCTATAATATAGGTAAGTGGCATTGCTTATACCCATTTGGTGAAATACTTCGTAGTAGTAATAACGAATTTATGTCCATCAAAAGACGTAGGATTTATCTTTCCAATAAAATCAAGTCCCCATATATAAAATAACCATAAACTCATAATAGGTTGTAATTCTTGTGTGGGTGCATGAATAAGATTGCCATGTTTTTGGTAGGCTACACATTTTCACACATACTAGAAGGCATCCTATTCCATGGTGGGCCAATAGTATCTAGTTCAAGATAATTTCTTGGCTAGGGCCATCCCACTGACCTAGCTGCCAAAAATACCATTGTGGACCTCTTTGATCATGAGAGAAGTCTCTTCCGAGGTTAGACATCTTAACAAAGTCCCATCATAACATATTTAATAGAGCATGCTTCCAATGATAGTGTAATTGGAGGTACGATGGATGAAGGCTTTGTGATGATGAAAATTGAGGTTTGGTGGAAGGATGTTATCATGGAAGTAATTATAAATATCATGGTACTAGGGGAGACTGGGATAAGGAATAATTCAAATTTAAAAGGAGCCATAGATTGATGAGTTGGTAGGATCATATGTTCTTTCAAAAAATTTCCTTCAAATATGTCTTCAGGGAGATCAATTAAAGATCCAATAGTGGCTATGGAGTCAGCTGCCTTATTGCTCCCTCTTAATATTTGTTCAAATGTAATAGATTGAAAAATTCTACTTCAACTGATATACCAATTTCTTATAGGGGAGTAATTTTTCATCTTTACTTTGGAACTCATTAAATTACTTGATTATTAGATATGAATCACCAAAAACATGAAAATGTTGGATGTTCCATTGGATATCCAATTGAAGGCTAGCTATTAAAGCCTCATATTCTAAAATATTATTAGTGCATGAGAAAGCGAGGTGGAGGAATTTGGAATAAGGTCACCTCATAGAGTGATCAGAAGGATGTCCATACCTAATCCATGCATGGTAAAAGAGCCATCAAAATATATATTCCATCCATAAGATTTTGAAGTATGCATTATAGATTCATTTGAAAAGGTTTTGGTAAGAGGTTCAATCATGACAAGAGGTGCTTCTACTAGTTGATCTGCTATCACTTATCCCATAATGGCATTTTGATGAACACATTCAATATTAAATTCATTGAGAAACATAATCCATTTGGACATTCATCTTGTGAGGGATGATTTTGATAGTATATATTTGAGATGATCAACTTTAGTGCTGAACTGTATTTGATTATTTAACATATAATGCCACAAATTTTGGGAAGTGAAGACAATGGCTAGATAAGAATTTTCAATAAGAGTACAATTCAGCTCATATGAGATCAAAGTGAGATTGGGATAATAAATTGCTTAATCTTTTCCTTGATCATTATGTTGTGCAAGCAAGATACCTATCACACACAGAGTTGTATAGATATATAGGAGCATGGGCCTTCCCATGATAGGTGGTGTTAACAAAGGCAAAGTTACCAAATATTGCTTGAGATTATTGAAGGCCTATTGACATTAAGAGTTCTAACTAAAATGGGTCCCCTTCTTCAAGAGATGAGTAAAGGGGTGGAATTTATTTGTGAGCTGAGAGATGAATCACTGAATATCTTGTAACTTTACTTGAAGACTCCTAAGCCACTTCAAATTATGAGGAGGCATTTCCATAATTTCTTTAACTTTGGTTGGGTCCACTTCTATACCTCTTTTAGATGTAATAAACCCTAATAAATTGCCTAAGGTGACACCAAATACACATTTTTTGGGATTTAGTTTGACCTTATACTCATGTATTCACTCAAAGATTCTCCTCAAAACTACATGATGTTTTGATTTGAGTCTGGACTTCCTTAAGATATCATCCATATAGTCTTCAACTATATCATGCATCATATCATGGAAAATAACTATCATTACTTGTTGATAAATAACACCTACATTATTAAGTTTGAAGGGCATGACTTGATAATAAAATGTCCCCCATGGAGTGATGAAGGATATTTTATGTTGATCTTTAGACACGATTTTCATTTGATTGTAGCCCAAAAAATTGTCCATGAGAGATAACATTTCATATCCAGCTATTAAATCCATGATCATATAAATATTTGGAGAGGGAAGTCATATTTAGGAAATGCCTTATTAATGTCTCAAAATTATGTACAGAACCAAATCCCACCTTGTGGCTTAGCCATAAGAAAAATATTGGATATCCAATCAGAATAATCAATGGGTTAGATAAATCCTGCTTCTAATTTTTTTGTAATTCCTCCTTAACTAGTAGGTCCACTTTATGGTGCATCTTATGTAATTTTTGATTGATTGGTTTGGCATTAGGATGAATAAACAAATGATGCAAAACTAAGGAAGGGTCAAGACCTATCATGTTAGAATATCACCATGCAAATATATCTATGAATTCCTTGAGTAGTTCAGTAATAATTTGGTGTTCCTCAGGTGTGAGAGTTGCCATAGTTTGATGATTTTGGGATGTTCTTCAGTGCTGATGTTGACATTGATCACCTCCTCAATGAGAGAGGGTGACTGATCTTGGAGATAAAGAGGCAATGATTGATTTGAGATATTTGAAGTGAAACCATCTGGGAGTTCTATGTCTATTTCAACGTATTCTTCTGATTTAGCTAAAAATTGTGAAAAAAATTCTAAATTTTGGGGTGGCTCTTCTTCTTCAGTTTCCTATTCTTTGCTTTAGTTAAGAGGCATTTTTTGTCCCTAAAATAAATTGATTGATAGAGATTAATAGAAAATCCTTTCTTATGATCACTTGAAGCGATGAAATCCTAGTCTCCCATAAATTCTATGATGGCCTCATCATTTTGAAACATATCAAAGGATGGTTTCTGATGTTGATCCTAGTCAATTAATGAGGGGTAGTGGAGGGATATGTTGATGGTGAAAATAGTGGTGTCATGGAAAAGGTTTGTGTCAGTAAGTTCCTCGTAATGACTATAAACAGATCTCATCTTAATTTCTTTCTCAAAAAGAGACTCCTTAAGGATTGAAGTAATATCCATAATGATATTGTTTAAGTTAGTGTGAAGAAGGTTTTACCCAATACCAAGATATTTTTCACATTCTTGAATTATTATGGGTTCAATATTGCCTTGATCGTGTCTCCCTAGTCCATTTCCTTGATAATGCATATTTTGTAACATTTTCTGGATGTGGGGGTATCTCTTTCTAGGAGATGTGAGGGCCTCATCTTCTGAGATAAGCCATGCTTCATCTAATTCATAAATATATTCTTTTGATAATAGTCTTTCACCAGTAAAGGTTGTTGATCCAAATTGATATATGAAAGGATTGGTTTTATGCATAGTCAGGGACCTGTAACTTCATGAGGAAAGAGGTAAGTCACCCACATAAAAGATTTTATATTCCTATTTATTGCACCCTATGGAGGTGATTTCTAGATGAGTGACTTCAGGTAATGGATCATAAGTAGGCACAAGGTCATTTGGGCATATATATATTTAGTAAATTTTGGGTTTAGAGTGGAGTTGTTAGTGTTAGGACAGTAGCATGAGGATGGGGATTGACCCATTTGACAACTACAAAAATGTTCTATTTCCCCATGAATGGTGACTTCCATGCTTGAGTGTGGGAATTTTAGACATTGATGAAGGGTGGATGGGACTCCTTTCATCTCATAAATCCATGGGTGACCTAAAAATATATTATAGGGTCGATCCACATCCACAATGTGAAACAAGGTTTGATGTACTATGGGTCCCATAGTAATGGGAAGGTAGATGGTGAATGTAGATGGTCATTCATTATCATCATATGCTTTTATCATGATTAGAATAGGCCCTAAGAAGCTTCATAATACCCCAATTTTCATAATAAATCTAGACTACACAAGTTTAATGTAGAACCTCCATCTATGAGTACCTAGATAATGTGATGGCTGGATATAGAGACTTCTATGAATAATGGGTAGTTATGACGGGGGCCAACAAGAGGCATGTCTTGGGTAATAAAGGTAAGTTGTTGAGGAGACAAATGACCCACTAATGCCTGGAACTAACTAGTGTCAATATCTCTGAGGACCTTTAAGTCATTTAAGACACAATTGAGTATCTCTCGATGTATAGGGGATGTTTTGAGAAGATCCATTAATGAGATTTGAGTGGGTGTTTTTTCAAGTTGTTGAATTATATCCTAGGATTTGTTGAGAGATACTAAGAATTTATTAGAGATATTCCCATTTTGAGATGTAGAGGTAGATGGGTCCTTTGGTGGTGCCTCAATAACTATGATTTTGCCATGTCTGGTAGTAACCATACAGTCAGCTGTGGCCCAATTGATTTTTAATATGGTGGATAATGGTGGAGTGGGATCTTAGGGGATATAAATTTTCATGGTATTGACATAGTGATATGGAATGGAATTATAGTTAATATGATTGGAAGTAGAGGCTTGTCCCTAGTCTTTAGGTGGCTTCCCTTATCTCTGACCATGCTTAGGTAGAGGGTCTTGATAAATAACTAGCTATTAATTTATAGACTGATTTGGAATACTCTCCCCTTCTACTTTAATATCACCTTTTTCAATGATGTTTTGAATATCATGCTTTAATTTCATACACCTCTATGTATCATGACCTTTGACTCTATGATATTTATAAAATTCATCCTCATGGTACTAATCAAGTCGAGGCTGATGATCACTCAAAGGTAAGATCTCAAGAAGATTAATCATGTTAGCAACAATAAATTGCTCAAGGACCATCTCAATGGGTATTTCAAGGTTGGTGAGAGGTCTTTTTCCATTTCGTGGCTTTGGTTTACCTCATGACACTTGAATAGAAGAGACATTCTACTGATCTCTAGGATTCTTCTTTTGCATAATTTGAACATGTTATTTGGAATTTGTAACCCTATATCCCACAACATTCATTCTTATTGAATATTTTTTACTTGCCTAAAAAGGAATTATCTTGATTTTGATTATGTTCATTTTGAGAATATAATTTAATTGTTCCCTTTTCAATAAGTGCTCTTTTGATTTGTATCCCATTTTTGATAATTTCATCAAATTTTTTGGCACATTAGAGTTTCAACTAATATTTTAGCTCAGCATTGAGATTATCAACAAATATTTTAGCTAACTCTTTCTATGGTACTATGCACTAAAGGTAGCTCGCTAAGATTCTCCATCATTACAAGAAAGATGCTAGGATTTCCCCACTTATTTGTTTAGTGTTGTAGAGGTCTATAATGGAGACATAATATTTGATATTAAATGAGAAATGTCTTACAAATTATTTAGTTAATTCTCCAATACTAGATATAGACCCCTTTGGTAGATGCATGAACCATTATAGGCCTGTTCTAGTGAGACTTTTTGGGAAAAATATTAGTAAGTAGACATCATCATATGAAACTTAATGACAAGCCACATAAAAATCCTATACATGATCACAAGGATCACCTTTTCCTCTATACTTTTTGAATCTAGGTACCTCACAGTGAGGTGGGAAAGGTATTTATAGAATGCTCATGTCTAAGGAAGAAGAGAAAAGATCTTTGTATTTATATTTCATTGCTTGTGAGCATGGTTCAATTTGTTGGAGGGTCTCTTTCATCACTTTCCATTCCTATGAAAATTATGGGTCCCTAAGGGGATTGGAGGTTTGATCATGACTAATATAGGGTTTAATAGAATTGTGAATACTTTGACATGGGGAGGATACCATTGATTTTGTGTATGGAGTTAGAAGGATAAAAGATTTAGTTGTTGTGTGCACTAATCTATTCAATCCCTACGATGGTTTGCCTCTTGTTAGTCTCAACATGGTTATTTTAGAGAGGTGCAAGTTATTCTTCTTCTTCAAGTTCTTGGTCCACAAATTCCTCTTCTTTGGGTACCTAATTGGTGTGGGGATGTTGACATGGTGTATTAGGCTGGGTGGAGGGACAAACTAAGTGTTGTAAGAGATTGTGATCAAAGTTTAGGGGTAGTGTGCCCCCCATTTCAATGACTCGAGCTCATACCTAGTTACAGTTTTCATAGATGTACTAGTCAAGTAGGGTCTTAACATCATCACAATGGAGGAGGTTGAATTAGTCATCTTCTCCTCTAGGAGTGTGCATATCACTATGTGTGTTGTCATGATCTTAATTTTGATCACCTAAATTCCCCAATAAATTGTTATCTTGGTTGGAGGATTGTTCCATCTTAAGATGTTGGGTACGGGTTTGGATTGGCATATTAGATGAGGAGAGTAGGAAATTGGTGAGGTGTGATGAGGTTTTTGGATACTAATTTACTTTAGAAATCAAATATAATAGTGGTCAAAGGAGGATGATTTAGAGATGTGATGATTTTGGATTTAAAGGGATGTGAAGTTTAAGATAACCAAGGATTACAAAGAGACAAAACCTTATAAGTGTCCAATATAGAAAGGAGACTTAGGAGATGAAGTGATTGGGTTCCTTTCACACTAGTAAAATAGTGATTGGATGGGTGCTAGGTATGAAAAGACAATGTAGGGAAGTGATGGATGCTATATTAAAATCTTTATAAGGATATGTATGTTGATAATACCTAGTCTAAGGATTTTGAAAGTGATAATGAAGATTAGAGGGATGGGTGACCACTAAGATTTAGTTTCAATACTAAATTTTGTATCCAAAGATGATGAATGGAAAAATATGAAATGGATATCAAATGTTGTTTGGGATTGTGAATGGAAAATATGATATGGATGTCACATGTTATTTAGGATGGTGAGATGGATGTTATGTTCGGGTCTAAGAATGGGTTTTAGCCTAGGGGTAATCTAGGTGTGTTAAAAAAAAAAGGGAATGGCCGACTCAGTTCACAAATAATATGGGTTTAACATGACACACAAATAACACACTCAACAACAAGTCCTAAGCTAGTAAATTAATAAGGGTGTGTAACTTGATGCTCACACCATTTTATGGCTTCAAGATGAGGTTGTAGGCTGATGACCTGGTATGAAATCAACTAAACCCTCTTGACCCCATTTGCACTTAATGACTTCTTAGGAGTTGATACTGACTTCGATAACAAAATTATTGTTATGGCTAAAAGGTCCTAAGCTAGTTTGCACAAAGGTTTCTAAGGGAGTCCCCGATATATATGAAGGTACCATAGGGCCCAAATCTATATAGGATGCTATCTAACTGCTTTACATATTGAAGCCAAAATTATCCTCACTCTATGGAACCCTTTATAGGGAATTCCACTTTAACACCTAACGATAGTTGTCCTGATATTTATATTCTATTGGAACACAGAGTATAGATTAGTGTGTGGTGTTGACATCCACAAACACTATCCCCTAGGTCTATGGAAAGTATGTGGGTGTCAATTCTATGTCACATTGCCCCTAGAAAAGAAAAATGAGAGGGTTTGTGGGTGGTTTTTGATCCTCCAAGGATCACCACAAGGATGCAAGGAGGAGAGCATACACCACCATAACCCTCAGGTGATGAATATGTATAAAAAAGGATTAATTAACCAATTAATTATATGTGACATCAAATATATACAAGAATGTTAAAAACATGATAAAGTGATTGAAATGATTAAAAGTCAAAATGGTGCCAAAATGTCTTTGATAGATGACCTAAAAAAAATGATTAGTAGTTTCAAGTGTTGCTCGTAAAAGGGCAACCTACAAAAAAAGTGATCAGTAGTTTTGATTAACAACCTTGAGTGGTAACTTGTAAAGCAAATGTTAGTAATCAGATAATTTTATCTTTGATGATCGTATTACCTACAACTTAGAAACTTGACAAGATGATAGTTAAAGCAATATTAAATACCTAGAGATACAATACTTTAGCAAGATTATTGACACGATTATAATACCACCATAATATAAAAGTTAGACTTAAATATTAAAAGATTTAATAATGACCATCTTTAGCTATAACAATGAAGGGACTAGTCAATAAAGAAATGACCAAAAGATAATATGTAAAATTAATGATATGACCACTTAATAGCTATTTTGGATGATCTTCTACATAACACCTCTCACCAAAGAACACTTTCCATGACTACTTACTCAAACCTACCTTAAAAATGCAATCTAGTCAAGACTATATTAAATTCACTGAGTATAAACTATTATTAAAAGAAAAAGTTTAATACTTACTATACACACCCTTATAATTCAAATTCAAGTCAATATTTAAAACTGTACTCAAAATCAAATCTCTATATTTTTCTAAAAATTTAAATATTGACTAAATTTAAAACAAAAAATTTGAAACTTCAAATTCAAGCCATAAAAATGCATAAAGTTAAAGATTATTAAACTAATCCCCCAATGAATGGGTTGATGAGCAACCCAAGATAGAAAACCTCAGTCGACGAGTAACCTAAGATGGAATCCCATGGTCTACCTTGGTCATGATGTGAATATGAAGTGAATACACCCCTGATGGTTGTAGGGCGTGTATAGAATGTGATGGTCCAAATCACTTTAGAGGTTGTTTAAGCCAAGGTGTTGGCAAGTGTAAATCCAAACTCCATAACCTCTCTTTTTCCTATGCCCTCATCATACAAAAGCACGTGGGCTGTTTGACAGAATGCCTAAAAAAAATGTTTGTCTTCGTGGAATGTTTTAGTTGTAGGGTATGTGCAAAATGGTGTTATATACTAGGATTTAAGGCTTTTAAAAGAACTGCCTCAATGCAATAGAGTCTCATAGAATGCCATGATTGAAGGATATGCATAAATTGGGCTTGTTGAAAATGCCTTAGAATTTATTTAAGCAGATGTAATTGTTAGGTGTAATGTCAAACTCATCCACCTTTACCAGCATATTACCATCATGTACCAAAATGGGAAATTTAGAATAGGGTATGGATATTCATAAAAAAACTAAAATAATGGAGGGCATGAGAACTGTTTGATAAAATACCTCAAAGAAACAATGCGTTGGATGTTTGGATAAAGTGCCTCAAAGATGGATTATCTCTTGGGCTATGATTGCTACAGGATATGCCTAGATGAAATTGTTGGTAAAGTGATTATTAGTAATTATGTTCATTGTGTATGGAATCTTGAATGGTAAAAAAAAAGGAGGTGAAATGGTAAACTTGGATTCATAGATTATAGAACAGGCCTATGCAAATTTACAATGTCGATATAAATACAAAACCAATAGATGGTGGGTAGTGATAATAAATCAACAGATAGCTCTCAGTGAGTGGATGAATATCACAAACAAATATATCTATGAAAAAATGAATATCATAGTTGATAAAAATATTTACACTTTGAAATCTTTGAATATATATAAAAACAAGGATATTTAAATATGCAAATACTTGAAATATTATGAATATACATGAATTTTCCTGATTTGTTTCACTGTTATTACTATAATTTGAAAGATAACACTAAAATAAATTGCAACTCCAGAGAATGAAAATTATAAAGAGGCCAAGATTTAAGAGAATCATTAAAAAAAGGGGTAAGCTTATGTAAAAACTGATAAAATACTATATCTACTTACTGTAACAAGGTCGCCAGTCATCTGGGACACTGATTATGAATGATTTTTAAAAAAAATTGGAGCTATCAAATTTGTCCTAACTCTTTCTTATAGACTACATTATCAAACTTCACACTCACACTATTAGTCCAAAACGGAAAGCAGTCCTACCGTGGTCACCAAAATGTAGCCTAAATTTTGGATTTCTCATATATTACTATTTTTAGTAAAAAATTCAAAACATAAACAAAATCAAATAGAGAGGATAAAGAGATTCATATTGTCATAATGACAATTCTTATAATCATTTTACCTCTTGTACCTCCTCTTGAAGATTGCAAAAATGGATTTTTAATGCAAAATATGTTGGATGCTAGATTGTTTGACTTTGCCTGATAATGGCTTCCAGTGGGCTTCTTGATTAGATGATGGGTTTGATAAGGCAATATGGATGCAAGGGAGATGATAATAGACAAAAGATAGCAAGTTTCCAAGTTAGTTTTCATGGAGGCATTGGCTTGTTTATATAGGAAATGGAGGGAAAGATCAATGGCTCAAATTTAATTTTGATCCATTGAGATCAATGGAGAGGATATTTCCAAAGAATTTTAAATTCCTTGGAATCCTCTAGAATAGGGAATTCTAGAGGAAAATGAATAAATTGGAGGATATTTCTAGAATTATCTAATTCTATAAATATCTATAGGGTTTAGGGGTGTAGGAATAGCTAGTTAGTAGGGTGGTAAATAGGTAGTTAGGATAAAATGTATTTTTAAATTGGCAAGTGGCTTAATGAATAGGTAAGTAGGTAAGTATGTTTGGTTAGCAAACTAATAAGGGTGATTAATTGGTTGGAGGGGTAAGATAAGGTTTGTGGGATGTTAGAAATAAGAAATAGGATGTTAGTTAATTAGCTAGGAAATATAGTTATAGATTAATTTAGAAAAATCAGTAGAATTTTTAGTGCGAGAATATTTAGGTGTATACATTTTCCCCCTCTTTGAAAATGTATTACGAGTTTTGGATCTATTACTATTAATGAAAACTTTAATGATGATATTTTAGATATAACATTAAATAGGCTTGATAATTTAAATGAAAATCTCAAGCATACTATATTAAATGGGTGAAAAACAAAAGCCTTGTAGCAATTACAGAGACAAAAAAAGAAAATCCATGTTAAGTTTTACTCTTTATTTATTTTTTAATTAAAATTTATTTTTATAATTTTAAAATAATTAATATTCTATGTTAATTTGTAGTCAAAATATACAAATTTGAAGAATCAAGCTATTGTCCTTGACGTACATCTCAAAAATGCATGCAAAAGTTTAACTGCAACTATTTCACTCAAGTAAAAGCTTGTTTCATTGAATACACAAAATAATACTTGAAAAAATTCATTAAGGAACATGACTTGGATCCTGATTTTTTGTTTAAAAAGAAATCTAAAACATACCCCACCTTGATTTGAGTAGGAGATGCTTCTAAGGAAGAAAAGCGAATATCAACAAAACAACAAAGGATCTTATGGAATCAAGAATCCTAAAAGATAACACTATCCAAGTGGAAGGTCAGGGAATCATAATGTCTTCCATACAAGAATTATAGACAGCCACCAAAGAGTCTGACAAACAAAGATATTTCCATTGTTGGCATTGTATTTATGTTTTACAAATATTTTAATTTGAGGAATCATCTTGAGCCTCAAAAATTGTAATTAAATTTTTATCTTATCTATAATATTTAATATATATTTTGTTTTTTTGTTTCCTTAGTGTTTATTTTATTCAAATTTTGCATCTATATTTTCATTTCAAATGGTTAGATAATTCAATGTATGCTAAATTTATAAAAATCACAGTAAATATTGGTAAATAAATCAATTAAGGAATTCATAAATAACATAATTACGAGCATATGAAATATCATTTGATACAAGACTAATAGTTGCATAATATATTTATGAATTAAAAATAAACAAAATATTATTTGTTAAAAAGCATAAATATATCACATATCACATATCAATATGAATTTAATTTCAATATATTAAAAATGCATACCAAACTAAAACTTAGGTAGCTAAAATAGTCCTTTTTTCAAATTGGTCTTCATAGTTGGCATTAGTATGTATAGTCTTAGAGGCATTTTAGTGATTTTTTTTGTTTGTTTTATTAGTGATTCCTCTTATTTTAGTGAAATAAATCCAAATTGAAAATGCTCTTTCATAGAAAACACATCCACTGGATGATGTGAAACATACCTCAAATATGTCTCAATATTTTTGTCTAATCTATTCCAAAATTTTGATTTAACAAAAGACAATGCACTAAATACCCTTTCATCTTCCACGGACCCCTAAATCATTGTTTGACACAATTAATATAATAAAAAAAATTCACTAATATTTTATTGTACAACACTACTGTGATATAATTTTTTCCATAGCCTTGTAATAACACCATTTTTTGTTTGTTTATTTAAGCACCGATATTGATCAATCATTATAAGCCAAAAACACATTGACTGGGATGTTAGTAAATACTTTTGAAAAATACCCTTAACTTCAAATCCATTGATCTCTATAGAATTACTGAAATGATTAATGATAATTACCATGCATTTGATAAATAAATTACTTGTTATTTCTTCACCATTAACAATGGTACAAAATATAGGATTCATCACTCTCTTAGATTCAATCAAGTTAGTCATTTTAAAATGATCTCAAATTTTAATAGATAAGATTTTTTAATCTTTGTCAATTTCATTCGTGTCTCATAAATAACATTATCATATATAACCTGTGTTACAGGAACTTCAAATTTTAATCCAACCAGATCAATTCATTTTTGGAAAGTGTGTAGTGGTATCTCCTTTTCATTAATGAAGATACAAATATGATCATTAATATTAAAGTTCAAATAGTTTTTAAGGTCCTTAATATATATTAAAAATTTTCAACTACCAAATACTAGTTCGTTAAAACTTTCTTGCGAGAATTATAACATATCTAGAGATTGACAAACCTATTTCCTAAATCATATGAAGTCAAAAATATATGGATATCTCTTGTGAATGTTTCATCAAATAATGTATTTATTTTAACATGGGAATAATACCACACAATGTTATCAGAGTTTCTAAATCTAGCAAATAGGATAAAATATTTTTGCCTTGTCAACTTTCATTTGGTATTTAAACATAAATCTTGATAATGATGGATATTATTAAAATATTTTACATGTAAGCTCATACATGTAAATCCATTTTGTATCAATCTATTTTAAAAGTTTTTTTTCTCATTAGTCAGTCCAATTACTTGTTTTTGAAACTCTAAAAATATTTTTGGACTACTTGACATGTATGCATGCAAGTCATGGATAAGATCCTCCACTTTTAGGACATTTTCAAATGTGATAACAAATTTATAAGAAAGATTCATTCTATATTCCATCCAATGAATTAGAATCATATATGGGGTAACTATTATTTGTAATCGAATGCATAGACTAGTTTCATTTCCTTGTATTATTGATGCACCATCTGTACCAATACACACTAACTTGGTACCTACATCATAATAATCCATCCCATCTATATCCATCAAATTAAAAATAACCAATTTTTAAAGGTTATCAACATTAAAATTTTCCATCATTTTATGTCTAGATAATAGGTGAGGTTGCCTTGAATGGTTCTAAAATGTATAAACATGCATGAAAACCCATGATGTTTTGTCAACTATTGTTACCTCATTGATGAACTCAGATAAATTTTTTTGATTTTACTTTTTATTTTAAATCCTCCTTTTCAATAATAATGAGACATTTCACCATTTCCCAAACATTGATATTTGACCATTATGATTTTGGAATGTTATGAAATACATTATGTTGAAATAAAATCATATAATCTAAAAAATTAGAGATTGGTTACCTCTTTTTAGAATGTGATATAGTGGAGAACTATATATTTTTGGCATGTATATTTGACTGAGCAACTTTTATGAATTAAGCTGTAATAGTTCCTCATAATTCAATGAGGTGTTGTTGGTGTTTCTAATGATTTTCATACTATGTTAAGTAACATTGATGCATGCATTCTTTTGAATTTTACCATCTCATCATTTTTTTGGATTGACCATCTTTTTATTTTACCAACACATATATTTTGCCACAATGTTTCTCAATTGCGTCAAACTTAAATTACATTTTTTGGTCATTTACAAATTTAAAATTGCATATTATACATCTACATTATGTTGGTATGTCAGTACTATTTTTTGGCTCTATAGGTTCAATGAATGGCTATTTAACTACCTAGTCAAACTTAAATGACCTTCTAATTATCCAGGTACTTCTCTTATTTTCATATATTTTTTAGTGATGTTTTCAGCCGAGTTTTTTTTTGAATGAGTATAAATCTCATATGGTATTAGGTTCTCATTATTGACATCAGTAATGTCCTTTAGTCTTCTTTTTCTTGAATTGTGTTTTTTATTTGAATTTTATTTCGATGTTACTCTTTCATGTGATATAGAAAATGGTTGTAATATTTCCACCTCATTTGGTTTGTAATTATCCTCTAGTGGGGACATTTCATACCTAGATATGTATTTCAGTGGATGCATATCTTCAAAAGGGTTATCCATGGATTATACATGCAAATGGTTGTATACTTTGTAATTATTATTGAACCTTAATATGAAAGTGTAAATAAATAACAATACTGTAAATAGTTTAACATTTAGTACATGTGTTTGTTATCTAGATAAAATAAAATAATAGGTTAATTTTCTTGCCCCTTAACATTTTTAATAGAAGACATCAAAGCATGCCTGTAGTCAAATGATATAATCATAAATGATTGATAACACTCAAATGAAAGTTAAACGATTGGATAAAATATAGGTGACTAATTATAAATGCAAATGATTGACAACAAATGCAGGTGATTAACAACAAATGTAGGTAATTGAGCATAAATGTAGATCACTGATAGTAAATGTAGGTGGTTGATAGGAAATTCAAATGATTAGTAATAAAATGTAGATAATTGATAACAAATGTAGATGATTGGTGATGATGCAAATGATTGATAACAAATACAAATGATTGGTAGTAAATGTAGATGATTGATAGAAATTGTAGATGATTGAATGTAGTTAGAGTGTATAATATATTTTAAATAGTGGAAAATCCAACTAGATTGACTTTCAAGGTACCATCAAAATACACTTATAATAATGAAATTTATTTTAAATCGTAGGCAAGCCAACCTTGAAAACTAACTTACATCCAAAAAATTTAGGCAATTTTATGATGTTGAATACCCCAAAAAATCGCCAAATGCCAATTTATAAAATTGAAATATTCCTGAATTAAAAAAAATTGCCACTAAAATATTCCCTACTAAAAATATGATGTTCTTTCACAATAGCACCAATGTCAAACTAGGTTTTTTGTTGGTCTTTAGTGCTCTACATCAATAAGATCAAATGGGAAAACATGTTTGTTCTAATTGCAATTGAAATGACTAGATGATAATTTATTTTCAAAGAATATGAATAAATATCTAGATGAACATTTGCATATAGTGATTCAAACATGTAATTTCATGTTGTAAAAAACCCAAATAAAATATCAAAGCATTGGCATGCAAATAAATAAATAGATGCATAGGAAAGCTTGTTGTTACAATGCACATTTGATGAATTTTATAGATCTAAATCCAAAGAGAGGGACCTAGAATGAAAAAAAATAAAAGATAAGCACAATGGGAATAACTATGAAGGAAGGTATACCATATGAATTATTTTTTATATTATAAAAATGAAATAAAGTTTTAGCACTAAAAATGAATAAAATTAAGTAACATTGGTTTTGTAAACAAAAATAAAAATGAGTAACATTATGCCAGGCAAGCATTAAAAACAACACAATGCAAGAAAATTGTAAAATGAATAGAGACCACATATATATTATTTCATCACACATCCAACCAATTGAGAAATAACTATTTTATTATAACATGAACAAATTGGATACACCTAGAGTATATACATAACTCATATTCATTACATTTAGAACCCATATCATCAACTAGGGAAAAAGAATACAATCTAAACATTATCTCAATTGACTAGCATAAATCACAAATCACTTGAACATACTATGAGCACAAATATAAGAATAAATTTTAACTAAAAAATTGGTGAATATTTATTTTTAAAATTATATGAAAAACTTTACATCGAAATAACAATGACTCTAAAATTATCATAAAAAAAAATATAAACACCAATAACAGACTATAATAAAAATACTTGTTACAAAACAACAAATAAAATACTGACCATGATAAAATCTATTAAAAA
The DNA here is from genome assembly GCA_037957365.1 of Torreya grandis. Lineage (NCBI taxonomy): Eukaryota > Viridiplantae > Streptophyta > Pinopsida > Cupressales > Taxaceae > Torreya > Torreya grandis. Next base: position 2,344,081 of record JARHVA010001255.1, read on the forward strand.
TTGTGAAACAATGTAAAGTATTGAAATCAAATTTGAATCCAATGTAGGTCTTTTAGAGACCCTACTTTTTTAACAATCCTTTAAAACTTTGTCAAATTTGTATTAAAAAAATCCAATGAATAATCAATGTATGCAAAATTAAGGGACCTAATTTTTCACAACTCTTAAAAACTTCTTTAAATTGAAGTGATATTTTTTTCAAATTCTAGACATAATTTTTTAATCAAATATGTGTTTATTTTTGTGAGACTCTACATGTTGGAGCATTTAGTGTATTTTTAAAATATTTTATATCATATGAGACAAACTAACTTGTAATAATATATTTTCCATTTAATATGTTTCATAAGATTATTTTAATTTTTTTAATTTATGTGAAGAAAATTTATCTAAATATATTGAAATATTTATCTAAATATATTAGAATATTTCGTGTGTTTTTCTTATTTTCTATTACATATGCTAAATGGATCTGCATTAATAGATTTTTCATTTGATAAGTTTCAAAAGAGATTTACCAATTTTATATTGACCTAATAATAGTGTTGTTATAATTTCTATTGTAATTCTATGTGTTTTTTTAATTATCATTGTATGTATTTTTCTATCAAGATGGTGTCTTGGGAAAGACTAATTCACATAATCTGTATTGAAGTATATTAAAATTCAATATAAATGTCAAAAAGATTATTTCTTGCTATAAAAGATGATGTATACTTTATATATTTTATGTAATTGATTCTTAGTGTTTGGCATACAATTACTTCGATTGAAATGCACCAGCTTCACTAAGATTTGTCATAACACAATTCACTTAAAAAATAAATTATAAAAACAAACTTGGAAAGTATGTTGCAAATAAAAATCAATGTCTATTTCATATGACCTATATGAATTCAGTGATTTATTTTTGAAGACAATTAAGAAAAAAAGATTGCACATTTTGGTCACTTTTTAAATCTCAACTTATATGATAAATCAAATACTAGATCAAAGTTAGTTTTATTTCTGCATACATGCATTCTATGAAAAACATACAAAGGATGGGTATTCAATGCAAGGAAAAATGAAAAAGACAAAATTATGAAATAGAAAAATAATAAATGAGGGAGTGTTGAATTGATTTTTTTTACATTTTATGGGTTAATAGGGAAAACAATAAATGGGAAGGTTTTGAATTTTTTTTCTATTTTAAGCATTAAGGAAAAAATAATAAAATGAGATGAGCATGTCACTTTTCACAACTCTGCCTTCAAAAATAATATAAAATAGATAAATAATTACATATATGTAATGTTTGTGAAGACAAAAAAATTAAATTATTGTCACATATTTTTAAAACTACCTAAAATGCACATGAACTCAAGCTAAAACAATGCACCAAAAAAAAGAATATATTCAAATAAATAAAAAACACATTATATCCTTCTAAGATATTGAAACACACATGAATTCAATCCCGAACTACCTGGAAACAAAAATAAACAAAGTAGAGGCCTTTTCACCCAAACACTCTAAATTTAAAAAAAAACACAGGAAAATAAAACTACATTGATTATGAGAGATAAGATTCAAACTGCACCCATGAACGGATGAAAACTAGGAACAATGCATATAATGGATAAATCTTCGCTCTAATTAAAAAAACCAAAAAACAAATGAATCTTAGAAATAAAAGACAATGCCATTGAGTAGAACCAGGGTTGGCATGAAGAGAAAGATGGGCATTGAAGATCGAAGGATTGGTGGCGAGCATTGATTACCCTACCCAATTACCATAAATAAAATTATTCCTAAACTGTAAAGCCACCCGTCCTCTCCCCCACATAAAATTCCATGTGGTGTCTTTTCACCAGCTAGTAGAAAAAGGCATAATTTTCAATAAAAAATCAGCGGGTAGGCTTGGTAAATATTTATACCAATCTCATATCAAATAAATAAGTATTTTAAAAAATATAGAAAATATTTATTTTCACATAAACTACATGGAATAGGTGAAAGTTTCCACATGGTGCAAAGTAATTGGTGGATGATGGAAGATTAATAGATGGGTTTAAGACATCCATGAAGTTTATTGAGGTTACATTGAAAAACAAAACAAAATATGTGACTTTATGAGCCTAGAAAAATGAGAGAGTACATAAGGTTAAAGTTCACATTTCATACTATGCCATTAGAGATTCTTGTATTATGTAGACTTAGATAGTGTATAAATAAAAATACATATTTTAAAGCGTCAACGGAAGTTCATTATAATTTTAAGTGAATTAAGTTGTTATTTTTTAAGGCTCTGTGATCTTGAGACTCCATTTGATTGCCACATGTATTATTTTATTTCATATTTCATTAAATTTTTTAAAATATTTGTTTTCATTATTAGCTTCATTTAAAATTTGAGACCAAGGTATCTTTAGTGTGTTGTGTGTAGAGAAAAGTGGATAAATGTGAATATAAATTGGAATTAAGAATTCCATGGATCCATAAATTTCATCGAGACCACATTGAGAAAAAAAGAGACCTCATGATCTATGACCTTGGGATAATGAGAGATTGCCACTCATACCACTCTGATTGAGTACGATAAAATTAAAATAAAAGGAGGTTTGAAGTCTAATGGGGCATATTTTATGGGATTTTACCATGTGCATGCATGAGATGTAATGATGCAAAAGTATCAGACGGAAGTGAATATAAAAGGAAATTAAAAACTCTAAGGATTTATGCAGGCCATAGAGAGGATTTGAACACCAAATAAATACTTTGTGACCCCATGACCGCAAAACTATGGGACTGAGAGACATTGGTGATCACGATGCTTGGGTTTAAAGTGAAGCCAAAAATCTACACATTAACTAAAGCCATAGTGATCCAAGTTTCAACAAATAATTGTTATACATGTATTGCATTGCCCATCACTAATTCACTATGAACAAAACATTGGGGAAAGAACTGAATGTGACATAGCGTGGTTGCTCAAAGTTTAATTATATATATGATGATTAATCACAATCAATACAAAATACTACCAAAAAAGAGAGAATCTGCAAAGCAAGACCAACATTGAAAAATTGAACACGAAAAGAAAAGTGGTGAAAATCATTAACTAGTTCACCTACTTATCGAAAATAAAATCACCCACAAGCTATAACCCTTGAAGGAAAAATTGCCACATAGCACCTTTTCACTAGTAGATGGAAAAGTACCTATTTTCTAAATTTAAAAAATAGCACCCACGCTAGGAAAATATTTAGACTAATCACTTGACAAATAAATAAGTACTTAAAAAATCTAGAAAACATTTAGTTTCACACATACTATAGTCATACTTGGGAAAACAAAAACTAACAGCGCAGGTAAAGAGGATATACCTGCCTTTGGTAGGATAATAAAGTAGAAGTGCAAAACTTGCTTGGACACCAAGAATACCGGAGGAAAAGGAAAAGAAAAAGAAGTGGGTCAAAAACTTGGCTGATTTAGGAAGAATGGGTTCGTTTGGATCTCTATCTATCACGCAAGGACGGAACAATCAGCTTTAAAAATATATATAGCTAGAATTTACCCTACCTGGTTAACAATATGGGGGTGTCTAAAGTGTAAACGTGGCTGCTATTTTCCGTTATAATATTCTGCAGTGGTCTTTGTCTGCTGAGAAGAAGTTCTATGCTTTAATTAGGGATGAAAAAAAGAATGTATGGTCTGTCTCGACGTAATTTATGCCGTATTTCTTTTACATAGCTATAAAAAGGGTTTAGTTTAGTTTTCTTTCATTAACTAAATATCAAGTTAGAAGTTCAATTGAGAGATCGACAATCTTACTATCTCTACTTGTACTGCTCAGGTTATTCTATTTTGTTTGTGAACGTTTTTAAACGCGATTCAGTGAGATAATATGAGAAATACATGCCGTTCTTCTTCCTCTGCTTCTTCTTCAGGAAATGAGAATGTTGTTGCCTTGCCTGATCTCAATCTAATTGAAGATGTCAGCCACCTTGACGACTTGATCAATTATATTCACCAACGTTTGAACGCCATTGAGAAATGTCACTCAATCTTCTTACCTTTCTTGCAGAACTAGGACTTGAATCTGGACTTAAACTTGGAATTGAACAACTAGATGAAGGGTTACTTGGTGGATTTGTAGCACTTGGAATAGAAATATTAGTGGGCTGCCCATGATCAATATCATCCATAATAACTTCATTTAAAATAGATTTTGACTTCTCCATATGGCTTTTTTGATGACCATAAACTCCCCCTTCATCAAAAATCACATCTCTTGACACAGTAAGCTTATTAGTGAGAGGATTATATAACCTGTAAGCCTTACTTTCCTCACTATATCCAACAAAAATACATGACTCACTTTTGGGATTTAACTTTTGCCTCTTTTGATCATGAACATGAACATAGGCTAAGCAACCAAAAACTTTGAAATAATTAACATTTGGCTTTTTCTCATACCAGGCTTCATATCGAGTCATCCTGTCAAGTGCACTAGTGGGACTCTGATTGAGAATATATACTACTATAGCAACTGCATCTCCCCAAAAAGAATTACTTAATCCCTTTATTTGTAGCATGCTTTGTGCCATCTCCACCACTGTACGATTCTTCCTTTCAGCTACACCATTTTGTTGAGGTGTGTATGCAGTGGTGAGTTGTCTTCTAATGCCATGCATATCACAATAACCTTGAAAGGCTTTTGAACAAAATTCTCCTCCACGATCAGTCCTTAAGCATTTGATTTTGCACCCTTTGTCATTTTCTACAAGGGCTCTAAACCTCTTGAATGTCTCAAGAGCTTCACCTTTGGTCTTCAAAAAATAAACCCAACACTGTCATGAGTAATCATCAATAAAAGTAATGAAATATGATGACTTACCCAAACTCTTTGTCTGTGTAGGACCACAAATGTCTGAATGAACTAATTGGAGTGGATAATGAGCCCTCCATGCATTGCCTTTTGGAAATTTCTCTCTTGCATGTTTTCCTTTAGCACATCCTTCACAAACTTCCTTGTGCTCTTCAACCTTAGGTAAACTAGAAACTAATGCTTTTGATGTTAGAATCTTCAAACTATGAAAATTTAAATGCCCATACATGAGATGCCATAACCAACTTGTATCCTCATATGCCATATTTATGTTCACCAAACTTCAATGGGAACATCTTATTCTTTGTCATAGGCACAACTATTAACACCCTATTTCCTTGATTCTTATCATAAATTATACATTGTTGATTTTCAAATACAACTTTATAATTCTTCTCACATAATTGTCCAACACTCAAAAAATTATGCTTTAACTTTGGAGTGTAATAAATGTCTTTAACACTCTTCATACCTTCTTTTGTATGGACTTCCATAGCTCCTTTTGCAGCAATATCCAATGATTTGTCATCACCAAGTTTGATCTTGGATTTAAAACTTTCATCCATTATAGAAAAAAGTTTTTCATTCCCTAACATGTGGTTAGAACATCCTGAATCTAAATACCAAACATCTTTAGAAATATTTTCAGCTTTGTCATAAGATAAAAATAAATTATCTGGAGGATTCTCATCACCTGCTTGAGCATAATGAACACTTTTATCATTATTAGCTTCTTTTAATCTACACTCATAGTTAAAGTGGCCATCCCTGTTACAATGATAAGACTGGATATTTATTTTATCAAATCAGCCTCTACCTCTTCCTCTGAAACCACCTCTTCCTTGGAAACCACCTCTACCTCTATTTCCTCTTGAGTAATTTTGATTTTGACCTCTACCTTGGCCTTGATTACTTTTGATGCTACTATTGGCATCTTCATTCTTTGTGATTTGTAATTTGGAGGAAAAAGCTTTCTCATCACTTTCTCCAAATGAATCTCTCAATCTTTCTTTATGAGACATCAAAGATCCAACTAGATGATCAAATTGAAGGGTAGACAAATTCTTGCTTTCTTCTATGATTATGGCAACATGGTTCCACCTTGGTGTGAGAGTCCTCAACACCTTTTTGATCACAACCTCATTTTTCAAAATTTCACCAAGTGTAGCCATCTTATTGACCACATCTTTTGCTTTGACACAATAGGTACTCACACTTTCAGCTTCTTGCATCTTTAAATTATCAAATTCTCTCTTCAATGTCTATAACTTGACAACTTTGACTTGATCACTACCTTGGTAAGCTTCTTTTAGAGTCTTCCAAGCATCCTCTGTTGTCTTTGCTTCTGCAATTCGTGGAAATAGACTCTTATTTAGAGCTATTTGAATATGAAATAAGGCTTGAGCATTCTTCTTCTTAGCCTCCTTCTTAGCTGTTTTATCATTCGCTGTGAGGGCATTCCAATCAGCTGGCTCTGCCTAACCTGATTCAATAATCTCCCACAAATCTTTTCCTATCAAAAAAGTCATGATTTTGATACACCAATAATCATACTCATTTCCATCAAATTTTGGAATGGGCAAGGAGTTAGAATTTGACATGATAAATTTTTTGGCAAAATTCCAACTACTAAATCTTTAACCCAAAAGAAAAATACATGTTCTGATACCAAAATGGAGAATTTTTAAATAAAATTAAATCATAGCCAAATATATGCAATATTCATAATACAAAAGAGATAAGAGTTGCAAAAATAAAAAATAATTCTTCTTCAAAAAATTGGAATCATTCTCCTTCTTCTTCTTGAAAATAAAGATCAATTACAATGTATTAAAAGAATTGCATGTGAACATGCTTTTCTAATTATTGAATAAAATATTTTAAATTTATCTAAATAATAATTTGCATGTAATAGCAACTAAAACTAACTCTAGCCTTTCTAAGGCTTTATTTTTTATAAAAAATACATTAACTAAAAATTAACTGTCTAAATTTAGCTCCACAAAAAACTGTTCATACAAACTAAATTTAAACTAATAGTCTAAAAATAGAACTGAGTGAACTACACTTCAGCATTACTTTTCAACACACGGCATGGGAGGAATAGTAAAGACAACCCTTGCTACTGCTGTCTTCAATAGGCTCAACTTGATGGGCTACAAGCATTGTAGGGTCAACGTTCTCCAAAACTGTTCAGACAATGATCTTAAGTTATTACAAGAGCAAATTTTAAGAGACCTATTTGGCAAGTCAAATCTTAATCTGAGGGATTGTGTGGAGGGCCAAGATGAGCTATCAGAATCATTCAAAAAAGAAACCCAGGCAATTTTTATGTTTATAGACAATGCTCTTAGAGGAACTGACCTAGTGAAGCTTCTACCTAGAGATCTCTCATGGCTTCCTGCTAAGAGCAGGCTGTTGATTACAACTAGAAAGGTTGATGAAACTGCATTGCTTTTATAGCCACATATTCAATGCCATCCCTATCACGTAGATTGTCTTCCCAACTCAGAGGCCAAAAAAATTCTTTGCAAGAAAGCTTTTGGGAATGCCCACACTAATTTTGAGAATCATGTAGATGTAGATGGTCTAGTGCAAATCTGTGGTAGAATTCCATTGTTGCTAGAAATGGTTGTGTCCAGACTGCATAAAGATGGCAGCAATGTCCAGTATTGGCATAATTATCTGAAAGAAATGTTGGCGGAAGGAGAATGTGATTTTAATGAAAAAGTAGTGGACTGTATATATAATACTTTGGGAGACGTTTCTTATAAAGAAGCATTTCTAGATATAGTTTCTTTCTCCTTTGGGTTAGATTGGAAACGGTGATGGGTGGCTTATATTGTTGGAGACAAGCAACTCAAAGCATTGGAAGACGCAGCACTTATAAAAATGTCTAATCATGGCAGATTGAAAATGCATGATATAGTGGAAGCGCAAGGAAAGTGGATGTCAAAATTAGATAGAATTACCAACAAGCAAGGTTTGAAAGATAATTTGCAAGATAAGCAGGTATTTTTGCAATTGGCAAGCACACTATCTTTCAGCTTTTATTGTGAATGTTTTATTTACCTAATCAGGTGTGTAATGCTGAAGCCTCGATTATGTTACATTTCATTATTTATTTGCGCATTTAACGTAGTTTATTGCTTTAATGCATGGCATTGTAAATACATTTTCAGTGACTTCAGCAAATAAAAGGGATTTTTTTTGACAAATGCATCGGAGACTTCACGGTGGAGAGGGCAACAGAGATGGAGCTGGCGGCAATGGCAATTGCAGCTGGGGTGGCCGTGGTGGGGGTGGCCATGGTGGGGGTAGCGGGGATAGCGGTAGCTACGGTAGTAGGTGTCGTGATGGTGTCGACAGTGGTTTCCGCGGTAGTGGCAGCTGTAGCGGCAGCAGTGGTGGCGGCCATGGTAATACCGGTGGTGGCGGCGAAGGCAGGGTTGGCTAGTAAGGTGGTGATGGTGGTGGTGGCTGAGGAGGTGAAGAAGATGGTGGATGTAGGGGTGGTGGCAGCAGGAGTGGCTTCAGCAGGGGTGACAGGTGCGATGACAGTGGTGGTGGCAGCGACAGCTGGCTTCTTTCGGGCTGTATCATTAGATCTTGATGTAGATGATATGGATTTGATGAATAAATCCTTAAGAATTTTTGGCCTATCAAATAGTTTGAAAGTCAAAGGTAAATCCAATAAAACTTTCAATAATTTGCGGTGTCTATTTTCAAAACAAAATCCACCGTTTGATTTGAAGAATCTCGAGAGATTGGCTGTGTTGGTCTGTGGCACCAGCCATGTCTCTGAGGTAAGTGCACAATTATCTTCCTTCTTTTCAATATAGCTTTTGCGTGTATTTTATCCTTTGCAAAATTGGTTTATATATGAGAATATTGTAGGGTTAACTTGAACAACTATTTTTATGCAGTTGCCTCGGTCCTTACAGTTTCTGTATGTAAGAAGTTTAGATCTTCATGAAAGTATTGGAAACCTTTCTTCACTAGAGGAGATCATTTTTTGTGATGCTGATGCTAAATGCACCAGACTTCCTAATGGCTTTGGCCAACTTAACTCTTTACACCATCTGACTTTTAGGCGATGTAAAAATCTCATTGAATTGCTGAAAAGCTTTGGCAGTCTAGGTGCCTTAGAAAAGCTAAAATTAGATGATGTTCCAAAACTGAAGAGACTTCCAGACAGATTTGGCCAACTCAATTCTCTACATTTTCTCATGTTAAAAGACTGTTTAGGGCTTACCGCACTACCAAAAAGCTTTGGGAAACTCTCTTCCTTAGAGTCTCTGCATTTAAATGGGTGTGACAGCTTACAGATCTTGCCACATTCATTTAGTTAGTTGAGCAATTTGAAAGTCTTACAAATGAGCAAATGTACGGAATTGTCAAGTCTTCCTGATAAGTTTGGAGAGCTCAAGTCTTTGAAATATCTTAACATGCAGGGTTGCGAGGGATTAAAGAGACTTCGTAATGATTATTGATGCTTGAATTCACTGGTTGCAATGACAGCAGATGGGTGTTTGGAATTGGAGGGAAAAGCGATGGATAGCCTGGTTGAGGTAAAGAGTATGATGTTTTTGAACATCCAGAAGAGTCCCATGTTGATAGAGCGATGGGTACAGATAAAAGAAACGCATCCTTTGCTACCATATTCCGTCACAGATGAGGTAGACACGTAAGACTCTATGTTTATATAGATTTTAGCTTTAAAAGGGGATATTTACTAGGCTTTATTTTCCAAATATTATTCTCATCTGTCTAACTATTGCATATTTGTAGAATTTTGATGGGCCAGGTGAATTCCTTCAAAAGATGTTCACTCTGGTGATGAGTGGCGAGAGAAAATGCATGCATGTGGACGGAGGTGAGAAGCTTGTGCATTGGATCCCATCGACCTCCTTTCTTACCTCCCCAGAAAAAGTGGCTCTGTTGTTTGCATTGCCCAACATTTTCTCACCTTCAACTGGGGGGCTCTACAATCAGTAAAGGAGAGAATTTTGGAGCTTACTGCCCAACATTTTCATGTCATATACATTGCAGGATTAGTGGAAGAAATCAAGTAACATCTGCACCAAACATTGCTAAGCTTGCCTGAAGGGGTTCTTGCTTGGATGCCACCTCACAGAAAAAGGAGTCAATTATTTGCCTATTTTTCCTACAAGTTGGCCGTGAGGAAGCAGATGGACTTCATTTCGGATGTGCTTCATAGTTTTTTTGTGAGTTTAACTCTGTGTATGGACGAAGAGGGGAAACCAGAAATCCAATTTCCAAAGCTGTAAGTGTGTGAGGGTAGGAATGGCATTTACTTTGATGATTTTGGAGGCAGCTTTGAAAGGCTATTTTCTGCTTTTGAAGGTGTGGAGAAAGTCACCCAAGGACACGATAACCTATCAAGCAAGGGTCTTATTAAACTTTTTGACGATTTGAAGGTTGCAAAATAAAAAAAGTGAACAACTCATTTTCGTTTGTCACGGTGTATATATAATATGGTATTGTGTTTTAGAAGTTAAAAAGAGATTTCATATTTTATTAAGGTGTATATTTTACAACTCAAACAATTATTTATCTTTAATTTATCTCCCAAAACTTATACATTCTTATGATATATAGATTAATATAAATTAAAAGTAAGGTGATGAATATCAATTATTTTTATTTTTACTAATTTATTTTATAATTTAAATTAAAAAAATGTTAAAATTTATCTCATTCTCTAATAAATATGATAATGGGTAATGTATTTAATTTTATATTACAAAGTTGATTATATTCTAAATGATTAAAGTTGTTAATTTTAATATTTTATATAAATATTTATTAATTGAAAATCACATTACTTATATTTAATATAAAAGTTGGCATAAACGAAGAGTTAATTTAGTTAAAAAAAATTATTATTAAATATAAATGTAACAAAAAATTGTTTAAGAAAATGAAAATAAAGATGATTAGTGATAATATAGAGTCATAGTTCATAGACACTATAGCTCGGCCAAATGAAACCTAACTGAAGCTAATTAACCTAGCTAAATCAAACCCTACAGTTTCCTTTGAAGGGGAGGAACTCAAGGAGGTTATAAAATTGGAACAATACTTTACTACAAGAGGAGTAATATGTGGATTTAATGGGTTATGGCCCAATCTACTAGATCTACACAAATGGATTTTAGACTAATGGCAAACTCTGATAGAATGTGACATGGAGATTTTTCCTTGTGCTAAAGGTATATTTGTTGTGGGTTTTGATATCATAATAAATAGGGATGCATTTTTCAAAGATAGGATGGAGGTGACTTGACTATTGTAAGCAACAATAATAAAGGTAAATTTAAAAATGAATTTGAACCATTAAACATGACTCTTCACAGTCATAAAGGGAATGTAATGGGAGGGCCATAGCCCTTTTTAAGGTTTTCCTATGTTTTTTTGAAGGTTTGTAGCAAGTTCACAGCCTATTCACAACTTGTTCTGTATACTGCAGGTAGAGGTATCTCCTTTGGGCTTGTATTGCAATATTTTTATTGTCTATTGTAAAAGGTAATGACCCCTTTCAAAACCCTCATTTTACCAATATCAAAATAAATATAGTCATAGTTTATTTAAATATATTAATATAATCTCATTATAGATTATTTAAAAAAATACATTTACATATTAGAATATTAAAATTTACTATTAGAGAAAAATAAATGTTTTAATATCCCAACCAAAATTGATATCTTCAAATAAATATAAAAAGTAATATAAGTTTTAAAAATATTTAATAAAGAGATTGAAATAAGGGAAAGCCCATGAATTTGATAAAGGAAAGAAAATAATTTTTTAATTATTGAAAGTATAGTTCTAGAACCTATCTTCATTTCATCATATCATCTTGTACTAACATAAATCTAGTCATGAATACTTGATCATGCCTATTTTATCTTTAAATAAATTATGTACTTAATAAGTGCCTATTTTTCTATTTTACCCTATCCTAAGCCTAAGAGATGTCCTATTTTATCCTAAAACCATCATCCTTTTCATATGGAATTGTTATTATTGATAAAAACACCACTATGCATCTATATGCCTTAGTCTAGACCCAAAATACATCACATCTCCTTGGGATACATGAATGAAAAACATGGAAAACAATGATAAGTACATGTGAAAAACAACACACTAAAATATGTACTTGAATTCTCAAGGTCTAACCGAGACAGTTGATGTAATGGATAGATGGATGGGTGAAACTATGGATTAAGCTAATTGATTTGAGGAATGGAGTTTTTGATGGAGAGTTACAAGGGGTGATCATGATAAGAATAGAATATATTTATTGAGTAAAAACATTCATTGAGGGTATCTAATTAGTAAGAGGGGGACCAATAAGGTCCCTTTGTATCGGTGATGACAAGAAAATAAAGTTCCTAATTGAATCTAGGAACAACAAAGTGGGCATAGATGGGATGGATGACTCTGAGGATTTAGTTAGCACTATCAAGTTGGCTATGCCCAAATATTATCATGCACAAATTTAATGAAATATGATGAGCTAGTCCCAAGGAGAAGGGAAAAAGGAAAGGTGGATGGCTAATATTGGATTATGTTGTATTCATAACATTGAAAATGAGGAGGAATGAGTATGGGGGGATAAAAAATCTATTCTTGATCATCAAGAGAATCAAGAGAGTTAAAAATATGGTGTGGAATTGGGGTGAAACACAATAATTCTAATATAAGCTTTGTGTTCATGTCACTTTGTAAATTGATTTAACCCTAGGGAAATCCCCTGCTCTAATAAGGTATCGACACTATAGAAGTGTCATTAATAATGACAACATAGTTGTTTTATATGTAATGATGCATAAGAGTTTATCTGGATCATTTTTTGAAATAATATACTTTCTATTTTGGATTTTGTATCAATGTTTTAGTGTTCATGCTTGTTTTGAAATGGTTCTTCTAGATGTTTGAGATTGTTTTGACAATGTTTTGAAAAGAAAATGATTTAAGCTAATTGATGAAAAAAGAATATTGAAAGCCAAAAAGTAATGAATATTTAAATGAAATAAAATGAGAATTATTTTTTTCTTTTCTTTTTTCAATGGTTTATATGCGTGCAAACTTAAAACTAAAATTATGAAGGAGAAGTCTTTATTTTTCATAGTTTTTCCTAGATTACAAGATGATTTGCATAATGTTATATTAATTATCTAAATTAAATTTTGGATATATTTTTAAAAATGATACAAAATAACTTACTATTAAATTTATGTTTTATAACATTCAAATATCAAATCAAACTTTAAAATCTAAGTAAGCAATCTTACTAAGAATTCATAAATTGTCCCTCACACATGTAAGCTAAAGACTACTTTTGAATGTCTAAGTATGCAATAAAATTATCTATGGATGAAATAATTCAAATATAATGTTATAATTTTATGAATAAAATGATCTAAAATAGTGTTATTTCACTATGCAACAATGAAATTCTAGATTTAGTATTCTAGGTTTCACTATCTACATTGTCTAGGTTTTTATGTGTATGTGTTTGAGAGTTCTTTGTGTATGAAATATTACGTAAAAATTAAAGTAAAATATTGTTATTGTATATACCTATTTTTATGGTTTTATTTATATGCCCTATGATATGTTAAAAACTACATTCTTTAAAGGAAACTAAAATGCAATTGGAAAATAAAAGATCTAGACCATGTTTATGTGCAAGAGAGGAAAGAAAGAAAGTCTTATTTTTTATGATTTTTGAATATGGAGATAATATAATGAATAAATAAGAATAAACATACCAAAATAATAAATGAAAATAATACTTAAAAATAAATCCTCTAACATGATCAATGGCTATGATCAAATAAAGGCAAGAGAAAGTTGTTATGTAGAATGTGCTTAGGAAGATAGATCCCTTGCTCAATGTGACCTTATGAACTCGTTCAAAAAGGATGATATAATTTAAATAAGTATAAAAATTAGGACACAATCCTATAAAATAGTGGAATTGTACTATGGCTAATTGATCCATTGATATAAAGTATTATGTTGTTAATCTAATGAATTCTTTCCTAAAAAAACTATGTAGATTTGACATGAAGATGACCAAAGGTGGAGAATTTTTTTTTCCAAAACTAAAAGGTGGGATTGGGTTCTATATATATTTAAAACACAAATATTTAATTAAAATATTGGATCTAAAATTCATCTAAAACTGAGATGCTTTTAGAAGAAGAGATAAGGTTGTAAGTGTGAGTTTAATTGAGCTTGAGTGAGAGTTAAACTTCAGAGGGACAAGGATTGATAGAAACAAGGATAAGGGTGATACGGGACATCATAAGGGTGAGTATAAATTAAAAAAATAGATAAACATGAAGAAAATCATGCAAAACATATGAAAAATCAAGTTTTAGATGCTAAAGTTGAAAGATGTGTAAATTATGGTCAAACTGCCATTGTTTACAAGTGTTAGATATGAAACCAAAAAATAAGATTACCAAAAATCCCTATATAATGATGAAAGTGCACGTAAAAAATATGAATCCACTTCTTATATAATGTTTTTGACAAAGGGGTGGTTTCACTATAAGGACTAATAGTTTTGACACTAAGAGTAGTGGTATCATCACCAATCAATAAAATCAAAGACCAATGCCAAAATTGACTCAAAAAAGAATAAAAGGTGATAAGGAGAGAGATTAAATAGCAATAATGTCAAATATAACTAAGATTATGCATATTTTTAAGAACCTTGCATCATCATCATATTTTTCTAGAAATATCACATTGTGAAATTTTTTGGTGCATTTATATTACCCCCTTAGGATTATTCCTAGAAATAAATTGACAGGGGTTTGGTCCTAAGTAGTGGTGTACTAAATGGAAAAATATGGTTTTAAAAATTACCTTACTTACTTATGTGTCATAGCAAATCCAACTAGGACTCTATCGTAACCTATGAATAAAAGATGTGAATAGAGTGAATTTTAATGAAAAAGTAGAAATTATGCTAACTAATCAATCTATGGATGATAATACTTATTGTGTATGTGGGGGTGAGTATAATTAAGTAAACATCCCATCAAGAGACTAAATCCAACATTAAGCATTGGTGTGTACCTACAAAACTAAAATGAGAAGCAAACATGCTATGGGAAATGAAAATGATTAAATATGTTATTCTTGGACATAAAACACATTAGCTGGGGAAAAAAATACCAAAAAGGTATAAAACATGATTTTATAAGGAGAATTTCTATAATTGAAAAAGTTTTAAATCAAAACAACCATTTAAAACACTATATATTTAAGAAATTTCCAAAAATAAAAATCATTTGTGCAAATTCATTTGTGAGATTTTTGAGCTCTAAATTCATGGTGATGAAATTGAGATAGAGAGAAGTTGAATCAAATAACACATAATGAGGATGGTGAATGTATCAATTGGAGGTGGATCAGGTCATATCCATATTAGTTTTGATCATTTTTACAAATTTTCCCCAACTTTGAATTTTTGGTCAGTAACACACTTAGGTCCAATAAAATTCAAAATCTCTTGAGTTTAAGGGATTGGGGGGCTAGGTAGGTTATAAAAATGTTAAATTATGCTAGATTTAAGTATTTTTTGCAAGTTTTTGAAGGGTTTCATATTGTGAATGCCCAATGGTTAGAACCACCACATTGGGATGAAATTGTCAATGTGCATGTATTAACAGTTACGCTTTTGACATGGTGGTTACAAGACCACCATGTCTAGTAAAGAGGGAAGTGTTGAAATTAATTTGTCTATGAAAACTAATGGTTTCACCTTTGACATGGTGGCTACATAAATAACATGTCTAGTAGACAAGGTGGTGTCATAAAAATCATGTATGCGATAGTAATGCAACCACCGTAAATGAAGGAAAAATTGCTTAGGGTGGTTTCATAATGATTGCCTAAAAAAGGCATCACTTTCATAACCACCACATAAAAAGGAAACAAATT
The DNA here is from genome assembly GCA_037957365.1 of Torreya grandis. Classification (NCBI taxonomy): domain Eukaryota; kingdom Viridiplantae; phylum Streptophyta; class Pinopsida; order Cupressales; family Taxaceae; genus Torreya; species Torreya grandis. The sequence goes on from JARHVA010001255.1 coordinate 2,359,949, forward strand.
TGTCTTAGGTAAAAATAATTTACTTTTAATGATTTTTTTAGGCTAGAAAAGGGTTAACAATTGATTTAGGGTGTCTTATATAGTAGGGGTTATATATAGTAGAGCCATCTTAAATAGGGCTAGGATTTTTTGGATAAATTGGGTGGGGATCGTGCTCCCATTGATCAAGATTTTACTTGATATTTTCACCAACTGGGACATTGATTATAACACATACTAGTTTCTATAGGGTATTAGAGAGTGGAATATTAGTTTTGTGTGCATCTATCCAATTTTAGTGGACTTTGACAGTGGCTAACATAGTGGACTTGTTACACCAAGGGATGGTAGGTTAGTGGGATGGAAAGGGAGTATACCTTGTACTAGTTACAAGAGCATAATAGGTAAAACATAAATGACATTAGGTTATGGTTCACCTTATTAATAGGGTCCCACATTATTTTGGTATTCCTTTCACATGAAACCTTCTCATGCCTCTAATAGTATATAGGGGCATCAGAGAAGCCAAGGAAGTTAGCATTGGGAGATTGGCATAGCATCTATTGACATTAGGATTTACCATTATGAGGTGGCTAGGATGACAGGAGCTTAAGGAGGACCATAATAGAAGATCACAAGAGGAGGGGGAGGTCTAATACTTATGGTCATTATAGTTGTAAGCTAATAATAGTAAGCTATGTAGATACTATGACCACCATCACAATATGGTCCTCCTCCTCCTATGCATTAGCTATTAGGGCCACCACCACCACCATCACCATGATAGTAGGATCCTCCATATTAGTAATAGGTAGTGGTTGAAGAGGGACTAGAGTCAATATAAGAGGAGAAGGCATGAGAAGAGGAAGTAGGAGATGAGGAGGAGGAGGAAGAGGAGAAGGGATATGAGGATGACTCAGACTCAAACTAACATGAGGATGATCTAGGGAAAATATGATGAGGATAGGATATGCCCAATAACTGTATAATAAATGACCTTATCTTACCCTCTCTTTCTATTAAGTTTGATTGCATTTTGTAATGTTTATTTTGATTTGAGATGAGTTAGGATGTGATTATCCATCTTTTGTTGATTGTGATTCTAACATTTTAAAAGACCTGTAATTCCTAACAAGTGTGTTGGAAAATTATAGTTTTGCAATAAAACAGGTCATCATTAGGATAAAAAACAAATATGAAATGGATTAAATGTTTTGGAAGCATTGGAATCAATTCAGATTAGTTCCAAAACCTATACAATCTATTCTAGAATCATCACAGTTAGTCCCAAAACCTGCAGAATCTATTCTGGAACCATCACAGTTAGTTTCGAAACTCCACCATACTATTTCAAGTCATCACATTTTTAGAATTAGCTCCAAAAATCTATATTTATCTCTGGTACTCTTATATATAAGCTCTGAAACTTTTATAGCTAGATATGGAGCTGATGAGGATCTATTCCAAACGGTTGGTGATCTGTCAGATTAATGATCCCATTAAATCAGGAACAGATTCATAATTTTCTAGACTTGTAGAGTCAAGACATTTATCACACATTTGGACATCCAGCCACATCTTGATTCAACATCTATTCTGGGTGCAATTTAATTCCATCATATCTATGAAGAAGTTACAACAATCAATGTGCCACAAGTAGAAGAGTATATATACAGACTTGAGAATTTTGAAAAGTGTGTAGAAAATCATTGAAGAATAGAGAGATAAGGATATATTAGTATATTTTGTAATACATAACATTTTATCAATGAAATATCCATTTCTATTTTGAAAGAAAATTAAATTGTTCAATCCTATTTCTAGGTGGAGCAAGGGCCCACTCCTCCGAAGAACCAGGATCTTCATTTTTGGTTAGTATTTATATTTTATTCACAAAATTAAATAGGTAACTTTGTTAAATTTATAAATTCCCTAACTCCTTAAAGTTAAAATTTGTCGTAACATTGTTTTTGAACGTGTTTTAGATTAAATTCTCATTTCTTTGCAATCATTTTCCGACAATCTATTTCATTTTGCAAAAGTGTGTTTATTTCCAGCAATCTATTTCATTCTACAAAAGTGTGTTTATTTCCAGCAATCTATTTTATTCTGTAAAAGTGTGTTTATTTCTAGCAATCTATTTCACTCTACAAAAGTGTGTTTATTCTCAACAATCTATTTCATTTTGCAACAGTGTGTTTATTTCTAGCAATTCATTTCATTTTTGAAACGTGTGTCTACTTCTAGCAAATTCACATAGTTTTATTCCAATAAGGTTTTAACCAAAAAGTCCTCAATACATTAAAAATCCACCCCCCCCCACCAAAAAAAAAAAAAAAAAAAAAAAACATACAAATACCTACAATTAATTACTAAATCGTTACGATTATTCTTGTTGCATATAGCTTTAGACATAGCATTGGTTAAATATGACATCCATAGAAAGTTGATCAAATGAAGGGAATAATGACACCCATCATTTTTGGTGCTGTTGTCAAGGATCACTAGTTGGAATTTTCTAATTAGGTGTCAACAAGAGCAACAATAATTCATTTAGTAATTAAAGAAATTTTCCCTAATTTATGAGTAGACCATGAGATTTCAAGGGTAGATTTATCCCCAAAATATCTGAAGAATAAATTCCATCATCCTTTAGTTTAAGAAAGGATGTTGAGCAAGATTTGGAGGCACCATTATCTCCTACAAAATAAGAAGCAAAATTGCCATTTTTGGAATCTTTAGATCAGTCACCAAAACCAAGTAAAACCTTAGGGAAGAGGATTATTCCTCAAGATCCATTAAGGGAAAGTTTTGATTCTCAATTAAGTAGTCAACCTCCTACTCCTGACTTTTTACCATCCCTAAAATATACCATATACCACATTGACTGGGAGAAGGGACTAGAAAATACTAGAGAGATGGCATGAGAAGCTGAGAGAGAAGCTGAGAGAACATTTACCTATCCCATTTAGATCGAGGATGATGAAACTACTATGAAAAACATTTCACCTACACATTTTCCCACATTTAGAGGAATGTCATCTGAGGATCCTGACCAATTTCTATTCGAGTCTAAAGTACTATATCAGACTTGTGATTACAAGACAGATAATCAAAAATTGAAGTTGTTTCCATCTACCCTGAAGGATGCAGCAATGAGGTGGTTTATGAGATTAACATCTAATTCTATTACCAATTGGGAACAAATGGAAACTATCTTCCTAGACAAATATCAAGATTATTATAGAGGAAGAAATTGAAAGGAAGAATTTTTCAAAATCAAACAAGAAGAAGATGAGAATATGGAAAATTATTTGGACAGATTCCTCTTTATGAGTAAAAGATGTGGATTTGTACTTCAAGAAGATTTAAGTAAAACCATTTTTATTAAAGGTCTGGATGATGAATCTAGGGAAACCCTTGATTTAATTGGCGGAGGAAACATTGCTCAATTAAGAATGGATGAAATCATAGAAATTTATAGAAACTATTCAAGGACAAGGGGTGGACCTAGAAAAGGGAAAACAATTAAATTTTTTGAATCTAGATATGAACAAATTGATGGATGAAATATAAAACTTTAAAACAAACATATTAGTTCAATTAACCTCCACCATGGATGGATTGCAAGCTAAAGCGAATGCCCAACTTGAACCATTAGCCATGTATTGTCCTAGATGCAGGAAGAAGCATGCAATATGGGAATGTTCTTTGGATAAAATAGAAGTATGTCTTGTCTGTGAATCTAAAGAACATGATACTCACACTTCTTCTCTTCTTCCACTCATAAAAAATTAGCTCAAATAAACCAATACATCATCCACTACAAAAGAATTAAATTTTTTTCATAGACAACCTAACCAAGGACAGTTTATGCCAAGACCAGCTCTTAATCCCTAGATGATGCCATGGACAGCTCAAATAGTACCACAAAGTTGGGGACAACCACCTTGGGCCCTTCAACCCAAATGGCATCCTCAGGATTTGGCAAGTCAATCTTGGTATACTCAATGACATTAGCAACATTGGACTGGTCAAGGAAATCCTTATGTTTGGCCACAACCTAGATGGGGCCCTAATAATTATGTGAAAGGGAAAACATATCCAAATCAGAACCAACAAGCCATAATGGGACCTCTAACACAAAATGCACAGGTTGAAAACATAGTCCAAACACAAATGCCATCACAACCAGTAGCAAACCCAAGGAATAAACAAATAACTCCTGTATATGAAATAAAACCAGATAAATCGATTGATTTAAATACAATGGATTGTAAAAACATTCAAACTAGATCTGGCAAAATTGTTAGCAATTTACCTGTTATAATCATTGAGATTACAGAAGAAGCTAAAACCCCAAGCACAGTTACACCTAAGGAAGATGACAAAGAAAAAGATAAGGAACCAGAAAGAAATTCTACTGAGATTCCATTTCTAGAAAGACTTAAAAAAACTATAAAATTCAAGGAATCTGAATTGGTGCAGGAACTAAGAAGATTGAATATTGAAATACCATTGTTACAAGCAATTAAGGATATTCCAGAGTTAAACAAGTTAATCAAATTGTTATGTTTTAAAAAATTTGGAAGAAAGAAGCAGTACCCCAGGACTATTCATGTAGACGGGAAACTTGTTGATTTATTAGCAGGAAAACTCTTACTACCTAAATATGGAGATCTTGGAAGCCCTATTATTTCTATTTCTATAGGGAATAAGGATATACATAACGTTTTGATTGATTTGGGTATAGCTATCAATTTAATGAAAGTGGACACTTTGAAAATGTTACCATTAATAGGCATACAACCTACTAATACCATATTGTAGATGGCAAATCAATTTGTAGCAAAACCAAAAGGAGTTATTGAAGATGTGGTAGTAATGGTAGAATCATGGGAATATCCAATTGACTTCCTTATATTACATCCAAAAGGTAAAACACTTGGTTATCCCATTATTTTAGGGAGACCATGGTTAGCTACAGTTGTGCCTTAATTTTTTGCAGGTCAGGTGATATGACTATTTCAAATGGTAAGAATTCTAAGCATATTTCATTATATCCCTTTGCATAACCTTTCGTTGATAATCAAGAAAAATTATGGGTTGATAATCTTGATGTTAATGAGCAAAATCTGTCTTCTTTGGTTATGATAACACTACAGGATCATGTACGAGAAATAGATGATATGGTTAATCCTTCATTAAACAAACATCAATCATCATTGGAATAGTCAAGATTAGTTCCAGAACTTGCAGAATCTATTTTGAAACCATCACAGTTAGTTTTGAAACCTCACCAATTCCCTACAAATAAAGATAATTTCACTCTAAAGGAACACGATTTCTCTTGGGGAGAGGAAGGATCTGTAGCTTTAGCTTTACAGATATCAGAAGATGATGAAGAATTTTTGGAAAATAGAAGTAATGAGAAATTTGACCTACAAAAAGATAAGTATCATGACTCTTCCTTCTATCCTTTGTCCAACATTCTGTCTCAAGGAACTTTTGGAGATGTTGCTACATATCATATGTTGTTACCAGATGCCTATCCATTAAACACCTTAATGGAACCTCTTCAACAAATTAGTTCATCATATCCTAGAACCAAACATGTTGAGATTCAACCATTTTTTTTTTGAATATTAATAGCTAGTTAAAAAATGATGAAGAAGCCAAACTATTTGATGTTCTGAAAGATCATACTAAAGCTTTTACTTGGGACTATAGAGATATGAAGGGAATTCATCTAAGTATCTGCACCCATCACATTTATACTAAAAACATTAGACCAGTTAGGAAACCTCAGAGAAGGATTAATCTAGCCTTAAGAGATATAGTCAAACAAGAAATTGAAAAACTATTAAAAGTAGGTTTTATCTACCCTATCTCAGATAACCAGTGGGTGTCTCGTCTTGTAACTATCCCTAAAAAGAATAGAAAATAGAGAATTTGTGTTGACTATAAGGAATTGAACAAAGCCACCCCGAGAGATTATTTTCCCTTACCATTCATAGATCAAGTCTTAGACAACCTTTTAGATAAATAGTACTTTTACTTCTTCGATGGATTTAGTGGATACAATCAAATCAGAGTTGCTGCTAAAGATCAGGACAAAACTACATTTACTTGTCCATGAGGTACCTTTGCTTATAGGGTATTGCCATTTAGACTATGTAATGCTCCAACAACCTTTCAAAGAGCTATATTAGCAATTATTGTAGACCTAACAAATGACTGTGTGGAGGTATACATAGATGACTTTACTGTGTATGGAGATACATTTGATGATGCCTTGAAAAATTTGGACAGAGTATTAACAAGATGTGAACAACATCACTTGTCTCTTAGTCATGAGAAATGTTTGATGATGGTTGATGAAGGGATCGTATTAGGGCACCATATTTCAAAAAGAGGAATTTAGGTTGACCAAAATAAAATCAAGATTATTTCAGACTTGCTTATTCCTCAAACTCTCATAGATATTAAATCATTTTTAGGACATACTGGATGCTATAGGTGCTTTATCAAGGATTTTAGTAAAATTGTTGCTCCCATGTTTAAATTGCTTACCAAGGACTGTGAATTTCTTTGGGATGAACAGTGTTAACATGCTTTTGAAGAAATTAAAGAGAAATTAGTAACTACCCCAATATTGCAAGGACCTAATTGGGAGAAACCTTTTCACATCCAAACTGATGCCTCAAATACCTCAATTGGTGCAGTCTTGGGACAGAAAGATGAAGAAGAAAGAATGTATGCTATTTACTATCTTAGTAAAAATCTTACTCTCACTGAAAGAAATTACACTACCACTAAAAAAGAATTTTTGGCTGTGATCTATGCAATCAATAAATTTAGACATTACATTACAGGGTACAAAATATTTGTACATACAGATCACTTAGTAATTAAATATTTAATGAACAAACCAGTGGTTGGAGGTAGAATAATTAGATGGTCATTACTTCTACAAGAATTTGATATTACCATTGTGGACAATCTAAGCAAATCTAATGTGGTAGCTAATTTCTTGTCAAGACTAACCACTACATGGGAACAAGATCCATTTAAGGATAACTTTCCAGATGAACAATTGTTTGTTATTTTAGCTAACACACCATAGTTTTTTGACATGGAAAATTATCTTGCAATAGGGAAGTTTCCTCCTTCTTTCACTAAAAAACAAATAAAAAAATAATCAAAACTAGTGCATAGTTCAAGTGGTTAAATGAAATGCTATTTAAATGTGGTCCTGATTTGGTTTTATGCAGGTGTGTAACAGAAGATGAAATCTTTGACATTCTCCAGGCATGTCATGATGAGCCAAGTGGAGAACACTATTTAGTGAAAAGAATAGCTCACAAGATACTTGGCACTGGTTACTATTGGCTATCTCTGTACAAAGATGTGAAGAGATATATTAGGCAGTGTGATCCTTGTCAAAGGATGGGATAGCCAACCATTACCAATGAAATGCCTCTGCAACCACAAGTAGTGATTGAACCATTTGAGAGATGGGGATTGGACTCTGTTGGAACTTTTAATCCTCCTTCACAAGGAAAAGAGCACATTCTTATGTGTACTAATTATGTAACAAAATGGGTAGAAGTACAGGCTTTAACAAATGCCACTAAAGAAGTAGTTGCTGATTTATTTTGGCATAGAATTATGGTAAAGTTTGGAGCACCAAGAAGCTTAGTTTCAAACTAGGGACCACAATTTATGTCCAATATGATCTAGGCTTTCACAATGTATTATTGGATCAATCATAGGAAGTCATCTCCCTATCACCCAGAAGCAAATGGAAAAGTTGAAGTAACAAATAGATAATTAGAAAATATCCTCACTAAAACAATTGAAGCTAAAAGAAGAGTTTGGGTAAAAAGACTACCTAAAGCTGTCTGGGCTTACAATACAACTTGGAAAACCACAACTGGGTTTTCACCATATGAGTTAGTCTATGGGAAAAAGCCCTTGTTGCCTATTGAGTTTGAACTACAGACATTGAGAACAATAGCTAAGGTGGGAATTGAATTGGATGTAGCTCAAAGGGGGTGAATCCTTCAACTCAATGAATTAGATGAATTCAGAATGGAAGCACTTCACTAGATAGAGATAATCCAAGGTCAAAGGAAGCAATGACATGATTCACATATCAATGAAAGATAATTCAAAGTAGGAGATTGGGCATTGCCATTTGATTCTAAGTACCAACAATTCAAAATTAAATTAAGAACCAGATGGTTGGGACCTTACTAGATCAAACAGATATTTGAAAATGGTTCTATCAAGTTACTTCCCATTGATGGTAGTAGAATAATACTCTTGGTCAATGGACATAGGCTAAAAATTTATAGGAAGACTCCTACTAAGGATGAATTCTTGAAGTAGATTGAAGCAAACAAAGAATTTGATCATATGGAAGAACCCAATTCTTCTAAATAATTAGATGAAGAGATCCAGAATAAAGGGAAGAGAATGAAAACTAGTAAATGGAATTCTCTTCCCTGAAAAAAAACTTTCTCAAATAAGTGGCTAATTCAAATAAAACTTTTTATTAAATTCTAACTATTTTCTAACCATATTTTCAGGAATGATGAGTCAACATGACGGAGGGATTACATCATTAAGGATGGTAATTATGTTTTGAAACTATTAAAGGTTTAATGAAAGTTTGCATGTGTGATTAGACTTGATTTAGAAAGATTAGTATGATGAGTCATCTATTATACATCATGGTTAAATGTGCAAAATCATGAGAAGGATATTGATGATGGAATGAGTTGGTGGATAGTCATAAAGACTCATTTTTATGATTGAATCAACAAAGTAAAATCCAACTGTAGAAAAATTTCAAAAGAGATATGGTGAGTTAACTCCATCAATTCTGTAGTTGAGTACAATAGTTTTGCAGCTGAAATTGCTAAATTCCACAGCTGAGTATAGTAATATTGCAACTAAATTCACCAAATTAGCAACTGAATTTGCTAGTTCTACAGCCAAAATCATCAGTTCCATCGATAAGAAAAGCAATCTTCAATAGACCTGTATAAGATTAAAGAATAAAAATCATGGGGATTAAAAAGAAGTTAGAACTAGAGGATGATACCTAGCTCCTTGCAGATGATGAAGTAGCAATTATCTTTCAGCAGGCAGAATGGCTAGAGATTTTGAGGAAGTTTACCAAATATAATGATGAACTAGTAAGAGAATTTGTTATTAATTTAGAACAAACAAGGACCAAAATTTAGAAGGTTTTTATTCCTCTTTTTATGAATATAATAAGTGAATGTCTGGAATACCAATAGTGCATGTCCCAAACCCTATTAAGGGGACATTAAAAGACCTAGCTGAAACCCTATGGAAAGTAGGTGAAGTTGAACCCTAGTATATTTATAACATAAATAAAATCATCAAAGGAGTCAAAAGGGCCAGCCTACCCAAACCCTTTGATAGAGTAGCATTTTAGATAGTCAAATATTTAACCTGTGATGGACAATTTGGGACAATAGGAAAAGAAGTCCTAAAAATCCTTATACACCTTAGATATGGAGCCAAAAAATTGGTATATAGAGTAAACCTTCTAGGGTTTCTTTTTGACTCCATCCATGCAATGGCCCAGAGGTATTCTTGGGGTGTAGGAACAATCAGATATCATGGGTTAGTGCATTTAGTATGCCAACACCATTTTATTTCAAAGAAAAATAGGGAAGAAATGTGGGATAAATTTCTTGACAAATTTAAGCAAAACCCTGGTATTTCCAGAAGAACAATAACAACTCCTCCTACCCCTTTAGTTCATTTGAAAATTGATACCATTGCTGAGGAAAAGAAAAGCTAAGGGGAAGAGGAAGTATCAAAAATAAGAAAATTTGGGAGAAAAGTTAAAATTGTAGACCCTACTATACCTTCTCAAGAAATATCTTCTTCTGTAGAAGCTACAAAAGAACTAATACCTATCTCTGATAGTGATAGTTCACCAAGGCTTGAGCAAAAGATGAACATTAGAAGAAGTTCTAAAAGAAGGCTTATGTCTGCATACTTTGAGGCTCCTCAAGAAAGAAGACATCATAAAAAGTCTAAAGAAAATCCAAAGGAGATGTAAGAATAAGAAAGGCTGGAAATTGAAGCTACTGATATTTTGGGTAGCATGGCCATGAATCCTCCTAGACCAAGCCAAATAGAAAAGTAAAAAGGAGATGAAATATTTGAGGAGCCAGTTTTTTAAGAAATGGGTGAGACAATAGCACCATCACATGTAGAAGATGAATAAGATGCTAAGACAGTAGCACCATCACATGCAGAAGATGAACAGGCATCTTGGAGAAGGAAAGGGAAATCCCCTATGGTGGAAGAAGAATGCTTAACTCCTAAGGAAATTTTAGAAAAAGAATAAAACTAGCAGATTAAATTGTCTAGAGTAGAACTCATTATTAAGGAAAAGGATAGGAATTGAACTTCTTCAAACTCAAATTAGAACAAAAAGAAAGGTTTCTTGAAGAAATAACAAATCAATTCACAGCTAAGACTGAAGAATTAGTAGAAGTTAAAAGGCAAATGATGGAAAATGAGGAAAAATGTACAAAATAGATCTCTGTGTCAACAGTCTCTACACAGATTGAATTGACTTATTTGCCACTCAAGCAATTATGGGATGATACATGCAGAAAAATCAGTGTAATCAAGGCATCCAATACAGACTTAAAAGGCAAACTAGTGGAAGAAGAAAAAGCAATGAAATAATGGGAAGACAAATTTTACAAGGAGAAAAATAATAAGTATAAATGTTTTGTGAAAATACAAATAGTTTGTATGATGAGTGAGAATCTACTTGCATGCAGAAGACCTTCTCCTATTTATAGCATGTTTTTATAAGAACAATTCATTCGTTGGCAGTTGGCAAGGATAGCACGTGGCCTTCAACATGAAATAAAAGATGAAGCTAATTTCTCAGCTGCTTGCTCCTTAGCTAATATAGAATAGAAAAATCTTCTCTGTGAATTCTACCTATGCAATCTCATGCTAGAAAGAAATACAAGTTTTATGATCAATTTGTATGTTGGAGAAAGCCAGCTTAATGCATTTGTCTCTGTTATTCAAAATTAGATTGCATGGAAAGAAAGGGAGTCAGAGCATTGGTCAAAGGCTAGTTCATCTAGTCTCTGTATGAGAATTCATTATGGTAATCCATCCGCCTTTGCTACATATTTTCAATCCCATTCATTTAATGATAAATTCAAGGGACCTTATCTTTTCAGTTTACAACAAAGCATGGATTTCTTCACCTCTTATGAAAGGGCAAATTTTGATAATATCTATGATGCATGTTTAAAAAGAAGAGAATTTCTCTCGGTGGCATTGAAAAGAAGGGAAGTAATATCCCCTTCAAATTTGATCTAGAGTTTAGAAAGGGCAAAAGCTTTATGCACAATAATTCCTTGGATCAATGAAATTCCCTTGAGCATATGGATATGAATGCGGATAAGGCCACCTCTACTTCTCACCCCCATATCTCCTTGGCAAAATAGAGAACCTCAACATCCCACTCAATTTGAGGAATGGAAAAGAAAAGTAGAAGCAGGAGCAGGGTATAGTACTTCTGAGTCAAAGCATTGGGATATTTAGTTTCAGCCATTTGATCTAAGCAATCAAATGGAATGCAGGATATACAATCTTGAATTTAAAGAATGAAGTTTGTAAAGGGAATTTCAAACAAGTAAGTATGGGGGAAGTGATGAGGCCAAGATATGCCCAATAACTATATAATAAATGACCTCATCTTACTCTCTCTTTCTATTAAGTTTGATTGAATTTTATAACTTTTATTTTGATCTGAGATGAGTTAGGATGTGATTATCCATATTTTTTTGATTGTGATTCTAACATTTTAAAAGACCTAAAATTCCTAACAAGTGTGTTGGAAAATTCTAGTTTTGCAATAAAATAGGTCATCATTAGGCTAAAAAACAAATATGAAATGGATTTCATGTTTTGGAAGCATTGGACTCAATTTAGATTAGTTCTAAAACCTACAGAATCTATTCCAAAATCATCACAGTTAGTCCTGAAACCTACAAAATCTATTTCAGAACCATCGCAGTTAGTTCTAAAACTCCACCATACTATTTCAAGTCATCACATTTTTGGACTTAGCTCCAAAACTCTATATTTATCTCTGGAACTCTTATAGATAAGCTTTGAAACTTTTGTGGCTAGATATGGAACTAATGAGGATCTATTCCAAATGGTTGGTGATATGTGGAATCAATGATCCCATTAAATCAAGAATAGATTCCCAATTTTCTGAACTTGCAGAATCAAGACATTTATCACACAGCTAGACATCCAGCCACATCTTGATTTGGCATCTATTCTAGGTATGATTCAATTCCATCATATCTATGAAGTAGTTACAGAAATCAATGCACCACAAGTAGAAGAATATATATACAGACCTAGGAATTTAGAAAAGTGTGTAGGAAATCATTGAAGAATAGAGAGATAAGGACATATTAGTACATTTTGTAATACAAAACATTTTATCAATTAAATAGCCATTTTTGTTTTGAAAGCAAATTAAATTGTTCAATCTTGTTTCTAGGCAGAGCAAGGGCCCACTCCTCCGAAGAACTAGGATCTTCATTTTTGGTTGGTATTTATATTTTATTCGCAAAAGTAAATAGGTAACTCTGTTAAATTTATAAATTATCCTAACTCCTTAAAGTTAAAATTTGTTGTAACATTGTTCCTGTAGGTGTTTTAGATTAAATTCTCATTTCTTTGCAATCATTTTTTGACAATCTATTTTATTCTGCAAAAGTGTGTTTATTTACAGCAATCTATTTCATTCTACAAAAGTGTGTTTATTTATAGCAATCTATTTCATTCTACAAAAGTGTGTTTATTTTTAGCAATCTATTTCATTTTGCAAAATTATGTTTATTCCCAAAAATCTATTTAATTTTTCAATAGTGTGTTTATTTCTAACAATTCATTTCATTTCTGCAACGTGTGTCTACTTCTAGCAAATTCGTATAGTTTGATTCCAATAAGGTTTAAACCAAAAAGTCCTCAAGACATTAAAAATCACCCAAAAAAAAAAAACAAAAAAAACATACAAATACCTACAATTAATTACTAAATCGTTATGATTCTTCTTGTTGCATATAGCTTTAGACACATCCCTGGTTAAATATGACATCAACAGAAAGTTGATCAAATGAAGGAATAATGACACCCATCAAAATAGTTTGTTTATTCATTTTATATCATTACATATTTATTTTTACCTTCATTATTTGGTTAATTTACTAATTTTATTATTATGATGAATGATCTAACATCTATCAATTTACTTATGGTTGTAGAGACATCCACTAGTTGGAGGACTATGATCAAGGATACCCTAGTCAATATTTTCAAGGTGGGAACCATATTATACCATGATTAAATTTTGGTAAACCCAAGACTACCTAATGGAATAGGCATCCATTCAAATGATTTTACCCCAACCTATGCTATGCCCTTAACCTTTGACATGTATATGGATATGTGTGGATGACTTGTGGCTTACATACCTATTTTATATTCTTGTTACATTTCTCTATGTTCTTAGTTAGGTAAGCTTATGGAATAACCATGGTTAAGTAGACTATATATAGGAGGTAGTGGTTAGTCTTTGATCATCATGTTAATTATTTTGATCTTAGTGCATTTTTTTGGAGGCTTCCCCCTTGAAGTGGCTTTGTTATATTATCCAGGATTCTACTTTGACATTAATTATTTTTGTGTGATCTCTCATATTTGCTTATTCTATGTACTATATAATCATTTTGTGTGAACATTTAAGTAATTTCATTACAAGTAGTATCAGAGTTTTGATTTGGGCAAGTTTCCTATGATGTTTTTTATTGGATCTAGTGAGGCACAACTTCTAAGAGAGGAAGGAATGAAAACACATAACTTGCAATCTAGGAAAAATTAATTTTGTCTATCAATGCAGTATTCTTTGAAATGCTTTTTTGAAAAAAAAATTAAATTGAAAAAAAAGTCTAGAATTTTTTTTACTTTACATAATTGAAATCATTAGATTCATCTTGAGGAGATGATCACAACAATATATTTTATCAGTATACTTTTTTTGTACCAAATTTTTTAAACTAGTATGCAAAGGTAGTCATTAGATTCATCTTGGTGAGGTGATTGTAATGGTACCATTTCTTGGTACACTAGAAAAATCCCTCCTAGGGTTTGTATATGGCTAATCCTTCTACATGAGGAAGAAAATGGGGTAAAATAACTCCTAATACTCCTATTGGTGACATGGAATCTAAAACTTTAGATCCATTTATTTCTTAGCATTAGGCTAACATAAAGGGATTGGTGCAACATCATGACTTTGTTGTAGTTCAAATCAATGGTTTAGGGATGCATAGAGAGATTAATGGGGTTAACACTAAATTGAATCATATCACTGTTTAATTGGTTACCATTTCATCTTAGTTATAGTCAAACAACCCTCCACTTCACCATTTGGGTCCTCTTCCCCTTAACACTAACAACTCCAATTCTGGTGTGAAACTGATGTTGCCAAAAGTGGACATGAATAAGTTTGATGGTAAGGATACTCTCACTTGGATTACCCAAATTGAGAATTTATTTTATTTGCATCAGACTCCTATTTCTTAGAAGGTGATAGTGGCATCTTTTTATCTAGAACCTAAGCAATTCATTTGGTATCATTGGTCGTGTGCTAAAAAAAAAGAACGGTTCTCCTGTTACATGGTCTATTTTTATTGATGAGTTATTGGATCATTATTAGAATAATTTCTTTGAGAACTAATTCAATTATTTAATTAAATTATGGCAAATAGGAACTGTGAAGGATTATATTCATCAATTTTAGAATCTATCCTTATGGGTGGAAGACATCACTGTGGAAAATTTGATTGATCTATTTTTGGGTGGTCTCAAAGATAGTATCCAATTGGAGGTTTGGATGTTTAACCCAACATTTATATCATAAGCTATCCCAAAGGCATTCATGACAAAGGAAAAAGAGATGGTCAAATGAAAAACCTTCACTATTGGTCATGATCACACTTTTCTTGTACCATCATATCCTCAACCCACTAGATTGACACCTCAAAAAATTAAGGAGAATCAAGCCAAAGGGTTGTGTTATTATTGTGACAAAAAATGGAGTAAAGACCATTATTGTGCTTAAAATAATTTATTTTACATCGAAGGTGCCAATGAGGATGATGAAGATGAGGAGGCAATTGGTAAGGATGAAGAAGGTCCTGAGGAGGAATCTAAAGATTAATAACCTACTATTTCCTATCATGCCCTTTTAGGTATTAGTACTCCCTCAACTCTTAAGGTGGTAGGTTTCCTAAAGAAATAAAAGGTCACTATTTTGATTGATTTTTGGAGCACACACAACTTCATGAACAATAATTTGGCACTTGCTTAAATTATTTCATTTATCCCACTTCAAAATTTTAGGTCATGATTGCAGATGGTGGTACTATCAGTTGCTTAGGAAAATGCCATAGTATTAAGCTGGCCATGGGAGAGTACTTATTGTATTATCCTATGTTTTCTATTCCCATGAGGAACTAACATTATTCTGGGAGTATAGTGCTCACCACATTGGGCACTATTGAGATGATTTTCTAAGAATTATTCATGCATTTTCATTCTGAGGGAAGGAAATTTGAGCTAAGGGGATTAAGGGATAAATCTCCACAACTTTTTAGATCCCAAAATGACAAAAAATCTTTAAAATGGTGTTAAAGGATTTATAGCTCACTTGTTTTCCATGGAAGTTTAGTCACCTCAGCCATCTATACCTCTTGATCTGCAACATGTGATTAATGCCCATTCAGCTATTTTTGGTGACATGCTTAAAGGACTTCCACTTAGTTACACACATGATCATGATATCAAACATATTCTTGATAGTACACCACCCAACATTAGGCCATACATGTATCCCTTTGCCTAGAAAAGTGAAATTGAAAAGATGGTACATGAGATGATGCATGCATGAATCATTTGCCATAGCCAAATAAAATATTGTTCACTAATTATCATGGAAAGAAAGATGACACTTAGAGGATGTACCTTGAATATAGAGAAATTAACATGTACACTATCAAAGATATGTTTCTTATTCCTATCATTCATGATTTACTAGATGAATTAAATTGTGCTCTTTATTTTACCAAGTTAGTTCTATATTCTTGGTATCATCAAATCTGGATCCATGATGAAGACATACCCAAAATTGCTTTCAGGACTCATGAGGGCCATTATGAGTTTTTGGTTATGCCTTTTAGGCTAAAAAATGCACCATCTACCTTTCAGAGTTTGATGAATACTATTTTAAAGCTATTTTTGTGAAAATTTATTTTGGTAATTTTTGATAATATCCTTATTTACAATAAAAATTGGGAAGACCATTTGCACCATGTGAAATTGGGGATCTCAATTCTAAAACAACATCAGTTGTTTTCCAAACCTTCCAAATATACTTTTGGAGCTTGTGAAGTTGAGTATTTGGGTCATCTAGTTTCACATGCAAAAGTGAAAGTGGATCTTAAAAAAATTCAAGCAATGGTGGACTGGCCGATTCTTAAGACACTCAAGCAACTAAAGGGATTTTTGGGGTTAATTGGTTACTATCATAGGTTTGTCAAAAATTATGGTAGCATTGTAGTCCCACTCACCTATTTGTTGAAGAAATATTCCTTTCAATGGATTGATATAACTACCATGACATTTGAACAATTAAAATTAGCTATGTACCACTCTAGTATTGTCCACTCTTATTTTTTCCAAGACTTTTTTGGTTAAATTTGATGCATATAGGTATGGTATGAGTGTTGTACTCATGAAATATGGTAGACCACTTGCATTTGAAAGTCATCAATTGAAGGGTAAAAATCAACACAAGCCCATTTATGAGAAAGAAAATAATGGCCATTTTGCATGCAATCAAACAATGGAGGCCTTATTTGATGGGTAATCACTTTTAGGTAATGACTGATCATGATAGTCTCAAATATTTTTTGTAACAATGGTTGTCATTTGAATAACATCAAAAATGGGTAACTAAAATGTTAGGCTGTAATTTTGAAATGATTCACAAGAAAGGTAAGGACAATGTAGTGGCAGATGCACTATCTAGGAAGGATGAATTAGTTGAGGCATTGCTATGTGCTATGACCATTTTGTAGGTAGATTGGATAGAGGAAGTATGATTAGAATGGGAAAATGATATTTATATCCATGATTATACCTATGTAATAATTCTCTTTTTAAACAAAAAATCCTTTAGGAACTTCATGCAATTCTAATTGGGGGTCATTCAGGATTTTTGAAAACTTATCACAAAATCAAGCATGATTTTTTTGGGAAATACTCAATGGGGATGTCCAAAAATATGTGGCTAAATGTATGACCTGTCAAAAAAATAAAGGAGAAACCATCAAAACCCTAGGTCTTTTGTAGATTTATCCATCCTTAGCCAATGTTGGGAAGAGGTATCTATGGATTTCATTATAAGGTTACCAAGATATGATGGTCAAAATGTTATCATGGTTATGGTAGATCATCTTAGTAAGTATGCTCATTTTTATTCTTTATCAAAACCATTTGTTGCTAGTACAATAGCTTCTGATTTTCTCAATATAGTTCAAAAATTACATGGTACCCCTAAGATCATTGTCAGTGATAGGGATCTCATTTTTAAAAGCATTTTTTTGACTGAGTTATTTGCATGTTTGGGAACCCAATTGGCTCATAGTTCATCCTATCATCCTTAATCAGATAGACATGCTAAGCTAGTCAAAAAATGTCTGGAAGGATATAAACATTATTTTGTTTTTGATAAACAAGATAAATGGGTTCATTGGTTTCCACTTACTGAATGATGGTATAATACTTGTATTCATAGTTCTTCCAAAATGCCTCTTTTTTGGCACTATATGGATACCACCCTACATCCATCACTTCAACCTTGAACATCCATCCTAAGGTTCATGCAGTTGAAGAACATATTCACCATCAATAGGAGGTTCTTGCAAGTTTTCATAAAAAGTTAGCGATAGCTCAGAATTGCATGAAGCACCAAGCAAATCAATACAAGAGTGAGAGGCATTTTAACATTGGTGATTGGGTATTTTTTTGATTTTAGTCATATATATAGATGTACTTAAATCAATATAAAAAAGATAACAATTTATACCCAAAGTATTATGAGCCTTATCAGATCTTGTAGAAAATTGGTAGTGTGGCCTACAAGTTAGAGTTTCCTTCCTCTACTCACATACATCTAGTATTTCATGTATCATGCCTAAAAAAAGACATTAGACATAGAGTTGCTACTCAAATTGAGTTACCAAAATTGGATGAGGAAGAAAGAGTTATTCTTAATCCTAAGGTGATCCTTCAAATGTGCACTAAGCAACTATAGTCTAGAGTGATTAAGGAGTACTTGATCAAATGGAAGAATTTGCCTTGTGAAAATGCCACTTGGGAGGATGAATCCTTTGTGCATCAACATCCAAAGTTGACTCAACATTGAGGACAACATTATTTTAAAGGGAAGAGGCATGCTATTCCCTTAACCTTTGGCATGTTTAAGGATATGTGTGGCTGATTTATGGCTTACATACCTCTTTTATATTCTTGTTACATTTATCTATGTTCTTAGTTAGGTTAGCCTATGGAATAACCATGGCTAAGTAGACTATATATAGGAGGTAGTGGTTATTATTTGATCATCATGTTAATTATTCTACTTTTAGTGAGTTTTTGTGGAGGTTGAATCCTCGAAGTGGCTCTGCTATATTATCTGGTATTCTGCTCTACTCTCAAATATTGTTGTGTGATCTCTCATATTTTCTTGTTTTGTGTGCTATATAATCATTTTATGTGAACATATAAGTAATTTTGTTACAACCTATCATGATTCTATGAAGGTCACCCATCTTAAGAGGCACATAGCATGCTTAGAATTGTAGGCAAAGGATCTTTGAGAGATGATTGGAATGGGATGAGGTCATTCCTCTTCGAGCTAATGAATAGGTGGAGGGATAACCTGCTAGGTAGGGATTAGTAGGATGAGACATCATAATCAGAACTACATCCCTCACCACTCCTTAGCATCAAGACCTTGTCTTAAGAGGAGTAGGATAATTATTCCTTGATAGGAACATAAGTCAAATATACTATTGTAAACACACTTGTATTATGATTATTTTTTTGATATTTTGAGACATAATTTCTTGATACAAAGGTGGATTGCACTAGATACTTGATTATATAAACTTGACATTATTATGATACACATAGATACATATTCTTGTCTATTTAGATCAATTTTCCTAAAGTGTTATGTTTTTAATTCATTTATGCTTTTAAATTTATGTACTTTAGATGACTAGGCATGTGATGATATTTCATATATCTCTTATGTTTTTATTAATGCTATGGATAATGCTTATATATGTGAGATATGTAAACAAAATGTCTTCAAAAGATATAATGTGATGGATATGTATAAAATTATAAATACACTAATAGGTTTATTCAAGGTGATGATTGAATTATTTTTTTAAAAATACATTTAACTTTCAAGTTGCATTAAATTAATGAAAAGGGAAAGTGAAATATGCCTGAGATGGTAAAATGAAAATTATACCATAAAATTTTGCACAGAAAATAATATGGCCTAATCCTTATGATCAAAGAGGGAAAATGGAGTTCTTGCTAAAATTTACATAATAATAACTTTATTGGCTTCCTCTAGAGGTAAATATCCTTATAAGAATTGGTAAATGGGATAAAGTTACCTTTTCAAGATAGAAATGTAAACAAGACTTTAGAAGAACTTTTATTCAACACTTTCTAATTTGTTATTACTTTTATGTCTTTATTTTTACTTTTTATTTATTACCCCAAACATTTAATATTATGCAAAGAAGGAAAGACATGGTGTCATCACCAAAGACTATATGTATTTTGGTAATGGCATCTCTTCTGAATTCTAATCTCGTACAACTAGTAATATGCAAGGGATCAACACCAAATATTAGTGAAGGGTGAGAGATGTGAGATTTTAGTTTTATATGCATAAGATTTTTATTTTTATATGAGTGATTTTATTTCTATTTATAACATATTTTTTAAGGTTCTTACCCTTGAATCTTGGCCATGTGTGATAAATAAGATGCAAGGGATCATCACTAAAGATCAAAATAGGTGAATAAGGTTACCTATTTTCTAACATGCTAATGTTTTTTTCTTCAAGAGAAATTTAATAAGAGACCCTTCCATGGACAAGATTCTATAATAGGTTTTAAGCTAGAATTTTATAAGTATTTCAAGGATTTATATGTAAATAGAGGTATACTCTATGTGTAGAAACTAGGACATAAACTAATTTAGTCTGATTTTGATAAATTTTTCCATAGGACAATAGGGTAATGTGAGAATTTAAATGAGATGATATGTTGCACTCTGGAATATTTTTTCATGAGAAATGACAACTAAATAATCACCAAACATGACTTTTTGTATGTGAGATAATGTATTGACAAGGGAAAAATTAATGCAATGAGGGAAATATGAAATGCAAAGACTAAATATAAAAGTATTTAAGGTGCAAAGAGTTTGAAAACTCACTGAACTCCTTGCCTTCCAAATTGTATAATTGATAGGCTCCATTATTGAAATATTAAATAACTAAATAGGTACCTAACTAGTTGGGTCTACATTTTTTAGCATCTCATTTATTTTTATCTATTCGATTATCAAAAATCAGGATAAGGTATCTTACACATATAATATATTTTCAAACATATTTGTGAATCTCCTAATACTATTGATAAGTCATGATTTATTTTGTTTTCCCTATTATAGTGTTTATACAAGGGGAGGAAAAATCTTGTGAGCATTTAGTGTGTTATTTTGTACAACATCCTTGTATAGGAGGTTTTTAGGCATATTTTTTCAAATCATAGTACTAATGATAATACATGATCACATCTATTTTCCCCATTGTCTTGAATGGGAAAGTTTGTGAGAACTTAGTGAGTAGATCCATATGATATTCATATTTTTCAAGAAGAAGAAAAGGCCTAATGTTAGGATTTTTTTGGGTAGTCGATAGAACCAATGTTGGTTTCTATAATTCTTATGGTTAATGTATGTATCCTTTACTCAATAAATTTTATGGCTAGGAAAGTATGAATGGTTTTGTTGTCTATTCTTGAGTTTAAAATATGATCTAAGTTAAAATTACCCCTACATGATGGGGTATTGGGTGATTAATCTAAAGATATGGATCATCAAGCTCTTTTAGAGGTTTATTTTCATGTCCCAAGAGTTCTATCATACCAACATAAATAATAGGATTGAGATCCTCTATATTGAGAGGCATGTGGGAAATATAAGCCCTGATCTTGTATGATTCAAAATGGATATTTAAAGGTTCATATTATTCTAAGATACTAATGATTCATCTTTAGACAGAGTCAAAACGACTAGTATTGTCACAAGATCTTTAACATTTTTTTTATGTTGTTAAAAATTCAATTTCTTAATGTTTATCCATTAAAAGGGATTTATGAAGCTCTAACCCTTTTTTCAAGATAACTACTTTGGGTTTTGGGGTATCTTTAACTTCAACTAGATGTGGGGATTTTTAAAACTATTAGTGGGTAATTGATAAATGATATGTAACCCTTATTTTTTATGCATGTTTTCTTGGAGAGTGTTCAAGGGATTAGGATGTCCTTAGGAAATAAATACCTTTCCTAATAGAAAGAACCTAGTTTTAGGTAAGAGGGTAGAAGGTATCACCTTTATCCTATGAATCCATGGCCTACTTAAGATCATGTTACAATTGGTATCCTAGTTGATTACATAAAATTTAGTCAACATAGTCCTGGGACCTAGGGTAACAAGAAAGATGATGGTTCCTATAGAAATGGACTTGATACTAACATAGCCTTAAAGTTTTATGTGGAACATTGAGTAATTGGTTTTTCTATGACCAAGATATTAGAGAAATGAAAAGGCTACTATGTTAATAGTTTTTCCATCATCTACCATTTATATTTTCACATAATTATTTTAGATCCATAGTTTTAGAAATAAATATAGATCCCCCTTCTTTTCCATCTCAAAATTAGGTTAGAGACTCCTAAGATCAAATAAATAACTAGTATCCCTCTAGTTTTGCCCTAGTGGAAACATTTCAAGATCAATATGGTTTATTTGGGCTTGAGTTGGAGGAGTAACACTTGATAAGTGTCCTAACCTAGGGCACTAAGCAATGTAAAATGGTGGGTAGGTGAATTATTGAGAATGTCAATAAAATAGATGTGGTAAAATGTTTTCATAAGATCTGCAACTAACTCTTAAACTCTCATAGGTTTAGGAATGATATAATCTTCAAAAATATTTGAAAGGTGAGGATTTATCAGTTGATATTATCATGCATGATTAATTCTATTCACATATTATTTTATTTATACCTATACAACCACTATCATCTTACTCTTCCATTTAAGTCCCAATTGGGGAACCATGCAAAGGTTTGCTGAGCTTAGAAGCTTTGACATCTTGAGTACCATCTAAGGGATATTGGTTGAGTCTGAATTCATTAGTTTTATAGGTTACCTTGCAGTTGCTTTTTGGTAATGTGTGTATATTGATTGGGTAAAAGGTTTTGATAAATTTTAAATTTTTGGTTTTGGGGTGTTAAATGACCATTGTGTTGAGCATGATGGTTTGAATTTTGACTACCTAGGAACATGCCAGTTTATTTCATTTAGTATTAAGAGAGTCTCTGAATAAACTTGTTATACTCCCTACAATCACAAGTGTCATGTCTAAAAATGGAAAAGGAAATATATGTTGGGTTCTTACTCTATAAGCATTTGGTTTTGTCCTTGTTGACCAAACCTTTGTTGGTTGTTCCCTTGATAAAAATATTGGTTTTGTAAATATGGGAAATGGTCAATGAGTTGGAATTGATTCTGAGTTTGGTTTTCGAATCATATGTTGCATGGCAGAGGAGAATTAAAATAAAATCCATGAATCATAGGTAGAAGAGTATGGTGCCTCATACAATTATATTTGTTTTCATTATTATTTTTCATAGGTTGTTATTGGTAGTGTTTAAGGAGTTTGATTTCTTGTTTCTATCAATCATGTCATTAGTAGTGGTAATCCAATTTATACTAATAATCTTGGATCCTTGATTGTTAAAAATATTTTGGTTTACATTTTGAAAATTTAATTGTTTTGGTTTGGGTGAAAATACACACATTGGTTCCATAAGATCAGAGGCCATTATCAATGGCCACTTGGTCAATTCAGAAAGCAATTTTACATACTTATTCATAAGATTGATATGGAGAATTTTGGACATACTCCATTTCCTTGTTAAGGGATTGAATAAAGAGATTACAAAGTTATCTTTGATTCATATATGGTGCACTTGTAGATGAAAATTATATTTGTCTCCATCTCATAATGAAATGGGCAATAGATTCATTATTTTCTTATTTAATATACAATAGTTCTCAAATGAACATTTTAATAAAATTTTTCATGTCAAAGATTTGATGAGTTACACCATGAGTTGTCTAAAATAAAATATAGAAGACTTAGGGATGTGATAGTAATATTTTAGGGAAATTCATAACCCCATCACAAGGCAATATTTTCCTAACAACAGTGACATATGTTTTAACATACACATTAGGATATCCTTCCCATTTAAATTTAGGAAGTTTAGGTAGGGGATGCGATAGAATAAATACTCTTATGTTATAATTGATGGACTCTTTGATATACTCAATGTAAGTCCCCATAACAAAAAAATACATTAAAGGAAATGTAGGATAAGGTTGAAGGGATGAATTTAAATATGGGTTGTTTATCTAACCTCTAGGAGGAAAAGAGGGTGTTTGAGAAGGTAGTTTAGAATAGGAAAAAAATTAATTATGATGCTAGGTGGATTTGGAGAACATGTGATATTAAAGGGGAAGAGTGTTAGAAGAACAAGTGTTAGGTACTTGTATAGGATAATTATAAGTGGGTGGCACATAAATCATAGGAACATAAGGTGTTAGATTTTTTGTCACCATATTATTGTTAGGAGTATAAGTGAATACACTTCACATTAGGAATTTATTTTGAAGCTGATAGGGTTGACAAACATTGGAAGAATTTGTTTTGGGGAATTTATGAGTAATAATATCCCATGGGTGTTAGTTAGGCACATAGCTAGGAGGAAGTGTGTAGGTTTATTATTGTGGTGATTGATAAGACATTATTATGATGAGAATGGAGGATGAATGAATGTGGCTCAAAGGGTTGGAGATTATTCCTTGATTTAGAGAGAGTTTGTTGTTATTCAAATCTTAAATTAAACCCACCAAGGTAGATATGAGTTCATTCATAGTAGAAGGGATACTGGGTCTAGGGACCTCCTTTATGGGAGGTGTTGGAGGATGAGGTTGGTAATCACAAGGAAATTTATTTTTAGTAGAAGATTCAGGAAGAAATTTTGGATGTTCTTTTGGTGGGTTGTATTTGCTATGGTCTGTATTAGAAGGGTAAACAATTATATGCATTTTATTCACTTAATCCTCTATATAATACATTCTCCCAATATATTGATCATATCTAATATAAATTTTTACATCCATGTTTTGAAAACTAACTGAGGGCCTAGTTTACATGTGAATAGTGTATCTACTCCAAAAATTAAAATTCATGTTTTTATAATCGAGATGGTTAATATAAGTCTCTGATATTTATCACACTTTGTGGATTGGTATCACATCTTGTGTTTGTGAGTTAGGGTTGGGATAGTCATGACATTGGTATTCAATGTTTTAATTGGAATAATTATTTTTCCAACTAATGAAATAAGTTTCACCATGGAATTGATAAATTATTATATAACCATTTAGGCCTAATGATCCTCTAGAATTGTCTAGACATATTCAGGGGGTATAAAAAATTCAAAAAATAAATGGAAGGAGGGAGATATATGGAGATGAAAAGACAAAGAAAAGAAGAAAAGGGGAAATGCAAAAGGATATGCCTTTCACATTGGGATTACTAATTAATGTACATATGTAAATAAAAACACTGACTTATGCACTCAATTCATAAGGTTTGGTTGAGATATCCAATTGGGTACCTCAAATAGAATAGATATATAAGACCCAGGCAGTAAACCCTCCCCATCTACCATATATAGCTCTTGACCATTCAAGTAGTTGAGTATAATAAATCTATCTAGGGCCTATGAGACCTATACCCATATATAGATAGGAGGTGTATAAACATAACAATCCTAACCAAAGAGTGATTGGGTTTATATCAACCTAACCTATCCTAACCTAATATATGTAATATGAATGGGTGCATCCTCGACTAAAGAGAAACAAGGTTTTTGACTAGAGATAAATAATGTGGGTGAGATGGTTTTAAGGGTAGGTGGGCATGAAAGTTTGGTCTTTGAATGGTTAGTATTTAGTGTTAGGCTCAGTCTTTGATATGTTAGAGTCATATGACACATATAATATAGATATTATAAGTTGTGTCATATCAAATATATATAGATGATAGATAGATGGATGTAATGGATAGATGGATGGGTGAATCTATGGATTAAATTAAGGAATGAGATTATAAATGACAAGTAGAAATAGATGCTCATGATGATATAAAAATAAAGATATATTATGTCATGGTTTTCATTGAGGGCATCCAATTGGGAAGAGATGGAACTCCAAGGTCACTTTATATCAAAGATAACAAGAAAATGATATTTTTGATTGATAATAGGAACAATGAAGTGGGTCTAGTTTGGTTGGATGACAATAGGGATTTGGTTGGTCCTATCAGGTGGATATGCCTAGGCAATGTCATAAATAAATGTAATGAAATACAATGATGCTAGTCTAGAGGAGAAGGGGAAAATTTAAGGTGGGTTGTTAAATGTGGATGACATTGTATTGAAAAACTTACAAATAAGGGGGAATAACTGTGGGAGGATTAGGAATCCATTCTTTCTCATCAGGAGCATCAAGAGAGTTAAAAATAAGGTGTGGAATGGGGTCATAATAGAATAATTATATCTAATCTCTGCATTGACGTCACTTTGTAAGTTGCTTCTAGGAGCATAAGATTTAACCCTAGGGAAAAGACCTACTCCAATAAGGTAAGGACACTCTGGGAGTGTCACAAAAAGGAGATAAAAGTTATTTTAGGTGTGATGAAGCATATGAGATTGTATATATAATTTTTAAAAATGACATAATTGTTTTTTTATATGTAATAACAATGTTTTAGTGCTCATGCTTGTTTTGACAAGACTCTTATGGATGTTTGAGATTGTTTTGACAATGTTTAAAAAAGAAAATAAATTAAACTACTTGTTAAAAATATAATGATGAAAGTGAAAGTAATGAATAATTAAAAAAATAAAATTATAATTTTTTTAAATGTTTTGTATGCATGCAAACTTAAAACTAAAAATTTGAAGCAAATATGCAAGTGTTATTTTTTTGTAGTTTTTTATATCTTGCAAGATGATTTGCCTAATGATATATAAATGATATAACATTATTTTTCTATTTTATTTTTAAAATTATATGAAATAATAAAATATAACTGACTTTTTTCAACATATAAATATCAAATCATGTTTTAAAATCCTAACAAACACTCATACTAAGAATTTAGAAATTATCCTTCATACATGTAAGCTAAACACTAGTTTTGAATGTTTAAGTATTAAATGTAAAGATATATGGATGAAACAATGGAAATATAATTTTCTTAATATAATCACCTAAAACATCTTTATTTCACTATACAACAACAAAATTGTAGATCTAGTATGTTAGGTTTTGTTATCTAGGTTGTCTACGTTTTTGTGTGTATGTGTTTGAGAGTTGTTTGTGTATGAAAGCTTGCTTAAAATTGAAAATAAAATATTGTATTTATATGTAAATAATATTATGGTATCATTTATATACCCTATGAGATGTGAAAAATTTACATTCTTGTAAGGAATCAAAAATGCAATTATAAAAGAAGATATCTAGACTATATTTTTGTGCAAGAAAGGAAAGAGAGAAAGAATTATTTTATTATTATTATTTTTAATTTTATATATGGAGATAATATAATGATAAAATAATAATAAACTATTCCTAACTCATAAATTAAAAAAAATACTAAAGAAAATAAACCCTCCAACCTGATCCATGGCTATGACCAAGCAAATGTAGATTGTTTCTATGTGGAACACCCTCGAGAATCTAGATACTATGATCTATGTGATCATAGGAAATATCTACCAAAGAATGGTATAAAATAAAGAGAATAAGAAGGAAACAATCCTAGTTATGAGTGTATTTTTACTTTGGTTGGCTGATCCACTGATATCAAATATTGTGTTGTTGATATAATAAATTCTTTCCTCTAAAAGCTTTGTAGATTTGACATGAAGATGACCAATGATGGAGAAAAATAATTTTCAAAATTGAAATAAGGTGAGATAGGGTTATTCAGAGATGAAAATACCAATATTCAATTAAAAAAATAGGATCAAAAAATCATCTAAAACTAAGATACTTGTAGAAAAAGAGAAGAGAATGTATGAACTCTAAATATTGTCTCTATTGACCAACATAAACTAGAAATCACTTGAGCATGGCACTAAAAAAGAGTTAAGAATAATTTTTAGCAATAATATGGATGAAATTTTATTTGTAAAATTCTATTAACAACTTTGAATCAAGACAACACCAACTATAAAATAATGTATAAATAAAATATAAGCACCGATGAAAAATTGTAATAAAAATAATTGTTATAAAGAAGTAAATAAAATATTGATAATAATGAAATTCATTAGAAACTGTTCAATATGTTAAAGTAATGAAAAAAAAATTTAATCCAACACAAGTCCTTTAGAGGCCCTACTTTGTTCATAATTATTTAAAACTTTCTCATTAAAAAGAAAAGCTCCAATCAATAGTCAATGTATGTGATTCAAAGACTAATTTTCCATAAATCTTTAAAACTTCTTTAAATTCAAGTAATAATTTATTTCAAATCAGTGACACATATTTTCTTACTAAAATTTGTTTGTATTTGTGTGAGACTTTACATATTAAATAATATAGAGTATTTTTCTCTATTTCTTATTATATAAGATAAACTAACCTTCAAAAGTATATGTCCTATTTAATATTTTTCAACGTAATATTTTAATTTAATAAAAAAAAAATGAACACATATGAATTTGACGAAATATTTTTGCATACAATTAAGAGAAATGGCTTGCTTTTTTTGTTCATTTTAAAAATCTCATTGTAAATAAAAAATAAATTCCATATCAAATTATTGTTGGTGTAAGATATTAATTATTCAATTTACCTATTAATTGGATAATTCCTACACATGTAGCTTCATCTTACATATGTGTGATAAGAAATTAAGTGGATGAGAGGGTGAGTTCCACCTAGAGTTCAACTAAGTACCACTATGAGTTCTCCTATGAGTTCAATAGTGAGTTACGCTCAGTCTAACTATGAGTTCTATAGTGAGTTAACTCCCCTTACTCCTTTATATTCCTCTTCACAAAGCTATTGTAATTGATCAAAGCAAGGTAGGTAATTGGTAAACAAGGGATTATAATACATCAAGCAATGGTTGCACATCTTCTTGTTCATTTCTGAATACAAGCAGGGTCATTGATTTATATAATTACCTATTTACTCTTATACCATGTTAAAATTGGCCAGTAAGTGATCTTTTGGTTTTAAAAGGCCTTTGCATAAGCTTGAATGGATCAAAACACCATAATATATGTTGTGTAGATCAAAGTTTTAGAAAACCATCATTAGAGTCTTCCAAGAGCTTATAAAATGACATCAACAACATAATAAGTAACTATAATAACTCCTAATCTTCACCCCTGATCTACTTTTGGAAGACCTATTGATGGCATTTAATTTTCCTAATTTTAGTAGATTTCCTCTCCTTGATGGTGTTGTATTAGACCAATTTCTTCTTACTAAAAAGTCAAAACCTTAAATTACCCTAAAAAGAATTAAAAATAAAAGCATGTTTTTAATTTAATTTAAATAGATTTGTAATATTTTAATTAAAACCCTTTCCAAGAGGATTTTTCATAAAATTACAAGTAGGGGTGATTAAGCTAGGTGTTTTTTGAATTTTGTTGATGTGATGAAGTCCATGGTTTAGTACCAGTTCCAATGGGTGGTTACATGGCATAGTTGGTTTTTAAATGTGTTGAGAATTTAAAATTTAAGTGCAATTTAATTAAATAAGCCATTAATGATGGAAAATATATTTTCCTACAACTTTTAACTGGTAATTCAGAATTGAATTCCACTTTTTTTAAAAGTGCATATTTTTAATCCTTTTTCTATCGGTCTATTTTGTTTTATAAAATGCATTAAAGTTATAAAGTGCAATATTCAAGGGGGTTATGGGCCCTACTACTTTCTGTAATGTACTTCATGCACTAATTTTTCTCATTTATATGGACTTAATTTTGGCTTAGTCTAAAGTTCATATTTGGTGTACACCATTATTTTCCCTTACTCTAGTACTGATTTCTCACTTGGATGCATTATTGGCTATGCTCAATGTCCCATTCATAAGTGTGCTTTAGGGGTTTATTAAAGAGTATCTTGTGTAGTTGTGCACATTCCTAATGTCTTATCTCGATCATGTCGACCCCATTTGAGATACTCTAGATGAGGATCGTTGTTTCATCTATGATGATCCTTCTTGGAAAGGACATTTATGCTTCATGTCATGCTTACATATAACACTTGCTCATACATAAGAATCATATTCCATTTCTATATGGACAAATTTCTACACCCACTAATCCTATTTGGTTTAATAAGTGGGGTAATAATTTTGACAAGGTTTTTTCCGCTCTATTACTACATATTTCCATGGATCTGCATTGCTATGTGGAATA